>CM076569.1:92560631-93020652 GCA_034641835.2 Pinus albicaulis | reverse complement strand
ATGAGATGAATTATGATAGTTTGATTTTTAATTTTTACATTGACTAAACTAACAAAAAGTTCTTTTGTATGTAGCATTTTCTAGCATTTTCTGAACCTGGTGTTGGTGGTAGTGGGACACAAGGGCAAGAGATTACCCAACAACCCTCTCGTACACCTTCTACTCCTTTAGGTGCCAGCCAAGAAACACACCCTGCCCAAGCAGACACCCAACCAACCGCTGAATGTGTTGGCAATGATGAGGCTGATATGGCCAACTACATTATTGCATTTCCTGGAGCTACACGTGTCAGCTCCACAGGGACCATTAATGGCACGTTGTTGGTGAACGATGAAGGTGTCCCTATAAAGCACGTACAACTCCCAGGTAAATTTTAATATTTTAAATATTTCATGTACTTTATCTAAAACATATTTATCATGATTTTTATTTTTAAATTAATGATAATATCTTCTTTTTTTCTGTGTAGGAAACAATGAGTTCTACAGGTTTTTGGAGAGCCATGCGTTGGTAATTTTTGGCCCAAACATACGCACAGGGTGGAATTCCCAGAATTCCAACCTGAAAAAAGAACTTCTAGATTATCCAGAAGCCCTTTTTGGGGTCGGCACATTTGACAGAACAACGGTGGCTTGGGTAGCCGACAAATATTTGAAATATACCAGGGACACCTATAGGATGCAATTGAAATTTAACCCTAGATACGAGCGTCCTCTCACAGTTCCAGAGAGTGAGTGGAGAGCACTCATCCATGATGGAAAAGAGAAAAGGGCAAAGAAATAAGGAAAAATGCCAACTGGACCCGCAAGGTAAATTACAACTTTAATTCAATAGCTTTAATTTTCTCTATGTCTAAAATAAAAGTGTGCTACGTCATATCTGACTTCAATATTTTGATGCTAGGTTGCGTAACACCTCAAAGGCAATCAAAACTAGGATTGAAAAAAAGGGCCATCACAAGCTAGGCCAGGGCGGCTACTTGAAATTAGTTGCAAGAATTGTAATTAAGTAGCTAAACATCTTATAATTAATTGTATCGCCTTCCAACGTTTTTGTAATCCTATCAGATATGATTAAAAATACACAATCATATATAATGTAGGGTGATGACTTTGGAACAATAACTATAGAGGAAGATAAAAATATTGCTTTCTGTTTTGGCTATCAAGCTGTAGTTGAACGTCGCAGAAGCTTGGGGCAGGTCCCAAGATCTACAATGCCTGATAAGGTAAAACATTAACCTTTCAATATTTTTGTTTTCGTCCATAAATTTAATGTCTAAAAACTTTGTTTAAATCAGGGGAGCAGCACTACCGACGAGGCAAATAACCCAGTTTTAGAGCCAGATGTAGATGATCCTCACATGCAACCTGATCATTGTAGTGGGGACCAGGCCGACAATGCTACTATCAGTGAGGGCCGTGATGGTAATTAATTTCCACTTATAATTTTTTCTAATTATACCTTGATGGCTGTCCTTATAACGTTTTTTGTTTAAATGACAGAGAATGTTTCCCTTGAGGATCTTACCACTAGAGAGGAAGACAGGGCAACAGTCCCAACGACGACAACTGGTGCACCAGGTAAATAATCTCATTGCAATTTTTTTTATTAATATTATTGAACTAGTTCAATGATATTTAAAAACTGACAATTAAAATTTAATATTATCTGTTTTTGTAGGCGATGCCCCGTCACTGGATGAGACCAGACATCGTGACTATGCAACTAGGTCAGCGGCGACAACTGGTGCACCAGGTAAATAATCTCATTGCAATTTTTTTTTTATTAATATTACCGAACTAGTTCAATGATATTTAAAAACTGACAATTAAAATTTAATATTATCTGTTTTTGTAGGCGATTCCCTGTCACTGGATGAGACCAGACATCGTGACTACGCAACTAGGTCAGCGGCGACAACTGGTGCACCAGGTAAATAATCTCATTGCAATTTTTTTTTATTAATATTACCGAACTAGTTCAATGATATTTAAAAACCGACAATTAAAATTTAATATTATCTGTTTTTGTAGGCGATGCCCCGTCACTGGATGAGACCAGATGTTTAAGTTTTGAACTCTTGGCCAAGACATTTTGAACTTTGACTCTTTTTGAGTTGCGGAATAAATACACATGGCAACCGCGACCGCGCCGCAACGACCAGGGGTTGCGGAGCTACCAAGGTGGTGCGGAAGCACTCGATAGCTGGAGATCGAACAGAGATAAGTGCAGATGAAAGAAACACAGCAGAAAACAGAAAGTAGAACATGCAGACATCAGAAGAGAAGCTGGGAAAAGCCAGAGTGAAGACACAGAGAAGCTGTCAGTCGCGAGGAGCGGGTGAATAAATGACGATCACCCGGCTGAAAAGAAAGGTTGTTGAAGGTTGAATGGATACGAGAGAAGTCGCGAGGATCGAGACAGGGAAGGACGCGCAGAGCAGCTGCGGAAGAATCATGCTTGTTCTTCCTATGGTTTCTTACTTTCTATGTTCTTCCTTTCTGTTCTAAAATCCATCTGTATCAGACTTGTGAGTTATCAGAGAGAAAGCTATGTAATCATGTGCTCGGCCAGAAGAATAATATAAGGGAAGATTGCTGTCTCAATAAGTTGTTCATGTGCTGTAATGTGTTTACACTGATTTAAAATTTTAAGTTGCGACTGTCCGAATACTTAGTAAGTGATCTTGCATGTGTAATTTGGTATATGTAATGGATGCACTTTCTTTCTTTGGTTGCGGGTTTATTCCTTACCAGTGATCTCATCCCCTTATGCATGTGGTCGCGGCACGCCTCGGGTGAGACGCACTGCTCTCCAAGAGTAGGGTGAAAATGCCGGCGTGTTCCTAGACTACACCGGACCCCTTGTTGGCCATAACCCTTGAACCTGGGTCTTGCCCGCGAGACCTGACTTTTCGCCAACAAATGGTTCCGTTGCCGGGACCTGCATGTTCTGAGGGGATCTAGATCATGGTCTCGAGGATTTTTGAAGGAGCAATACGGCGATGGTGGGATGATCATCTTGACCAGTTCATTGCTCAACAAGCAAAGCTGACCAAGAAAAAGGAGGCGGCGATCAAGGAGCTCGTTCTTTTCTCTGATTCAGCCAGTGATACGTACGAAATTTTCTGGGGAAGGTTCCCTACGGACCTTTACAATTGGTTGCGAAGGTTGCGAGCGACGCTACCCCAAGAAGGCTTGCGGAAGATAAACCGCAGTTGGACGCACGACGACCTTGTGGCACTGCATCGGGTAGATACTGAACTAACCCGCGCAGTGGATTTTTGGGTAAGGACCACGTTGGAAGGATACGCTGTGGAGTTTGCTGCTGAGTGTTACCAATCCTTTTCGAAGGCCGAGGCTGTTTTTCACTCAGGGCTGAGGGGGAAACTGTTGAAGGAGATTCCGCTGTGGATCAAAGCCCTGATGGTGGACGAAGGGTTGATTGAATTCCGCAAAATGAGTATGGAAGCGTAAACCACCCGTACTGGGGGAAGGATTGAGGGGACCGATGCTGTGTAGACAGTAAAAGTGGGGAGCGGGGGATGGACGTTGAGGCCGCATGCAAGTTACGGGAGTCACGTGCGCATCGGCGGGCACAGATCGCCGATAGGTGGCGAAGAAGGGTAATGAGAGATTTGAAGAGAAGGGAGATCGAGAGGAAAAATCAGAAGGAGGCGCCTCAGAAGACAAGAACCATGGGTTTGGATACCCGGACAGGAGACGGGACAGCAGCGGACGTACAATGGGTGCATGGGAGCCCAGCGACGCGAGGAAGAGAAGTAACGACTAGCGAAGATAATGGAAAGATGCAGCCCGAAGAAAGTTCCGATGATGAATGGCACGGCGTGATGCAGCAGATGTTCCAGGATCAGACGGTACCCACCCCTCCAGGCAGCCCTACGTCCCACCTTCCGCATGGCCAGGATCCCGACCTTCCCCTGGTACTTTATCAACCTTTAAGAAATATTTTTATTCAGTTACAAGCATTAAGTCAGTCATATAGTAGTTCAGCGGCGTCGGTAACGCCCAGTAGCAGCAGCGTTACTAGTAGTAGTATTTTCCCTAGAGGGACAGTTACGCAACCAGGACCTGGAGGTTTTATCCTGGTTAATTCTCCGCAAGTACATATGGCTGGATCTTTCACCCGGTATCCAGAGTTCTCTGGCCGGGGCAACGACGACGTAGAACAACACTGGTATCTGTGCGAAGCCATCTGGAGGGCTCGCCAGACGCCTGATGCAGGGAAGTTAATAGAATTCCAAACCACGCTCAGAGAAAGGGCTCTGAGATGGTTTATCAAGTGGTCCGAGGCGCACCCCAACCCTGTAATTGCGGACGTAAAGCGAGATTTTGTGCGAGAATTCAAGCTTCCCCAGACAGACCAGCAGGGCCTGTCCGAGCTGTGGGAAATTAAGCAGAAGGAGGGTGAGACCGCATGGGAGTTGATGCGGCGATTCAAAGACGCGATCGGGAAACTTAGTTACCCGATCGATCCAAACCACCAGAGGGACTGGTTCATCAAGGCTCTGCTCCCCTTGACACGAACCCCTCTCACTCAGCAGAAGATTGATAATCTGCAGGACGCTTTGGAGCAGGCCATGAAGATTGAAGCCATGGCGGGATACCCCCAGGAATACAGGGGGGGGATGGCCCCGCAAGACCCTTCTCTGATAGGGTTGCAACACCAGATCGCCAGCTTGACCGAAAAGCTCAAGGAAATTCAGCCAGCGAGACCTGCGCGACCGAATGTTTGGTGTACTCATTGCTTGGTCGAGGGACACGTCGCAACCGAGTGTCCTCGGTTGCGCGGCGCAGGAGTTGGACCCTCAGTTGCAGCAATTCAGGGGGGTCCACCACCAGGGGGTGGCGCGGCGATGAACCCGCAGGGAGTCTACCAGCCGCAACAGACCTTTGCGGGGTTCCCACCACAACCGGGTTCCTCCACCACAGAGTACTGCGAGATCTGTCGAACGCTGGGGCATCCACCTCGGATGTGCCCGATCCTACAGAAGTACTCCACAGTACCGAATAACGTGTATTGCGAATTTTGTGTGTCCACGACGCACAACACTGAGCAGTGCAGGGGGCTTGACGCACTGGCGGATCGACTAGATCGTCCCTCGTACAGGGTGAACGAGGCTACGAGGGGAAGAGGTGGCGGCATGCGGGGAGGCCGAACAGGAGGACGCGGTCCGGTAAAATGTTACAACTGTGACCAGGAGGGTCATGTGGCTCGAGAATGTCCCCTTCCGCGACGACCCCGGTGTTCCCAGTGCCGGGTCAACGCCCATGCTACAGAAGACTGTCCGGAGCTCATCAAGAAGTGGGAAGAACGGGTGAGGCAGAGGGGAGCGAATCTGATAAACTCATAACCGCGCAGCGCCGCAACCCATGACATGCAGAATGTTGCGATAGTAACACGGGGCGGAAAGAAGACTGGAGACGATGCCCACGAGAAGGAGCCAGCACGAGTGGTTCGGCCGGCATCCCCAAAGAAGTTGATCAGGCCCGAAGTCCAGAAGAAGTATTTTCAGGAGGCGGTTGAGGCATTCGCCCAGTTGCGGAATGAGGGAGGGTTGGAGGAGCCCAGGCGGCCGGAATCCGGTGCGCAGAACGTCGCAGATACTGTGGTCGAGAATTGGCTCCAGCTATTCCTCAGGATTGTTGATAACACTGGGCTGCGGCAGCAGCTCAAGCATGCTTTAGACGGAGCGCTGCAGGGGCACACAGAACCCAGAGATCCGGTGGACGCTAGGCCTCAATACGTGCAACGTGTCAAGCGGAACAAGCAACGAACAGGCAAAGAATTTCGGCTTAACACGCAGGTCGCAGGATTCCAAATCAGCGACACCATGTTGGACTTGGGGTCCGACGTCAATATATTGCCACGAAAGACATGGGAGGCTCTTGGAAAGCCACGGCTCGCCTATTCCCCAATCCAACTCCGGATGGCGAACCAGTACTGTATTTTGCCAATCGGCCGACTCGAGGGTGTCGAGGTTGACGTTGTGGGGGTGAAGACATACACCGATTTTGAGGTCATTGATATCATGGGCGATAAGGATCCCTATCCTGCCTTACTTGCCATTGATTGGGCTTTTGAGAATTACGCCATCATCGACCTCAAGAAGGAGCTGATGATTTTTGAGGATGGGGAGGTAAGGGTCACTCAGCCTCTCGACCCGTATCAGGGTCCGCAATATACAGAACTGGTGGACATTCGGGAGGATGCGCAGATGATGGACCATCTCTATCAGATGACTGCAGGGAAGCGGGACGATTATATTAACCCGACCGCAACAGGGTCTATCAGTTGGCGGAGTGTGCAGAGCTCGGAGCTCGGATCGGAGCTTGCGTGGGAAGACTGGCAGCAAGGGGGGTATGAGACCACCACGCGGAGATGTGCCTCCATCGCTCAGGTCCGGTGGGTAGGGACTGAAATCCGCGGATACCCCACATTATCTAACATGCAAGCAGTGAATACTTTTATTGCCAAGGTGGAAGACCGGGTCCCAGAGGAAAGCCGGATACCACTTTTGGATGTGGCCTTGAAGTCAACATCGGGACGATGGTGGAACAATCACCGCAACACTCTGTTGCGATGGGAGCGTGTGGCGGATGCTTTACGGGCATGCTTCAAAGAGGATGAAGGGCCCTGCATTACATTTAAACATCATGGAGCTTCCGACCCGCGACAGCATTTGCAAGCGTGCGAGGAACAGTGGCATAGCGCAAGGTATCCTGAGGAGTTGTGGGTCCACAGGTTTGTCCACTCCTTGGGTACAATTCCCCAGGCCTGGTACCTGGAGGAAGAGCGGAAACGGGGAACCCGCTCCTGGCAAGCAGTCGCGGAAAAGTTCGTCCAGAGCTTCTCGTTCGAAGGGGAGACGGCGCAGGAATCTCAGGCCCTACAAGCCGTCAAGGAGGTTCTGTTTTTCCGCCATCCCGAGCCCGACGAGGGCCCAGTGGCGTCCCGCTCCGGGGTCAAGAGCGAATTGGTTTTCCAACAAATTGACGGCGATCCGGAGGATGATAGTTTGGAGGACCTTAGGCATCTCTATTTTGACGAAAAGGAAGGCGAGCGCAGCATCCGCGACGAGCCGACGACAGAAGGAGTCCATTTGCAGCCCCTAAAGACAAAGAAGCTGAACATTGGAACGGAGGAGAAACCTAAGCTGGCAACGGTGGGAGATTATTGGGACGAGGAGACGACAAGAGAAATTTTCAGCCTCCTCCGGGAGTATGAAGATTTATTTCCGTCATCGGTTGCGGACCTGAAGGGGATCAAGGGGGATCTGGGCGAGATGCGCATCACACTGAAACCAGGAGCCAGGCCGGTGAAGCACCGACCCTACCGGTTGAATCCACGTATCAAAGAGAAGGTCAAGATGGAGATCGACAAGATGCTGGCTGCGGGTCTCATCTTTCCAGTAGAAGAAGCCGAGTGGGTAAGTCCCATTTTCATCCAGAACAAGAAGGACAAAGCGGAAATCCGTGTCTGTGTAGATTACCGGAGCCTGAATAATGCTTGCATCCACGATCCGTTTCCCACCCCTTTCAGCGATGAAGTTCTAGATCATGTCGCGGGAAACGAAGCTTATTCCTTCACTGATGGGTTTTCGGGCTACCATCAGGTGCGCATCGCCGAGGAAGACAAAGCAAAGACGACATTCACCACTGAGTGGGGATCATTCGCATACCACGTTATGCCATTTGGTCTGAAGAACGCCCCGGCGGTGTTTTCCCGGATTGTCATTGCTGCTTTCCGGGAGTACATTCACAAGTTCCTGGAAGTCTATATGGATGACTGGACTGTTTACAACCTGCTGAAGAAACACGCCTCCCTGTTGCGTGTTATGTTCGATCGATGCCGCCAGCTGCAGATTTCCTTGAACTTGAAGAAATGTATTTTTGCAGTACCATTCGGCACACTCTTGGGCCACGTGGTGTGCAAGCAAGGGGTCTGCGTTGATCCTGCCAAGGTCACGATCATCGTCCACATGGAGGCCCCCGAGACCGTGAAACAGTTGCGGGCACTTCTCGGGCACACAGGATACTACCGGCGTTTTATCCGCAACTACGCCAAAATTACGGCCCCTCTGGAGAAACTGTTGTGGAAGTCAGAAGCGTTCGACTGGACGGCGGAGTGCAGGAAGGCGCTTGACACATTGAAAGAGAAGTTGGTGACGGCACCCATACTTGTTCATCCCGACTGGGATAAGCAGTTCCATGTGCACATTGATGCGTCCGGAATTGCACTTGGAGCTGTATTGGCGCAACCCGGGGAAACGACAATTGACCACCCGGTATACTTCGCCAGCCGACGGTTATCGAATGCGGAGAAGAATTACACCACGACCGAGCGGGAGGCGTTGGCGATGGTGTACTCTCTCCAGAAGTTCCGCCACTATCTTCTGGGCGGAAAATTTACATTTTTCACGGACCATTCTGCATTGAAATATCTGGTCAATAAGCCTGTGTTGGAAGGAAGAATCTGTCGATGGCTTCTACTTTTTCAGGAGTTTACGTTTGAGGTGATTGTCAAGCCTGGCAGGTTGAATGTTGGTCCCGATCACTTATCCAGGTTGGAGACGGGAGAGAATGAAGGTCCGTTGGACGATCAGCTGCCGGATGCTGACCTCTTCCGAATAGAAGCCGTACCAGATTACCTGGCTGACATTGCCACTTATCTGACTACGAGACAATGCCCTCAGGAGTACACCCCGCTTCAGAAACGCCACTTGGTTGTCCGGGCGGCGGACTATCAATTGATCGCGGGGCAGCTGTACAAACTGGGCCTAGATGAGGTGTTGCGCAGGTGTGTTCTTGACCACAAGCGGGAAGCAGTGATGTGGGAATGTCACAGCGGTGTTGCGGGAGGACATGTGGGTGCGAAACCCACCGCAAGGAAGGTGCTTCAAGCTGGCCTATGGTGGCCGACGATACATGCAGACTGTAAGGCCTATGTGAAGCGTTGCGATGTTTTTCAGAGGACGGGAAAGCCTTCGCACAGGGACGAGCTCCCGCTACACCCGGTGCATGTGTTGCGGCCGTTTGAGAAGTGGGCTGTTGATTTCGTAGGCCCCATCGCACCAATCGCTCGGCATTCCAAAGCCCGGTACATCATTACCGCAACGGATTACCTCACACGATGGGCTGAGGCAGCAGCAGTACACGACTGCTCGGCAGAAACCGCTGCCCGGTTCATCTTCGAACACATCATCAGCCGCTTTGGCTGCCCACGGAGCTTAACCAACGATCAGGGTACGCATTTCATTAATGCCACGGTCAAGTCACTATTGGACACATTTATGATTCAGCATCGCAAAAGCAGCCCATACCACCCGCAGGCCAATGGTACGGTGGAAGCCTTCAATAAGATTCTTGAAAAGGGCTTGACTAAAATTTGCAATGCTCAGCGGGACGACTGGGACGAGCGGCTACCAGCGGCCTTATGGGCTTACCGGACCACGGAAAAAAGTTTGACCAACCAGATGCCTTTCTAGTTGGTGTATGGCCGGGAAGCGGTGATTCCCACCGAGTTCGCCGTACCCAGCCTTTTGATCGCAACGTCCCTTCACTTCTCAGAAGAGGCGTCACTTAGGGAACGCCTTCAAGAGCTACAGGAGCTAGATGAGGCCCGATTTCTCACGGAATTCCACCAGATGGTTCAGAAGGCTAGACAGAAAGCGTGGCACGACCGCCACATCAAAACCAAAGCCTTCCAAGTTGGCGGCAAAGTTCTCTTATACGACAGCCGGTTCTAGAAGTTTCCAGGCAAGCTCCAGATGCACTGGCTAGGACCGTACTTTGTCATCGAGATCCGTGACTCAGGAGCCGTTCGGTTGGCACAACTGGACGGCACAGTTCTTCCGGGATGGGTGAATGGCGCACGCCTGAAGCCCTACCAGGAGTAGGTACTTCTCACTTTTCATTAATAACTCTCGCAACCGAGAGAACCCGTAGAGTAGCGTAGTTGAATAACTCTCCCGCAACCGGGATGAGCGTAGGTAGTATTTTCCGTTCCTTTGCAATCAGTCAAATAAACAGTCAGTTGCGGTAACCATACCGCAACCAACTGTGGTCGGGGCTGGCCAGTCCAGCGTGTCGCAGCGCCAGTCCAGCATGTCACCGCGCCAGTCCAGCGTGTCGTTCACGTAGGATCCATCCTCGTGCCAGTGTCAGTCCAGGTCATATCCGTCAGTCCTTTTGTCAGTCCGTAGGATCGCTCAGATTTGGTCATAAATTCCCTTAATAGACAGTAATCAGACCGTAATCATTTTCCATCACCCGCAGTTCCCTCAGCCGTCGAGTCCGCCCATCTCCCCATGACGTCGTCAGCAACTGTCAGATTACACACAGGCCTGCGATTGATCGCACGATTATCGCAGGCAAGAAAGATAGCAAGAATTAATTGCCGTTATGGAGTCTCATCAACTCCGCGCGTGCCAGCAGATGGCCCAATTTGCATGAAGGCTATCAGCAAGAGGATGACGAACCAGTTCAATTTGGAAGTTGCAGCGACTCTAGAGCATTCGCAGTATCAGAGCACACAGCACCCCGAAAGAAGTTACAAAAGAATTGTCCAACTCTATCAGCGGCTCGCAAAGATGCCGAGAGCTCTCCTCTCAGTCCCTGAACCAGCGTTAGATAGCAGAATTCACCGTGTAGAGTCGCTGGTCGGCAAGTATGACAATGCACCATGTATGGATGCCAACTTGTCCGACCCGGCGGAGTTTCCTCACCTCCATTGGCAAATCTACATGGAACACCATTACACGCCCGGGAGCAGCTCCAACAGTCGGATGCGTCCCGAATTCCGGGGCTTACAGCAGTCGACTTTGATGAATTTGAGGAGTCTTCCCGTCTTCGGAACCACAGGACCAGCTCTGCAATGTACCCGGTTCCTCCTCAGTCGGGTGCAGAACGGGTCCCTGTGGCTTAATGAAGAAATTCCAATACATGCCGCAGACATTAATCGGCTTACAGGGCTATCTCAAACTGGTGCAGATGTCTCCACTGTGGGCCAGACATCCTCCAAGCGCGCCCGAAAGTCGGCTGACGCGGACCTCTACACCAAGTATGGCACTCGCAGGGGTGGTAAAGGTGCCAAAATAGATTTGATAAACGTACCAGAAATCCGGTTCGCTTGCTACCTGATCGCTAGCAAGACCATGCGCCACTACACGAAGGGAGAGTGCACTTTGGACACAATTTCCATTGCAGAGCATTGCGTCCATGGAGCCAGGTTGAATTGGAGCTCGTTTGTGTTGAAGGAACTCTTCGCGGCTTGCGAAGACAACTACAAGCGGACTACCAGTTTCATTTATGGGTACTTGATCTTAGCGTTCGCCATGTGGAAATGGCACCTTCCTCCTATCCGGACACCGGCGGAGATCACCGTGAGCCAGCCGCTCGCGATGAAATATTCCCCCTGGCAGGTTTCCACAGACCCCAGCAGCAAGCAGGTGAACGCAGAGGCGTTCCGGGCGTGGTATGGGATGATGACCGATGTGGTCACTTACCAGCAACGGGTGCCCCGGCACCTGTTGGATGAATACAGTGAACAGGTGTGGTTTGGAGTCAGCCACAGCCACACTTTCATCCGGCCAACTTGCGTACCGCACCACACCTTTCATATGGCGCCCCTTCGCTTCCAGCTGAATGACAATGTTTTCCACAGGGAGGTCTCTGCGTGGCCGGGGGTTGTCCAGCACGTCCGCGACGGAATCATCCACTACGATTTCGAGGGGATGAGGGCCGCACAGCAGCCTGCCGCGACCGGCGCAGGGGGATCTTCACAAGTTGCGGCGGAGACAACACCAGATGCAGCTGGGACCGCACCGGACCTGCCTGAATCGCTGGTCCCCATCGTCGAACATCTCAACGACCAGGTACGGCGACTCAATGTGGCAACCCAGGTTGCTTCAAGTGGTGCCCCTATATTTCCTTCTTTTGCTGAATTTCATATTAATCGGTCCCGTGGTCTCTCCAATACCGCCCCCCTCATTTCCCCCATTCCCACTAACCTGTTCACTTCTGCCACCCCCCTCATCACACCAATGGGTGAACCGGCCCCAGAACCGGACTCCACTGACCCACCTCCATCCAAGAGGGCCCGCACTACGGTCACAGATCCAGTGGTGGATCTTACGGAGGATGATCCACCAGCCACTCCGCCCACAGCCACTTTGATTCCGGAGGAACCGCTGATTGATCCGGCAGATTTCCTCAACCTTCGTCTCCCTCCCACCTCTTTCACTCCATCCACCGCCCCCTCCACCAGCCGACCACATGCCACCTCCCCCAATCCGTCCAATTCATCAGCCACTGTGTCAGATTCCTTGATCCGGGAACTTTTCGGCGGTGACCACGGGGCGGAGGTCACCTCCAGTACTGCAGCCGTGGTACCACCGGTTGACCCCGTGGCCACATCCCGGGATCCTCTTCCCACTATATATGTCCAGCCAGCCACAGTTGGGGCTGATTCGGCCGCCCCTTCCACAGAGCAGACCACGCAGCAAGACCGGCCGGAGCCTGATATGGCCACTTCGGTGCAGCAGCAGACGCCGGTCCATTTTCCAGAGACTTCAAGCCGACCAGTGACCAGCAACCAACCTTCACAGGAGCAGGGGCCGGAGCAGGGCACGCCCAGTACAGCCAATGCAGAACAATGGAGTCCAGCACAGCTGTACCTGCTCATTCAGCGGGCAGCCCTCAAGGCTGAGCAGATTCACACAGAGCTACAACAGCGGTGTGCCGAGTAGCGTAATCAGATTACAGGCTTACTGAACAGCGCAATCAGCTGCTGCGGGAGAAGACCAACCTCCAGGAGCAGGTCAACATTGCTATCCAGGCGATCTCCAGCGTATGGCCCGCTGCACGGGCTCACCATGCTCCACTTCCCACCAGAATCGAGGAGGACACTATCGCACTACAGGCTCACCACCTCAGGGAAGTTTTAACTATTGTTTGCAGGGAGAACCAGGAGCTACAAGCGGTGTTAGCCGCACGGCCTACCCTTCCAGATCCATCCAGTGTCCATTCAGAACAGGTGGCTGCCAAGAAGACGCAGGCAGTCAGTATGCAAGCAACTCTCCATTCCACTGCAGCCGCGGCTTCTGCCTTTCTCCGAAGTCTGCAGGAGTGCTCACTCGCGCTAACTGTCAAGACGCAGCCTATCGCTGCTCAGCTGCAACAGATTTCCCATGACATCCAAGCGACCGCAGATCCAGCAAGGTTAGATCAACTTTACGCCCAGTCGGACGAGCTTGAACTTCACATGCAGCAGACTGAGGCCGAATCAGCAGCGGCCAAGCACGTTATCAAGGAAGTTCGTCTGCCCATCCGAGCCCAGGCCGACTCACTCCAGCAGCTGGATGCCAAGGCTGAGGCACAGCTTGCCACGTTGTTTGGGGCTGCCCTGACGACCATCGATGAAGCCGCCGCCACCCGAATCTCTCAAGAGGCCGACTTGCTGGTGCAAGAATAGCAGCAAGCGGTGGCGGACTTCACCCAGCTCCGAGATACAGTGCTCCGCCGGGTCCCAGAGTTGGGGCCCTTGTTTGGCCAACCAGAGGGCAGAGCACAGCAGGAAAGGGCGCCGGAAGAAAGCACAGCGGAGCAGGGCACGGGAGCCAGCGGGGGAATGGAAGTAGAAACTGTTATTTGTGATTGACTCGCGGACGAGTCAAAGAATTGTGGTCGGGGCCTGTTGGGGCCCTTGTTTTTGTTTAAGTTTTGAACTCTTGGCCAAGACATTTTGAACTTTGACTCTTTTTGAGTTGCGGAATAAATACACATAGCAACCGCGACCGCGCCGCAGCGACCAGGAGTTGCGGAGCTACCAAGGTGGCGCGGAAGCACTCGATAGCTGGAGATCGAACAGAGATAAGTGCAGATGAAAGAAACACAGCAGAAAACAGAAAGAGGAACACGTAGAAATCAGAAGAGAAGCTCGGAAAAGTCAGAGTGAAGACACAGAGAAGCTGCCAGTCGCGAGGAGCGGGTGAATAAAAGGCGATCACCCGGCTGATAAGAGAAGTTGTTGTTGTTGTTGAAGGTTGAATGGATGCGAGAGAAGTCGTGAGGATCAAGACCTGAGGAAGGACGCGCAGAGCAGCTGCGGAAGAATCATGCTTGTTCTTCCTATGGGTTCTTACTCTCTATGTTCTTCCTTTCTGTTCTAAAACCCATCTGTATCAGACTTGTGAGTTATCAGAGAAGAAAGCTATGTAATCATGTGTTCGGCCAGAAGAATAATATAAGGGAAGATTGATGTCTCAATACGTTGTTCATGTGCTGTAATGTGTTTACACTGATTTAAAATTTTAAGTTGCGACTGTCTGAATACTTAGTAAGTGATCTTGCATGTGTAATTTGGTATATGTAATGGATGCACTTTCTTTCTTTGGTTGCGGGTTTATTCCTTACCAGTGATCTCATCCCCTTATGCATGTGGTCACGGCACGCCTCGGGTGAGACGCACTGCTCTCCAAGAGCAGGGTGAAAATGCCGGCGTGTTCCTAGACTACACCGGACCCCTTGTTGGCCACAACCCTTGAACCCGGGTCTTGTCCGCGAGACCTGACTTTTCGCCAACATTTGGTGTCCTAGTCCCACCCACTCCAATGGGAGTCGTGCACATCACCTTGACAGGGTTTATCCCCATCAATCCTGAACTAGCCCCAGCCGTTCAGGAGACGATCGCAACCACCCCTGCAAAGGAAATTCCAATTGTAGGACCCAATATTACGGAAAGAAGATGGAAACTCCCGCCATACAACAGGAATAACCAATTTGCGCCATATGCGACATAATAGGTCACCCTACCCATATCTGCCCAAGGCTGGACAAATTAAAACCACTCCTTGGCTCTTAGGTAGACATTGTGATGTCGTGTTCTCGTAAAAAGGAACCTACCACCAAAGGTAAAGGCAAAGCATTGCGTACCAATCATGCAAGCGCTATCTGCAACAACTATGGGCACTATACCCATCATTCCCCAGAGATCCTACGATATAGGGATGCCTTACACACCATCGAGCGATCCTATCAAGAGGATCCCTCCACTCAGGCATCTGGAAATGAACCTCGTACCATCCTGTACCTACAGGAAGAACAAAGGGCACCAGAAAGACCCCCAGTCATGCCCCCTCCTGTTATACGTTGCACACTGTGTGATGAATGTGGTCACTTCCTCGAAGAATGCGCACCCCTGGAACTCATCCATAGATGGTATCCTGTAGAACGGGTTTACTACATTGGATTGTAGGCAACAAAATCCACATGTCCTTTGTGCACCGAAAATCACCTTCTAGAGAATTGTCACTATATCCCCCGATTATGGCTAGCCCTTGCTAGTTTGTGCTCAACCAAAGTCCGCCTCTCCCAAGAAAATGAAATGGACGCAAAATCCACGGACAGCTCCACAACCCAAGAGGATGTGACAAGAAGATCCATCCTATTCTTGTCAGCTGAAAAGCAACCAATTAAGTTACCCCCAACCGCTCTCTACAGAGAATACCAACATGCAGGTTATGAAAAATGCCCAATCATGCGGTCGCCACTTGCCCTTATTTAGAAGCATTATGACGCTGGTTCCCTACCAGGCCACAAACTGAGCACGACGGAACCCCCATATCAAGGCTATTTTGCCTAATATGTCAAGGAAATAATTATGAACAACAATGTACCTATTTCTTGCGAATTCATCCCACCATCGATATGATTCATACCATAGAGAAGAAACGGGACGATACCCTCAGGCGATTTAGAAATTACATTACCCCTGACCATCGACCCCACACCCACATGGGCGTGATGGGAAAACTAGGATGACACACCAACCAAGCATAACCCAGGCCAAGCCTAGGATAACATGCGAACTATGTGACCTAAATGACCACCGCGTCAATCAGTGCAGAGAACTAAAGCCCCTTGCAAATATTTTCCGCATAGTCTCTTCTCTCCCTCAGAAACTTCTCTCCAACCAAGAGAATATCACGCGTACCTATTGCCGAATTTGTTCACACTTTCACCATACGATTGAATGTGTACATCACCCCAAGCTAAGAGCGGTAAGAGTAGTGTTAAATCTACACTCCCCCAAAGTGTTAGACACACCAAAGCCAACAACACAGAAATGGAAGCAGAAGACCACCTATTCTACAATTGATCCTTTCCAAGCATCCACATTAGGGAAAACGAGTAGTGTCGATTCCCATACAATATAATCCATTGGATCAGTGATACCATGCACTATTTTCACTAGCCAAAATCACACACCAGAGGTATGCCTGTTAATGGAAACATTCAGACACCTTTGCAACAGACACAATTTCCACCCACAGGAAATTAACCATCCTAGCAGGGAACCCAACCTTGCACAAACTCCCATCACACAGATTCTTCCCCCACCGAACGAGAATGACACGATTCATCATATATGATTCGTATCATCGCATATCGAAAATAAAATTGCAGCCGCCCCAGCGTCCCAGGATTTCCACCTTATTCCTGTCACAAAAATTCAAGGCACCTTACGCTTTTGCATTGATTTCCACAAAATACCAAATTTTCATGCCGCTATCGAACTCCTTGATGATACCCAGCCTCTAGAAAAATTCCTAGTACAACTAGAGCTTGTTGACGATAGTCGCTACAACACAACAAGGCCCATAAGAAAAGGGTAAAAGCGTCATTCAACCGCCACATCAACCCTCGCTCGTTCACCAAGGGAGAACTAGTCCTTCGCTATGATGTCACAAAAGAATCCCTGGGCCAAGAAAGTTTGAAACCTTGTTGAAAGGACCCTACATCATCAAACATTGCCTTCGACAGGGGGCATCCATCTTGATAGAACCGGATAGGACATGCCTCAGCAACCTCGTCAACGGCCTTTACCTTAAGAAATTTTACCCATGAGGGCCATGATGGCCCTTACCTAGAGCGAACTTACACTAATCCAACCAATAATTTTTTTTTTGACCAAAATAGTTATTAAGCACACTCAAAGTGCCGCCATGGATCACCAACTTGAACCTTATTTTGGATTTTTTGATGGAGCATCAAGATGGTCTCAAAGTTTAGCCGTAGCTGCCTGGGTCATCAATCACCCTGACTGATTCCCACTCTGCACAAATGGTGTGTGCATCGGTCTAGCAACAAATAATCAAGAAGAATATGACACCTTCATCGGAATTATGTGCGACGCCCTCCATCAGGGCATACACCATATGCATGTCTACCTTGATTCCCAGTTAGTAGTGTCGTAGTTAAACCAAACATTTGAGACAAGAGATACACATCTATTTAGAAAATATTTGCATGCAAAAAGATTAAGCAGACAATTTGACTATATTACATTTACACATGTACTAAGGAGTCAAAACCAAACATCTAATCGCATCGCTAACAACATTCTAAACTGGAGTGCATATCGAATAAACTACCATACATAAAAAACCAAAAACATAGATATCCATCAACATAACATCATCCATAAACCGAAACAGGTGACACAACATGTAGAGTCGCAAAAAATATCTCTCATATATATATATATCATGGTGTATATGTCTGAGTAAAAAAATTATGTCTTTGTCCCATCAGCCAGCCCAAAAATACACAAAAACTCGTCAAAAATAGGGGAAGCATCCTCATAGTAGGTGCTTTCCCCGTGTTATCCTCCTATATTTTACAGAGTTCAATAGGTGACTGTTAATTTTCTAAAAGCATATAAAGATAGCATTATCTGCCTATCAGCTATCTTTAGAAATCTCATTGCCTTCATTAGCGTAAATAAACCTATTTCGTTGTTTTTCATCTATGCCTTCTCAGTCTACCTTACTGCTCTAAAAAGACTCACCACTGGCTTATTTATCTTATTTTCACTCTCCCTCCCCTCATAAACTCTCATTCATTCATTTTCCCCTTTCAAAACTCGACCCGAAATTGTGAGAACAAAGTATTTCTCATACGTAGATTGACCGTAGGGGTGATTATTTTATATTTCCACCTTTCAAAGAAAGGATGAAACCAGAGGCTACCTGGTCCACAAACTGACTCTGCCTAAAGAAATAAAATGTAATCACTGTAATAGATCCGATCAATGAAAGTATTTGTTTATGTGCAAAGTATTCATTAATCCAAATTTCATGTGTGAATAGGCAAGATTATGTATTCTGCAAATGAAGTATAGTGGTTTGAAGATGAACTAATAAGTTTTGTTCTCTATTTAAACCTGCTTGGGAAAATTTTACTTATAAAAATTTATTGTTTAAAGGAGCAGAATCTGAAATAATGCAGCAAAAATATACAGTATGACAATAAATAATTGTTTAAGAAGTTCACCCCTCTCTTGGGCTACCTCTGCTGGGTCCAAAAGCCTCTAATTAGGCTTTTCCCTTTTTGATTAAATGCTCAAAATGTGAATACAATTGTATAGAAGCCTCAAAGGGAAAAATAAGCTGCAAATTAAGATTCAGAAGGCTGAAATCAGTATAAAACGACTATTCATTCACCTCCATTGGATGAGAATAGCCCAAAACAACAGATCTTTCAATAGGCTCTAGTGGCTCGATGACCAAAAACGCTGGTAAATTCACTGATAGAATGCCCTGATGGCTCTGCAAACACTCCCAACAGCTCCAGAATGCTTCCAATACCCCAAAATCAAAAAAAAAATCGTCCAAAAAGGAATTCCCATCTGAAAGATATGCCATATTTACTAACTGCCAGTCTCCCCCTAAAAAATCTCAAGTTAAGTTTAGTTAACTGGAGCTAATCTGGAAAATCCGCCTAAATTGGCGGGCATGCTCCAAATCGGCGGAATTTTAAATGCTGGCATTTAATTCTTTAGTTGTGGCCACATGCACCGTTGGGGCTGGCGGTTAGGCCTTAACTCCTCCGCCCATTTGCATGTTAACGGTGTATTAAATGTTAACCATGACCGCTGAGTTTTAATTCCGCTCCCACATTGCACGTTCTTTTAAAACAAACCATGTTTACCATCGCCCACGTGCCTTTGTCCAACGTTTCTCCGCTCCAATGCATGTATTAGTTTTAAAACCCATGTGTACCATAGCCCACGTTCCTTTGGCTTTTAACAATATACGTTGAATGCATTTAAACATAATGTAACCATTTTGAAATGTGAAACGTTTGCCATTTGGGTTTAAACATAGTTTTCTAATTTTATTTAAAATATATGTGGTATAATAGTTTAGTTTTAATAAGGTTTAATTAAAATTTAAAATTAATTAAAACATATAATTAATTAATATAATATATGATTAAATTAAACCATATAAAATATTAAAATTATATAGTTTAATTAATTTATTAAACCTTAATAAAAATAAATAAAATTATTCCAACACAATATATTAAAAAAAAATCTTTCAAAATTGAAAGTTATTGGGCGATTTCAAAATGAAATATCTCCTCCATACGGTAATGGATTTAAGTGTCGTTCACGTTTACAAGATCATTTTTCCGAGCTCTTTCCAGTCGATCTAGTTAAGACCAATTCTGAGCAACTTCATTTTTGAGCATTTTTTACAAGAGACTTGATCTCCGATCAAAAACCCTTCAAAACCCCTTTTTCTTCATCATTTTCCTCTATTTTTCAAAATAATGTAAAAGACCATCTTTTACATTATTTTAATTAAAATATTTAAACTGTCGGGACCCCGCCTTTTTCTAAATAAAAATCTATTTTATTTATATACAAACCTGAATTTTTGTTTTAAACCTGACCTTTAAGGTTTTAAGCCCCCTCACCTTAAACCCTCACTTCCCCATCACCATATGACCCTAACCCCACCTCTCACGTAGCCCCCACTTTTAATTATTAAAGCCCCCTCTGCACCTTATCCAAAACCCTTCATAAACCTTACTTTTACCCATAAAAGAGCACATCTGCTCAGTTTGTAAAGACTCTAGGCCCTATTTTTCATCAAACCCATGCCCACTCATACTTTTCCACCTGTCCCCAGGCCCCACCGCTCTACCTGCTCGCAAACCCAGATCGTCCGACCACTGTTGATCTGCTTTCCCTAGATCCAACGGTCAATCACGCATATCACAAATTTAATTGCGCGGAGGTTAAACAATCTCCGACCACGCGATATGGGCAGTTTCCTCTTTCCACGTGGCACATGCTGAATGGTATCGCATGGCCCCTCTTAAAACCATTACCGCCTCCTTGTTTGTGCGAAAACCGCTCCCGGTTTCCTAAACCACTTTCTCTCCTCCCACCCCAATTCAAAACCTTCGCCTTCAGTTTTGAACTCCTTGTTGATTCTGCCTATGGAACCAAGCCCAGAACACCATTATCTGCCCTTCGATAGCCCGAAAACCCCTATAAAATGTAGAAAACCCTCCCCGCAGGTTTTTAAAGCTAATTATTTATTTTGTGTGCAGTTTTAATGGTAGAAGATGCATAAGATGTGTTTCAATGGTCCAAGAACATTCAATTAAATGTCTGGGTGATGATTCAGAGTTTTAATTTAAATTTAAAGGGACCAGAGGCTCTATATCAAGTTTAATAATCAATGAAGCATGATCATCGACGGTTATTTAACCCTCCAGCACCGAAGAATGCATCCCTACGCAGCAGACATACACGGACAGAGACACAGTGAGAAGAAATACAGTCAAAGGACTGTGACAAAGTGAATAAAGATTAAAGAGGCTAATCATGTATCAGAGACAAATCATTAGGGTTAGTCAAATAAAGCAGAGTTTAAAGAGAATGAAGACAGACATCAAAGATTGAAGGATTAAAAGGTTAATACATAAGATAAAAAAGTTAAGTCAAAAGGATTAATAAAGTAAACAGAGATAAATGCAGAATAAAGAAAAAGACAGTAAAACAGACAGATAAAGGATAAATCAGAGTTTAAAGGCATAAACAGAGTTTTAATGATAAAACAAAGGCAGATTAAGCCCAGAAACACATTCGAATGACTAAACCTGCAGCAGTTACTTCTTCAAAATATATTTCTGCCACCTACAGCATGATTTATTTCAATAAGGCATAAAACAATTATTACACACAGTCAGAGATATTTTTCATCTACTAGCAGTTATTTCAAAGTTATTGAAAAGCCTTAAAGTCAAACATTTCACAGAAATTAACTCAGAAAGTTAATTTAAGAGTTATTATTTCATAGAAACACCTTCAGATATTTTTTCCTTGGGCCTTGCATGGTCTCAAAGGTCAAAAATCATTAACTCTGTAATAAATGACATTCCAAACCCTGGCTTAACACCACCTCCTCATTTTTGCAGACAAATACTACAAATGAGTTTCATTTTTAGGGATTGGTTAGTTGGTGGTTATTTGACTGAATTCTGCTCACCTAGTTGAGGATTGCTAGGTTGGATTTGAGAAAGCTCTGAGTTGTAGAGAGTTATTTTACATGGAGTAATGTAACTGGTTTGATCATCAGTATTAAAAGCACATTCACATGATTCTTGAGATATGTTAATGGTGAAGTTTTCCTCATTTGTCATTTTTTTCTTTATGTTTTCCATTCTATCCATATTTCTCTGATAAAAGAATAGAAATTTTAGAGTAGGATATGTTTTCTTGGCACCCTATTTCTGTCTGTATTCTTTATCTTTATTGTTTCTTCTGCAAGGTCTGATTAGGGAATTCTTAATTGCTCTCTAGTTCCATCTAGCTTTTTTCCTTAGGAATTATTTAATAGAGTCAAGCCAAAGAAGTCTATGGTAAGCCTTGTCCTTTTGTGTAGCTTGAAATATGTTTTTTAGGCCTTTCTTTGAAGTATACTTAGTAGAGTCTAAACCAGGGAAGTTTATGGTATGCCCTGTCCTCTGGTCTGCCTCAAAATGTTGCTTTGAAGGTATTTTGAGTGTTGAGTTAAAGAATATAGGCTTTAGTTTGCTCTTTAGCTGCTCTCACTGTTATCTTAAATGTTTTCTTCTGTCTGAAAGTAGTTTTAAGACTGCCAGATTGTTGTCTTACATGTTTTATTATTAAATTCTGGCCAAAGAAGTCTATGGTATGCCCTGTCCTTTGGTTTGTCTCAAACAGTTACCTTAAAAGGATTTTATTGTTTAAGTAGAGCTAGAAGATTCTTAACTAACTATAGCTTTGCTGCCTTCACAACTTATTATTGTTTTATATCACAACCTAATATAAGAGATCCATTTGATATTATTAGTAAACCTTGCAAATTTGATGAACAATTAAATCCTTTTATGACTCCATAGCCCAATGGGTAAATGTTAGGAGTTATTATTTTAGAGAAACACCTTCAGATATTTTTTCCTTGGGCCTTGGATGGTCACAAAGGTCAAAAATCATTAACTCTGTATTAAATGATATCTAAACCCTAGCTTAACACCACCTCCTCATTTTGCAGATAAATACTGCATATGATCTTCATTTTTAGTGTTGGTTAGTTGGTGGTTATTTGACTATTTTCTACTGCTGATTTGTTGAGGATTGCTAGCTAGATTTGAGAAAGCTCTGAGTTGCAGAGAGCTATTGTACATGGAGTAATGTAAATATTTTGATCATCAGTAACACAAGCACGTTCATAGGATTCTTGAGCTATGTTATGATAACATTTTCCTTTTTATCATTGTTTTCTTTAGTTTTTCCATTACGTCCATATTTCTCCGATAAAAGAACAAAAATTTTAGGAGTAGGATATGTTGTCTGGGTGTTAGGTCAGTCTAGTCATACTACCATCAGTGATCAAAACTGCTCTTTTTCATTTGCATATTAGGAGTCTCATACCGAATAAATTTCACCATTCCGCTAGGTCATGGATTCATTGATGGTAGTAATTTTTATCAGTTTTCTCTCATGAAATACTTGCTGATTTTCCTTTCTATGGTCTTGGGTCATGAGTCACTTTCACTTACAAATCATGTCATTAGGTCATAGGATGGGTCTCATTAGTTTCTAGGGTCTCACCATGGTCAAATTAATGAGTCAAGTGTCCATAAGTATCATCAAATTCATGAGGAAGTAAATAAAACCAAAGTCACAGCACCTGGAAGACCAAAGATATATTTTATTCAGTTTGATGTAATTCTACCTCAAAACTATGATTTGGGGTGAAAATATGATATTTTTCCTTTATTATTATTCATTATGTAATTTTATATCTTCATATGTTGTAAGTCACAATTCAGAAGCTGTCATCTCCACAAAGTCATCACCCTGCCTTCAGAGAATTTTTCACAGCATGTTCAGCACCAAATCATGTTCTAAGCAGATCATCCAGAAAGAGCCTGGAAAGAGCTTTCCAAAGATATACTGCACTCTTAAAACTGAATTCTAGATTGAAATTTATGCTTAAGTGAAGTAAAATTCCCTACATCTTCAAATAATCCTTATTTCCCATGTTTCCCTTAAATTTTATGTTTAAAGTTTAATATTTTACTTAGAAAATCCCCTCATGCCCTTGAGACTTTATAATAAAATTAAAGTCTCATAGTATGAATACCCCCCGCCGTTCCCAAAACCACTTCCCCACCATACTTGAAACATTATGATATAAATCAAAGTTTCCATATTATAAACCCCGCCACCTTAAATCCCTTTCTATCGCAATCGCATGTTTTATTTGCATGCTCCGATCGGCCCTCATGCCCAATAAAACTTCGATGCGATTGCCCCGATTATATAACTCCGATTGAAAAGCCCCGACGTGATTAACTCATTTCCGATCGCATATTTAAATACGACTCCCAATCAATATCCCCCGATTACAATCCCACCGTTGATCTGCTCCCGCCGATCCGACGGCCCACAGCCAATCGGGCCATCGGCAATTGGAAGTCCCATATATAACATCTCTCCCGCTCCCCTCCGATTGCTGATTCCGAGTGACCCTCGGGCCCACCATAAATCTTCCGCCCATTTATTATAAAAATCAAATTGTAATTTATATCATTTTATCAAAGGCCTCCCCCTTATTGCTTATTCCCATCGCATCGGAAATATTCTATTCGGTTATGTAATGTGCCTTCCCCTCTCCCGACCCTCGATTGCGATTACCCTTTGCATATTGTAATGCATCCCATGGCACATTATATGGTTTGTTATATGTTATATCGCCTCCCATCCAAATCCCAATTACGATTATAATGCGGGTCCCGCCTCCTTCCCTTCCATTTTTCCCATCCATAAAATTAATTTCCCTTCACTAAAGGTGTAATTTCATTTCAGTTTTTCAAACAACATTTTATTGAAAAAGCCAATTTATTCAAAAGAAATAATGGAAAGCAAAGCGACAGTCATTTGGTCGGAAGAGCTTAAATTAAACAAAGATATCTACAACATCAAAGAAATAGGATCAGATTGCCTATTTTTTCTTCAGTGAATTTTCAAGAGATCAAGAAGTATCGTTGTCCCTCATTTTCAAGTACAGATTGTTGTATTTCTTTTCTATGATTGTGTTTCAGTTTTTGAGTTGTCAGATCAGCTCCCTTTTCTGTGGATCTATGTTCCCTCAAATCCAATGTATTTAATTTAATTGTAAATCATTTGTAAAGGATTCTGGGAGTTCTAAAATTCAACAGTAGGGGAATAGTGTGGAAGAACATTTTACGCTCTATTGTACAGTTTGACAGGGATTAATAAGAGATGCAGCTCTAATTTGTGGGATCCATGTGGTATGAGATTTAGCATTTGTCACTCTCTTTTGTTCCATATGTAAATTTTTATGTGTTCCATTCATTCATAAACATATTTTTTTTTAATGTTTGCAAGATAGAAAGGTAGGATCCATTTTATATGCCCTGCCTTGGGAAAACATTCATACTCTGTGCTTTTCTTTTGTTTGAAAAGGATCCATTTCATCGTGCCCTTTTCAGCTCCTCACCAGTCTTTCCATCCCATCCTTATTTAACTTTAATTGCTAAGTTTCCTGCCTATCTTGCCCCATGAAATACCATGTGTCCTGATTTAATTCCCATTTTCATA
Organism: Pinus albicaulis; assembly: GCA_034641835.2. Taxonomy (NCBI): domain Eukaryota; kingdom Viridiplantae; phylum Streptophyta; class Pinopsida; order Pinales; family Pinaceae; genus Pinus; species Pinus albicaulis. Next base: position 92,995,674 of record CM076569.1, on the reverse strand, counting down.
CTGTCCCATTTTGTCCCACACATTTTATCCAACACATCCCCGGAATTCATTCATTCATTAAACCTTTTATCCTCATCATTTTATCTAGCCTAATATTAGATCATTATTTTGTTTCATTGAATATCCATTCACGGAGAGAGCCATGAGAGCTCCTCCCTTGCCCTTGTAGGGTTAGCTACAAGGTTGAGCATGGTTTAGTTGTTACCATGTTTTTCCCTTTTTCACTGGGTCGATTTCAAGTGCTAATACTTGGCCCCTATTTCTGTCTGCATTCTTTATTTTTATTTTTTCTTCTACAAGGTCTGAATGGGGAATTCTTAATTGCTCTCCAATTCCATCTAACTTGTTGCCTTAGGAATGATTTAATAGAATCAAGACAAAGAAGTCTATGGTAAGCCTTGTCCTTTGGCGTAGCTTGAAATATTGTTTTTTAGGCCTTTCTTTGAAGTATACTTAGTAGAATCTAAACGAGGGAAGTCTATGGTATGCCCTGTCCTCTGGTTTGTTTCAAAATGTTGCTTTGAAGGTCTTTTAAGTGTTGAGTTAATGAAGATAGGTTTAGCTTGCTCTTTAGCTGCTCTCACTATTATCGTAAATGTTTTCTTTTGTCTGAAAGTAGTTTTAGGACTGCTAGATTGTTGTCTTAAAGGTTTGCTTATTAAAGTGTGGGAAAAGAAGTATATGGTATGCCCTGTCCTTTGGTTTTCCTCAAACAGTTACCTAAAAGGATTTTCTTGTTTAAGTAGAGATAGAAGATTCTTAACTGACTATAGCTTTGCTGTCTTCACAACTTATTATTGTTTCATATCACAACCTAATCTAAGATATCCACTTGATATAGTTAGCTTGCCCTATGAAAACCCTTGTAGTGTTGATGAAAAAAAAATCCTTTTATGACTCCATAGCCCAATGGATCAATGTGTTTTCATAGTCTATCTTTTCAGCTGAAACATCCCTTTAGTTAATCACACCATAGATCTTTCAACCTATCAATTAACTCAACCAAAACAAACAAGTCCTTATAACTTCATAACTAGCCTAATATCATAAAAAAAGCATAAAGAAATATCATCTGAAAACACATATATAGAGAGATCCCTCTCTGAATCCAAGAAGGCTAGGTCCTAGGATTCCAAAGTGGTTCTGATGTGGCCCCTGCAGTGTTTGTTCTTGCCAATCTTACAAATCACAGGGAGCCAACATAGTGGTGACCGTGCTGGAGAATATTGAGTACTAAACTACAAAACACAGACTCAAAAAACTCAGAAAACCTCATTTTAAACTTGGATGAATCAAGTGTTAGCCAAGAATGGTTTTTGATTGTTGATGGTGGACAACAATCAATCATAAAACAAGTAAAAATCGTCCACCCGGTGCCTCCAATGGTTTTCAGTGGGCCTTGTTGACTCCTCTGGTTTTCCATAAACTCCAATTGGGAACTTATTTTATCATCAAAACATCAATAATACCCAGTCAAGAATACTTTGTGGATTGAAGTATTTCTTTCACAGTTTGGTTTGTATCTTAAGACTTTTATACCTCTTAACCTTTCTAATTGTTGGGTCCAAAGTTCTAGTTTCTAGAAGAATTCATACTAGATCCTATCCTAACCCAAATTCTCTTGTTGTAGTTGACAACCTTGAAAGTATCCTTAGGAAATCTCCTAGATCCGAAAGTTTAGCTATTTGCAGACTAATCCACAAAGAAAGTTCCCTACCTAAAAACCTTAAAGACCTACAGAATATCCCCTATGACCCACCCCTAGAACAAAGCTTGTCTAAGACTAGATATCAAAGTTGGATAACCCAGATAGTTTTAGATCCATCCACCTTACAACATAGTTTTGTTGTACTAGCTTCATCTCCCACTGTTCACCTTCCTCCATTTAACCATGTACCTACTATTGTAAACCCTCTACTTGTTAACCCTCCATTGTTCCCACAACCTCATATCATGGAAACATGGTATGCTCCCCCAGTCCATCCTTTACCTTTAGTTTTTCTACCATAGGACTATCAGTCTAAGATTCCATTCTATGATGCTAGTAGTTCCACTACTACTCAACAACATATGGACAAAATGAATGACTACTTTGACAGACAAGAAATAGATGATGAAACTGTTAAACTTAGAATGTTTTCTCAAAGCTTAGGGGGAGAAGCAATAAAATGGTTCAAAGGCTTAACCCATAATAGCATAAATTACCTCATTGCTTTTCATCAACTATTCTTAAGAAAATGGGAAGTCAAGGGAAGTCCTCTTCAAATCCTATCAGAATACAATGGCCTTAAAAGAAATGCTGGAGAAAGTGTCCAAGACTACTGCACTAGATTCAATAGTGTATACAATGCACTCCCTCCCCACATGAAACCTTGACAAGACCTAGCCCTAGTGAAATTTTCGGAATGATTTGATCCAGACATGTGTTATCAATTAAGAGAAAGAGATCCCCTCACCTTAGAGGACACGCAAAGAGGAGCAATAAGTGTAGAATATAACCAAAATGCTAGAAGGGCTAGATTGAAAACAGAGAAAAAGGTTACATACAAAGAAGAAGCTGGACCCTCCACATCATATGCTAAGTTTGATAGCCTAGTTAGGGGGATGGAGAGGATGATGGAGAGAGTAAACATGAATGAGAGAGCTTATCCTAGAGAAAACCAAATAGCTCCTCAAAATAGAAATAAAAATCAAAACCAAAACCAAAACTTTAGAAGAAATCCTCCTCAAATTAGAAAAAGAGGTCCTGATCAGCAGATCAGACCTCTTTTCCAAGAAAACTATGCTGATGAAGATGAGGGAGTGATTGAAGAAATAGAGGAAAGTCACATAAATTTAATGGGAGTAAACAATGAGGAAATTGTTTTCCTCACTGAGGAAGAACATGGCATATTTACACCTTATGAGGAAGAGAGCCTAGAATTTGAAGACTACAAACAAGGCTTTGAAAATGCTATAATGGAAGTAGACAGATAATATGACCTTAGAAGCAAGAAAAATCAAGACACTTCCAAAAGAAAGACCTCTGAAATTTCTGCTAGGAACAATCCTGAAAACATTCCTAAAAAGACAACAGAAAACAATAACATAGTGGTTGAAATTTCTAATAAAAACAAAAATAAAAAGAGTCACCCTAATCCCAAACATAGTGGTGACTAAAGCAGCACTAGAAACTCAGCTAGTGCTCCTAATAAAACTGTTTTAACTGTTGTTCATCATAAAACCAGCAAGCTGAATTTGTTGAGAAAATAGTGACTAAAAATATTTATTTAAACATTTCAAAATATCAGACACCTTTTAGTAAATAGAGTGAAATTGCCAAGATTAAAATCTCTATTCCTCTTACTCAACTAGTCACCCAAGATGTATATAAAACCCAACTTCTAAGAGCTTTAAACATAGGAGAGAATGCTGATTCTGTTAATATAAATGATGACAAACCTGAACTTCTGTTTGGACCAGAAATGGAAGGGAAATTTCAAGAAGGAGGTGTTCCTCCATTTTATGTCAGTTTAAACATCCATGATAAAATTTTGCACAATGCCATGTTAGGCTCTGGTGCTTCCCACAACCTAATGCCAAAATTAGTGATGGAAAGACTATGCCTTGAGATAACTAGACCTTACAAAGATTTATAATCTTTTGATTCCAGTAGAGTTAAATGTCTAGGCCTAATCAAAGATTTATATGTCAACTTATCAAAAATACCAGCCAAGAGCCTAGTGATGGATATTGAAGTGGCTGATATACCTCCTAAATATGGCATGCTCCTTTCAAGATCATGGGGTGCTAAACTCCAAGGTACCCTACAAATGGACATGACTTATGCTACTATCCCTGTCTTTAGTCAACCAAGAAGAATATATAGGGAAACACACATGAAATACATGGTTAGTAGTCAAGAAAAACCAGATAACTCCCCTCTTTATTCTATTCACACTGACCTTGATTCATTTATCCTTTACAATGATGAAAATCTTAATGAACAAGTGATAGAAAATGAACAAACATCAGTAGAAAAATAGGAAAAGGAGGAGCAACAATCAAAACTGTGTGCTAACATAGAACATTATGGCAAACGTAGTGGAAACCTTGGGGAACAAAGCAACCATCAACATAGGGCTGACCATAAAAACAAAATGAAAATCAACATATTGGAAATCATGGTAGACAAAACAATGGTGAACAACACAGTAGCAACCAATATAAACAACATAATGAGGACCATAATAATCAAGAAATTAACAAATCTGAAATTGGACCTCTTTGGAGTATGAATTTTTATGGTTCTTGTAGCAATATTGTTTTAGGAGCAGGCATATGGGTACATAACACAGAAAAAAATCATGCGGAAGGTCACTGATACAGGCTAAACTTTCAATGCACTAATAACATAGCTGAATATGAGGCACTCCTCTTAGGAATTCAATTATTAAAGAAATTAGGAGCTAGGAGGATAACTGTCCAGGGAGATTCAGAGTTAGTTATTAGGCAAATAAATGGAGAATACACAACCAAGAATCCAAGATTAAAAGCCTATAGAGATGATGCTATTGACCTCTGAATTTTTTTTACAGAATATGGGCTTAATTTTGTCCTTAGAAAATAAAAAATTCTTGCCAATGGATTAACATTTGATTCTAGTACATGTCAAAAACCTTATCAAAGCAAACAATACATAGTCCAAGTCAAATATAGACCAAAAGTTCCTGATAGCATAAAATACTGGCAAGTTTTTGAAGGAGATAAAAAGATAGAGGATTCCCTGCAGTCCGAAAATGGGTTTGAAGTGCCAAATTCAGACTCTGAGTTTGAAGAATAGTGCCCTACCGAGGAATAATCTTATCAAGAAGCACCTTGTAACATTGTTGGTATAAATCTATTAACAAAAGAACACATACATAAAATAGAGCTGTGCTAATTTAGAAAAAGAAGATTTTGAAGTGCTACAGTCTAATACTGATAATTTGCCAAAAGGACTGGTGCCTCTAGAAGAACTATTTGACTTTAATGATGTTGCCTAGAAGCCAAATACGAAACCAACTGAAACTGAAATAGAAGAGTGTAATATAGGCAGTGAAGAAAAACCCAAAATGATCAAACTATTCAAAACACTGCCTGCTCATATAAGACAGAAATATCTTGAGATTTTTAGAGAACTTTCTGATGTTTTTGCTTGGAGTTCTGAAGATTTAAATTTCTATGATACAGAGATAATTCAGCATAATATACCCCTCAAAGAAAACTAGAAGCCCTTTAAAAATAAATTACACAGAATAAACCCTGTGCAATTACCCATGGTTGAGAAAGAAATCAAGAAAATGTATGATGTTGGAATTATAGTCCCTCTGAGATACTCAGAATGGGTTTTGAACCTTGTATTAGTAAGGAAGAAAACGAGAGAAATTAGGTTATGCATAGACTTTAGAAACCTAAACAAAGCCTCATTAAAAGACAATTACCCTTTACCAAAAATGGATCACATCTTACAAAGGGTAGTGGGTTGTAAAAGAATTTCTTTTCTAGATGGCTTTTCAGGATACAATCAAGTGTTGGTACACCCAGATGATCAACACAAGACAAATTTCACTACTCCTTGGGGCACTTTCATGTATGTGAAAATTCCTTTTGGGTTAATGAATGCTGGTGCCACCTTCCAAAGAGCCATGGATATTGCTTTCTCAGAGGAAATAGGTTACTTCATTGTGATTTACCTTGATGACATCATAATCTATTCTAAAACAGATGAAGAACACCTAGCTCACTTAAGAAAAGTCTTTGAAAAATGTAGAAAGTATGGTTTGTCTCTGAATCCAAAGATAACTTTGATTGGCCTCCATGAAGGAAAATTTTTAGGCCATATCATATCTGAAGAAGGGATCAAGATAGACCCAAAGAGTATTGAAGTAATATTGCAAATCTATCATCCTAGAAATATCAAAGAACTACAATCTTTCATTGGAAAGATAAATTTCTTAAGAAGGTTCATACCAAACCTTACTGAACTCCTAAAGAACATTACAAACATGCTTAAAAGAGAAATAGGAGTTAAATGGACCATAGAAGCAAAGAAATCCTTTGAATTGGTAAAACAAGCACTCACCCAAACACCAATTCTAATTAGCCCTGATTTTACCAAAGACTTTTTCATCTTCTCCTTTGCATCAGAACATACAGTTGATGCTGTCCTATGACAGAAAAACATAAAAGGACAAGAGAATCCTATTACATTTTTTAGCAAGGCATTAAGAGATGCACCTCTGGAATACAACATAATGGAAAAAAAAACTTTTGCTTTGATGAAGGCATTAAAATATTTGAGATTTTACATTTTACACTCCCACATCATTGCATATGTGCCTCATTCAGTGGTAAAAGACATCTTAACACAAGATCCTGATGGCAAAAGAGGAAAGTGGATTTCTGGTATATTAGAATATGATTTGGAAATAAAGCCCACTAAACTCATCAAAGGACAAGGGCTTGCTAAAATCATGGCTGAAACAAACTTTCAAGCACTAGACATGAACATGATTGATGCATTAGATGAACAGGAGGAGTTGGAAACTCCACTTATTGAAGATTCATTTCTGAATTCATCTTGGTATGTTGATATTTTATATGTGCTTCTTAATCTTAATGTTCCTCCTGGTTTGTCTAAAACAAAGGCAAGGTTCTTAAAGTTGAAGGCTGTAAATTATTGCATTTTAGAGAAAATTTTATATTGGAAAAATGCTAGTGGTATATTGCTTAAATGTTTGCCTGAGTATGATGCAGATAAGATCAAGCGTGAGTTCCATGAAGGAGAATGTGGAGGCTAGCTCTATTGGAAAACTACTGTAAAAAATATCCTTAGAGTTGGTTATTCTTGGCCCACCATCTTTCAAGGCATCCATAAAATGGTAATTGTCTACCATAAGTGCCAAATATTTGAAGGCAAAAGAAAATTTCTACCCTTACCTTTGCATCCTATCTCTATTGAAACTCATTTTGAACAGTGGGGCCTAGACTTCATTATTGAAATCCATCCCGCCTCCTCTTCCCAACACAAATGGATCCTCACTGCAACTGACTACTTACAAAATGGATAGAGGCCATCCCTTCTAGGACTTCCACAGACTTAGTGATCATCAAATTCCTTGAAAATTATATCCTTTCTAGGTTTGACTATCCTAGAAAGATTATCACTGACAATGCTGCTGCTTTTAGATCCAAAAAGATGGTGGAATTTTGCCACAAATATCAAATTACATTGGGTCATTATACAGCTTATTACCCTCAATGTAATTGGTTGGAAGAATATTCAAACAAAAATCTGGTGAACATCATTGAAAAGTTGCTGGAAGGGAATAAAAAATCATGGCACAGTAAACTAGTACATGCACTATGGGCAGACAGACTCACAAGTAAAAAATCAATTAGAATGTCTCCCTATCAGCTAGTGTATGGAGCAGATGCAATTTTTCCAACAAGTCTAGGAGTGCCAGTCATGAAGCTGATCCAAGAAGTACAATTTGAAGAGGATGACATGATAAGAAGGATAAACCAGACTGTACAGTTGCAAAAAACCAAAGAGGAAGTATATAACAGAACATAGCTAGTGCAGGAAAACATTAAATTTTTTTTTGATAAGAGAACCAAGGAAAATGATTTTAACATTGGGGATAAGGTGCTGAAATGGGACTCAAGGAGAGAACACAAGGGAAAACATTTAAAGTTTGAAATTTTTTGGAAAGGCCCATACATCATTCATTCTGCCAGAGGTAACAATGCATTTTTTCTGCAAGAGATGGATGGAGTGGAACTATTTGGATGTCCTGTCAATGGCAGGATGCTCAAGCATTATTTTTGTTAGGAAAAATACTCAGTTTAAAGCTTTATTAATTTTATATAACATTGTTTTAAGAAAGAGATAAAAAACATAAACATAAACATAGAAACAAAAAGAAAAGAAAAAAGAGGGCAGACAAAAAGAAAAGGTAAAGCTCCATACCAAGAAAGAAAATTTCTGAAAGTGTGCAAGTCCAAATGCCACTACTTTGGAAAAGGAAGTTTTGTTTAGTCATACAGCCTAATCATGATTGAGAAAATTTGAATTTTCTTCTGATAGGTTAGTGAATGAAGATTTTCCAAACATTTTAAACTTGGCTTATTAGTAGATTATATTAGGAAAATATATTGGTTCCAATATTTCAAATCTGAACCAAGAAAAGAAGAGAGGGATGAATAAAAAATTTCAGATTATAGCCCTCAAAGTTTTTGTTTACTTTCTACAAAATAAATTCTGTGTGCAGACTTGTACAAAATACCACAACTCAGAACAAATCAGACTGTCTAATCCTGATTTGGTTATGTTTTCAATTTCCTGTTTTTAGAATAGAGAATGAAAGTATGCCAAACTATTTAAAGTTGACAGATAGGTAGATTAGGTAGAGAACAAAAAATCTTATCAGTTTAATCTGAGCTTTTGGCTGATATAAGTGTAGAAGTAGATAGTTTCCTTTTTTCAAAATAAAATGATGTCAAGGTTTGGCTAATCTAAATGCACCTAATGAAGAAAAAATGCTAGGAAAAGTAGGATGGGTGGGTAGAGTTGAGTTGAAGCAATCGTGTTTTTCAGATTTTGAAGATCATAGCTTCAAAGGAACAAGCAACAAAACAACAAATTGAAGAAAGGGAAGTCTGTCAAAATGAAAATCAAGGCACTGGTCTACTTCTTCGAGAGATTTTATCTTTGATGTTCATGACACCTTCTAAAGGAGCTGCCCTCCCCAGCTGGAGCCACTATTATCCTCCTATATTCTACAGAGTTCACTAGGTGACTATTGATCTTCTACAAGAAGCTAAAGATAGCATTACCTGCCTATCAACTATATTTAGAAATCTCACTGCCATCATTATCCCAAATAAGCCTATTTCACTGTTTTTCATCTCTTTCCTTTCAAAATATTACCTTGTTGCTCTTAAAAAGACTCACTTTGGGCTTATTTTTTCCCATTTTCACTCTCCCTCCCCACCTAAAACTCTCATTCACTCCTTTTCCCCCTCTAAAAATCCATTTCCCCTACTAAAAACCTTCACAAAACTCCTTTCCTCCATTCTTTTCCTTTGTTTTATCAAGCAATGTAAAAATGCCTGTTTACATTGCTTTTAGTTTAAAAATTATTAATCTATCAGGACCCACCCTTTTATAATAAAAACTCTATTTTTATATAAAAACTCCATTTTTATATAAAAACTTGATTCTTTTGTTTGATTAAACCCGACCCTATCTAAAATATTTAAACCCTCTATTTAAATGTTATTTAACCCTGCTCATATTTCTTCACCCTAAGCCCCTTCTCCTTAAGCCCTTGCCCGCATGCACTTACCCTATGCCCATATAATCATTGCCTCGCTTATTATATAGCCCCCCGCACATTACTTTAAACCGCTCATAAACCTTGCCCTTTACCTTATAATCGGGCGCATCCGCTTGATTTATTGGACCCCTGGGCCTCGCTTTCCACTAAAATTACGCTCCAATAAAACTCTGCCACTTGTCCCTGACCCCACCGCTCCACTTGTCTGCTGCTCCCAAGGCTTGCGATCACCGTTGATCTCATTCCCTGAGATCCAACAGTCAATCGTGCATATCGCAAATTTAATTGTGCAGAGGTTAAACAATCTCCAATTGCGCGATGGGAAGTTTCATCTTGCCACATGGCACACGATGAATGGTATCACATTCCCCCTCTTAAAACCATTACTGCCTCCTCGTTTGCGCGAAAACCTTTCCCAGTTTCCAAAAAACCATTTTCTCTCCTCGCACCCCAATTCAAACCTCTGCCTTCCGTTTTGAACTCCCTGCTAGTTTCACCTATGGAACCAGGCCCAAAACACCATTCTCTGCCCTCCAATAGTCGAAAACCCCTGTAAAATGCAGAAAACCCTCTCCGTAGGTTTTAAAGTTAATTATTTGTTTTGTGTGTAGGTTTAATGGTGGAGGATGCATAAGATGCATTCCAATGGTCGAATAACATTCAATTAAATGTCTGGGTGATGATCCAGAGGTTTGATTTAAATTTAAAGGGACCAGAGGCTCTATATGAAGTTTAATCATCGATGAAGCATGATCATCGATGGTTATTTAACCCTCCAGCATAGAAGAATGCATCCCCGCACCAAAAATGCACACAAATAGAGACAAAGTGAGAAGAAAAAAAGTAAAAAGACTTTGACAAAGAAAATAAAGATTAAAGAGGCTAATCATGTATAAGAGACAAATCATCAGGATTAATCAAAATAAATCAGAGTTTAAAGATAAAGAAGACAAACAGCAAAGGATGAAGGATTGAAAGGTTAAGACAGAAGATTAAAAAGTTAAATCAAAAGGATTAATAAAGTAAACAAATATAAAGACAGAATAAAGAAAAAGATAGTAAAACAGTCATATAAAGGATAAATCAGAGTTTAAAGGCCTAAACAGAGTTTTAATGATAAAAAATAGACAGATTAAGCCCATAAACAACTTTGAATGACTAAACCTACAACAATTAATTCTTCAAAGGATATTTCTGCCACCTACAACATGATTTATTTCAATAAGGCATCAACATTTATTACACACCGTCAGAGATATTTTTCATCTACCAGCAGTTATTGCAAAGTTATTGAAAAGCCTTAAGGTCAAAAATTTGACAGAAATTAACTTAGAAGTTAATTTAGGAGTTATTATTTCAGAGAAACACCTTCAGATTTTTTTTGCCTTGGGCTTTGCATGGTCTCAAAGGTAAAAAATCTTTCTCTATAATAAATGACATTCCAAACCCTAGCTTAGCACCACCTCCATATTTTTGCAGATAAATACTTCATATGAGCTGCATTCTTAGTGTTGGTTGGTTGGTGTTTATTTGACTTATTTCTGTTGCTGAGCTAGTTGAGGATTGCTAGGTTGGATTTGAGAAAGCTCTGAGTTGCAGAGAGCTATTGTACATGGATTAATGTAACTGGTTTGATCATTAGTAATACAAGCATGTTCACACGATTCTTGAGCTATGTTAATGGTGTTGGGTGTGGAGCCCGATTTTCTTCCTGATTCAGAGATCCTTGTTTTAGCTGGATGTATACCCCAGGAAAATTGTACACTCTTGCACGCGGGGTCTAGGCGGGCCGAACCCCCTAGTTGGGGGGTCCGGGGGTAGCACCCCCAAAGCCAAAAATAGATGTAAAATTGCCTTGTAAAATTATAGTAATTTCTAGTCAATCTGGGCTGTTCATTAGGCGGATGATCTGACGATAGAAGTTATGTTTAGTTTATGTTTTTTTGCCCTAGAAGGCAACCCGTCGCTTTTATGAGGGTATTGTATTGCGGCTGTGCATGGTATGTGTATTCTTTGAGTGGGAAATAGATAGGGAGACTGTGAGAGAGAACATAGGATATTACAGCGGATCTGCTGTAGGTTTTATCTCTTCATTTTGATGGATAATAGAAAGGAAGGACTGGCTGTTCGGGGTGGACGTAGCCCAAACTGGGTGAACCACATATATCTGTGTCTCTCTGGTTTTATGTGTTGCAGGAAAAGAAACAGGAAAAGGAAAGCAAGGAATACGCGGTTCTTGATGAGATAACTAAAAAAGTAAAGGTGCCTAAAAATGATAATAATCAACAATCACAACAGCAACAGCACCCCAAACACTCGAAAGTGGTGATGTTAGAAGATCTACCAAGATAAGTATAACCCCCGAATACATTTCTACGAGTATTAGAGTTTATTACCACTGATTATGAATTCCGAATGTTGGTGAAGAAGCAATGGCAAAGGAAAGCAGAAGAAGGGAGCTAGCCATGGAAGAAGATATGACCTTGAATGCATAACAGATTCTGGGACTTAGTCGTTGCTGAAACCCATTGTGGTTTATGCTGCTTTACAGGCTGAAGGAAGAAGATGGAGGAAAACAGAGGTGCAAAGCTAGACTTGTGGTGAAGGGGTTTGCACAGAAGAAAGGTATTGATTTTGATGAAATATTTTCTCCTGTTGTTAAAATGAATTCAATCAGAACTATTTTAAGTCTTGTAGCAGCGGAAGATTTAAATCTTGAACAGTTAGATGTAAAGACAACATTTCTCCATGGAGATTTGGAGGAAGAGATATACATGCAGCAACCAGAAGGATATGAGGTAAAAGGGAAAGAAAAATTGGTGTGTAAGTTAAAGAAGAGCTTGTATGGTTTAAAACAGGCTCCAAGGTAGTGGTATCTAAAATTTGACAAGTTTATGTCTGAACAAGGTTATACTAGATGTCACTCTGATCATTGTGTTTATTTGAAAAGGCAAAATGATGGAAGCTATATTATATTGTTATTGTATGTAGATGACATGCTTGTTGCAGGGTCTAACATGCAGGAAATAAATGTGCTCAAAAGAAAATTGGCAAATTCATTTGCAATGAAGTATTTGGGAGCTGCAAAACAAATCCTTGGTATGAGGATAACTAGAGACAGGAAAAATCGCAAATTAACACTGTCTCAGAATGAGTACATAGAGAAGGTGTTGAAAAGATTTAATATGCAGAATGCAAAACCAGTTAGTACACCTTTTGCTAGCCATTTCAAAATTAGTAAGGAGATGTGCCCAAAGACCTAAGAAGACATGGATTATATGTCTAAAGTTCCATATGCATCTGCAGTTGGAAGCTTAATGTATGCAATGGTCTGCACAAGGCTTGATATTGCACATGGAGTGGGAGTTCTATGCAGGTACATGAATAATACAGGAAAATAACATTGGATGGCAGTAAAATGGATTCTCAAATATTTGAGAGGTACCACAAATCAAGCATTATGCTTTGGTGGTTCAAACATTGCTCTACAGGGATATGTTGATGCAGATATGGCAGGTGACAGAGATAACAGGAGGAGCACTACATGATATGTATTTACTGTAGGTGGAACAACTATCAGTTGGGTTTCAAAAATCCAAAGTGTTGTTGCACTTTCAACAACAGAAGCAGAGTATGTTGCTGCTACAGAGGCTAGTAAAGAAATGATTTGGTTACAAAGGCTTATGGGTGAATTGGGTAAGAAGCATGATATGGGCACGTTATACAGTGATAGCCAAAGTGCCATTCATCTTGCAAAGAACTCAACATTTCATTCCAGGACAAAACACATACATCTCAAGTACCATTTCATACGGTCAGTATTGGAAGATGGAGAGTTGAAGCTGGAAAAGATACACACTAGCCAGAATCCTGCAGATATGCTAACAAAAGTTGTAACCAGGGAGAAACTGAGAACATGCTCAGTTTCAATAGGTCTTCAAGGATGACGATGAAGATGAGAAATAGCCAGGTCCAAAGAGGAGTCATTGTCCAAAGCCAAATGAAGTGCACTGCAGGAGTTGCTACAATCGCCCCCAAGTGGGAGATTGTCAGGACATGATTTTTTTCCCGATCAGGAGATCTTGTTTAGCCTGGATGGCCTCCTAGTACTGTACACCCTTGCACCGGCGGTCAGCCACTGTCCCTCGATTTTAGGTTTTCAGGGGCAGCGCCCTCGAAGCCAAAAAATAGATGTAAAATTGCCTTGTAAAAGTATAGTAATTTCTAGTCAATCTGGGCCGTTCATTAGGCGGATGATCTGACGGTAGAAGTTATGTTTAGTTTAGGTTTTTTTTCCCTAGAAGGCAACCCCTCTCTTTGTATGAGGGTATTGTATTGCAGTTGCGCATGTTATGTGTATTCTCTCGAGCGGGAAAACAAGAGCAGAGATCGTGAGAGGAGAATATAGATATTGACAATGATTCGCATGTAGGTTTTGTCTCTTCATTTTCACTGATAATAGAAAGGAAGGACTGGCTGTTCGGGGTGGACGTAGCCCAAACTGGGTGAACCACGTATATTTGTGTCTCTCTGGTTTTATGTGTTTTGTGTGCTTGTATTTTCTGCATATTTTATGTGTTGCATTGATCCATAATATATAATTTACTAAAAAATGGTGAAGTTTTCCTTATTTGTCATTGTTTTCCATTTTTTCCATATTTCTCTCATAAAATAACATAAATTTTAGAGTAGGATATGCTGTCCTAGCACCCTATTTCTGTCTGCATTCTTTATCTTTATGTTTTCTTCTGCAAGGTTTGATTGGGTAATTATTAATTTCTCTCCAGTTCCATCTAGCTTGTTGTCTTAGGAATGATTTAATAGAGTCTAATCAAAGAAGTCTATGGTAAGCCCTGTCCATTGGTGTAGCTTGAAATATTGTTTCTTAGGCCTTTCTTTGAAGTATACTTAGTAGAGTCTAAACCAGGGAAGTCTATGGTATGCCATGTCCTTTGGTTTTCCTCAAAATGTTACTTTGAATGTCTTTTGAGTTTTGAGTTAAAGAGGATAGGTTTAGCTTGCTCTTTAGCTACTCTCATTGTTATCTTAAATGTTTACTTTTGTTTGAAAATAGTTTTAGGACTGTTGGATTATTATCTTAAAGGTTTGCTTATTAAATTCGGGCCAAATAAGTCTATGGTATGCCCTGTCCTTTGGTTTGCCTCAAACAATTACCTAAAAGGCTTTTCTTGTTTAAGTACAGGGAAAATTTTAAGGATGGAAATTTATTTTAAAGTTTAAAAACCTTGGCAAATCTCACTAGTACATAATATGAAATTTGTAAAATTCCTAGCAATATTTTTGTAAAAGCATTCAAATTTCTAATAATTTTATATAGTCTCTATATAAAATTTTGGCAATTTTTAAGGTAAAACAATTTTATACTTTAAAATTTGGGCGAATAATTTTTAGAAAAGGTGGAAATTAACGAATATTTTCTTGGAAAAAGTATGGAAAATTAGCCCACTTGCGAATATTAGCCCCTAAAATTTTCCCTGTTTAAGTAGAGCTAGAAGATTCTTAACTGACTATTGCTTTGCTGTCTTCACAACTTATTATTGTTTCATATCACAACCTAATATAAGAGATCCACTTGATATATTTAGCTTTCCCTATGAAAACCCTTGTAGAGTTGATGAACAATTAAATCCTTTTATGACTCCATAGCCCAATGGATCAATGTTTTCTCATAGTCTATCTATTCAACAAAAACATCCCTTCAATTAATCACACCACAAATATGTCAGCCTATCAATTAACTCAACCAAAAAAAACAAGTCATTAGAACTTCATAACTAGCCTAATATCATAAAACAAAATCATAAAGAAATATCATCTAAAAACACATATATAGAGATATCCCTCTCTGAATCTAGGAAGGCTAGATCCTAGGATTCCAAAGTGGTTCTGATGTGGCCCCTGCAGTGTTTGTTCTTGCCAATATTGCAAATCACAGGGAGCCAACACTAATGAAAACAAGGGAACCATATAACAACATGCACATACCATGCATATTAAAATCAACTAGGAAATCACACATGCAATCTGTTACCTCCAATTATTCTTGTTGAAGCTACTTTATCCTTGCCTTCCTTTGCTTTCCTTTTCCTTCTTTTATTTTTGGTTCCTTTTCATTTTCCTTTGATTTTTCTTACCTTTCCTTGCTTGCTTGCTTTCTTTCCCCTCTTGGTGCTTTCTCCTCTTTTTGAGAAAAAATATAACACTAAACTGACTAAAGGCTACCAACTGATGCTCCAAGGTCTTTTTATTTATGAGGCTTCTAATTTATTCATTTTCCTCCTCACATGCAACCTATGGCCTTTCACCTTCCTTTTCTCTTAATTTTTATTATTTTCATAAATAATGTGCCAAAACAACTTTTTGCCTTTCCAAAGCCTTATCCATTTCCTTTTCCAATTTCCTTTAGCCATAAAACACTACAAGTGATGCCCAGTAGGATATTTTTCCCAATTTTCATCTTGGAATAAGTGTCCCTTTCCCATGGACTTATTTTACCTTTATTAATTTTTATTACATGAAATTTTAACCTGGGTTGTTACAAAACAAAACATTCAAATAAGATAAAGAAGTTGTACAATAGGCTCTCAGGCTCCTGAGATGGCCAAGCCCAAGGATATTTAGAGTTCTATGAAGGAAACCAAGCCTTAGAAGCTGAAAATGACACTAAAATTCTTTATTAGAGTCAATCCAAGTACTTCCCCACTATAAATGAAAGTAATGCTACGAAATAACAAGTTTTCTCAACAAAAATACTAAAAAATACATGCCCCTAGATGCTAATTCAAACTGATACTTATACAAACTAATGAGGAAGCATCCTCCTTGAAAGGAGGTATCTTTATCCTAAAAAATCCCTTAAAAAGTGGATCTGGTTCCCAAAAACTGGAATATTCATGAAATACTCAGTTATGGCTTCTCTTGTAGCAGGGAACACATCCCTATATTTTGTCAATCAATGAAGCTCCATAATCTATCAATGGTTTTATGATATTTTATTCATTTATTGGTCCATCCTATAGTAGGGAGAAGTCCCTAGATTATCTCATCTTTCAAATCTTCATAATCTACCCCATATTCTCACAATATTCTACAAAATAAATTATATTAGCCAAATAATATGCAATTATCTCTAAACCTTCCTAATGAACACGTTATAGCTCAAAAATATGTCATCAAATGCAAAAATAGAGGTTAAATGTGCTGATGGATGGCCAGATGAGCCTTGAATTGTACTTATTTGGGATGCCCATCAACATCATTTGTAACTTTTTGAAGAAGAGAGTCCTTTGTGACTTGTTGACGATATATGCGCAATAGTTGACCATTCACGACGAAATAAATGCTAGAATAATCTATAGTAGTAAGACACATTGTTTCATTATGATAAACTTCATTGACCTCATAAGGGCCTAACCATCCAGTTTGAAAATTACCTGGTAAATCTTGGAATCTAGAGTCATACAGTAATGCCCAATCAACTTTCTTGAAAATTTTCCTTTATATGAGATTATCATGCCATTTATCCCTCTGTTGTTGAACTATAGATGTTTGTTGTAGGGAAACAAAGAATATTTCCTCTAATTCTTTAAGTTGCTCCATCTGCTATTTTTGTGCCTTTGTGAGGCCAAATCCAACTTCTAGGGCAACCTTAAGAGTCTTAATCTCAAATTCAATTGGAAAAATTGGATCCTTACCATAAATAAGTTAGTAAGGTGAAAATATTGTGGTATTATGCCAAGTAGTGCAATAATCCCATAGGGCTTTGGGAAGCCAGAAGGCTCAATCTCAGTTATTATTAGCCACTATTTTTGTTAGAATGTTCTCCAAGAATTTTTTGTAATTTCCACTTGACCATTTTCTTGTGGGTGGTATGGGGAGTTAACTCCGTGCTCAATGCCACATTTCTGCAATGTTTCCAAGACTCTATGAGTTGTGAATTGCGATCCTCCTTAAATTACAAGTTCTCTAGGTAGGCCATATCGAACAAAGAGTTCAAAAAAAGAATTTTGTAATTGTCTCTTTTGTAGCTCTTGAAAAAATTATTGCCTCCACCCACTTTTTAACATAGTCAGTAAAAACTGGAATATGAGATTTATGATTTGAAGGAGGGTTAATGGGGCCCACAAAACCCATAGCCCATTTTTTAAAGCGTTCCAACACTAGTTGTGTTTGAAGAGGCATTTCATTAGCTCTAATAGTATTCCCCATCCTTTGAAAATTGTCACAACCTTGAAATACTTCTTAGTATCCTTAAATATTGTTGGCTAGAAGTAACCCATTTGAAATACTTTATGTATCGTTCTTAGGTCAACAAAATGGCCTCCACGAGGTTCATCATGGAAATTATTAAAAATATCATAAATTTTGTCTTCTCTTATGCATCTATGACTTTGAAGATATGCTCATCTATGAAAAAGATAACCATGTATCTAGGAAAATGAAGAACTACGTTGAATGATCTATTTCTTCTATCGAGGAGACAAATGTGAAGGTAACTTCCCCGCTACCAAATAGTTAGCAGCGTCAACATACCATGGTGTTTTAATAGAGATTGAAAATACATGCTCTTCTGGGAATCAATTTTCTCCAAGAGATGAATCATTTGAAGGCGAGATTCTGGATAAGAAGTATGTAGTGAGATTTTCCTTTCCTGGCCTATCCTTGATGGTGATGTTGAATTCGTGCAACAAAAGAAAGAAAAAAGTCACTCTACTGTTATTAATCAATTTATTAGACATATAATTAATAGAAGAATGGTCTGTATATAATAAAATAGGATATCCAGTGATATAGTGACGAAATTTGTTAACAACATAAACAACGATAAAGAATTGTTTTTCCATGACTATATAATTTAGTTTTGTTGGCATCACGATTTTTCTATTGTATTAAATAACATAAGGTTTATTGTGTTCTTCCTACCCAAGTATTGCTCCTATGTTTGTGTCTAATGCGTCAAAGGATATTTGGAATAAAAGTTTCCAATTCGGACCTCGTAACACTGGTGTTGTTGAAAGTAGTTTCCTTAATTATGTAAAGGCATTATCACATTTACCAGTCCAAATAAATTCCACATTTCTTATTAATACATACAATGGTGCTTCAAATTTTTAAACATGTACTATAAACCTTAAATAATAACCAATATAACCAAGGAAACTATGTACCTATTTTGGTGTCCGAGGAACATGAATCCTAAGAATTACCTCAATTTTTTCCGGTTCCACTTAGATGCCTACAACAAATATGAAATGTCACAGAACCACACCTTTATCATTAACATATGCCACTTTTCATGGCTGAGGCATAACTTGGTTAATATACATCTGATGATGACTTTCTCCATGTTTTTCAAAGCTTCTTCAAATTCACCACCAAAAGGTGTAAAATTGTCCACATATAGTTTAAGTCCATATTTAAGTAAATTAAAGAATATAATCAAAAATACTATTTGAAAGGTTGTGGGTGCATTGAAAAAATTGAATGGAATAACTTGATATGAAATTTTTTCCCACGGGAAAGTAAATGTGGTTTTATCTTGGTCTTTTGGAGCAATTTGGATCTGGTTATATCCACTGAATCTATCTAGGAAGGAAAAACATTTCTTTCTAGAGATACTATCAAGGACTTGATCGATAAATGGAAGAGGAAAGTGGTATTTTGTGTATCCTTATTTAATTCCCTGTAATCTACAAAAATGCACCACTTCCTATTTTTATTAAGGATTATAACGGGTGGCGAAACCCATTGACTATCTGATATAGGATATATGATAATTAACATCAATAAATTTTTGAAGTTCTTGCTTAACTATATCCTTAGGGTCTGGGTTCAACCTTCTTTGAGGATAATGAATAGGGTGATAATATTTCTCTATACAAATATGGTGTGTACCTAATTTAGGATCAATGCCCTTCATATCCATGTAATCCTAGGAAAAAAATTGTTAACGCTTCTGGAGGACTTGTATCAGTCGCTCTTGTTGAGAACTTTTAAGATTAGAATTATTGTTTAATTTTTACCAGACTCAATTGCGACTGGAATATTGTTATGAAAAAATATTGTAGGAACATGATTTCTAGTGGAATCCTCCATAGGGTTTCCTTGAGCCTCATTATCCATTACAACGTCAAGCATTCAACAAGTTGGATTTTCTATTGTAGAGGTTTGGCTAATGAAGCTAGTACTAGTGTCATCATTAATCTGCTATTTGAAAGTAAGGAGTTTTTCAATAGTCTAGACAAGACACAACTTCTATTTTTCACAATAAAGAGAGAACCATATTGAGTTACCAGTTTCTATGTTGGGCTTAGTGGGTGGATAAATAGTAAGACTCTTAATGGTTGTTCCTCGAGTATTCGTCATATTCCCAGTTTAAAATCCGATGTAAGCATCAGCGGTAGCAAGCCAAGGTCTACCTAGGATAAGGGGATGTCATTCTAGCTTTTCTTTGATATTAGGAACCAAAAAATCGGCAGGGTACTCCTAAGAGTCCACCGAAACAATTAATTCTTCAAGCATTCCTCCTTGTTTAACTAAATATCTATCAACTAATTCCATCATAGTAGGGGTTGGTCTCAACTAATGTAGTCCAAGGAAATTACAAGCCTTTGATGTCATAATATTAATCGCAGCTCCAAAATCTACCAAAGTATTTAGAAAACTATTAACCTGTACTTGTACGACGACTAGAGAATTACTAGGGTCTTCATGTAATATTCCAAAATTTGTAAGCAGCAAATTGGAATATTAATTTTTTCTTATCTCATCTAGGAGATGAATAAAATGGGTAAAAGGCCCATGAGTAAGAATAAAATCCCTCATAGTGTGAAAGGGATCTACGAAGTAGCTTAATTTTGCACCTTCTGGTGTGAAAAGGGGCAATTGCATGAGGACAAGGTCAAATTTGACCAAGTCAACAACACTGCCTAAGAGGGTGTGGCTTGCTTAGGAAGACAACGTAGTTTGAGAGGGAGAAATATTCTTTGTGGAAGAAACCCTAATGTGTGGGGTCCAGGGAAAAGAGACATTCACTTGCATAAAAGGAGGAAGAGGCAGCCATAGTGAGACATCTTTGAGTATTTGATTATTTGTCTGATTAGATTTTTTGCAGTCTCCGGCTGTTTAGCTAAGTTGCAATGCTATTTAGCATGAGGGATTCCTGTTTAGGAATTTTTCTCCTTCTTGAGAGGCCTCTTGAAGGATTGCAATTCATTTCTCCACATCTAGGCTCAAGGCCAAAGCCATTATTTCAGCTACAACATTATCTCTGCTCAAGTGTAACATTGTGTTGCAGGGTGTTGTAGTGGAGGGGTTCCACAAAACCATTCCTTGTATCATATTTTATAGGAGGGAGCTTCTATTCCTCGAGAATGTTAGTAAGGAAGGTTTCTGAGCTGATTTACATATCCTGGTATCAGGCGAAGCATCTCCCATCATCAGCAGCGTAGTCCCTTCACTAGACTGCGTTATTTCAGTCAGTCCCTACAGTGAGTGTTTGCACCATCATCTTGGAGGGAGAGATTTCCAGTGCTAGGATCAGCCTTGCACTCGAGAAGTCCATTGGAGGAGGTTTGCTTTATATTGGTGATCATATTCAACCATCTCATTGTATTTTAGTTTTGTGTTGCAGCTACTACCCTGCAACTCCGACATTTCTGCAGATTTTCCATTTGTACATATATCTCATCCAATCCTCTTAAGGATTGTTGTATTGTTATTTTCAGGGGTTGAGAGCTTGATCCCCCCACATTTCTTGAGCTTATATTTCCATATAATTTTATTTTCTATTATTATGTTGCAGTGTCTCCTATGAACTACTCTGATATAGCCATGGATTCTTTCATGTAGCAGTGTTTTCCCTTTTATCATGTATATGTTCCATTGAGGCTGTATTGCATCACTAGAGTGACTCTTTCCTCAAGGACTTGTATACAAATACTGCTATAATATACATTTTTTGGATATTTACATCTTCAAGCACTCATGCTTATAAAAGTAACGTTGTTTTTCCATGGTATGCTCATACATTGGTTGCAGTCCCTTCATCGGGCACTTTCTGAAGACAACTAGGTGTGGGAGATATGTTTAACCCACCTAGAAGGATTTGTTTGAAGCCTACTCTTGTATTTCAGTCTTAGATACATTGATCTAATGGATCTAGGTCCTAGTTTCAATTCCTGTAACAGCCATTACTGGAAAATGCGTTTTCCAGTCACGCCTTGCTAGCTGTTCCGAATTTGGAATATTACAGTGGTATCAGAGCAAATTTCTTGGCTCAACCTATGAGTCTTTGCCAAAAAGATCAGAATATTGAAGAGGATGGGTTTTATCTCATCATATTTCAGATTCATGAAGAATCTCCCCAAGGAGGATAAGCAGAAAGAAGAGGAAGGACCCTGCACTTCCTATTCTCATCAAGAAGGAGACAGAGAGATTAGCAGGAAAAAGACTCCATATTTTGGAGAAGAAAAAGGTGATAAGGTTACAAAGTTTCTTCCTAAATCTGTACATATTATTAATGAAGATTTCAAGAAGATCTAGAGGGAGATGTATGAATAATCTCCAAGAGAGTTTGAATCTAAAGCAAGCTCTAGGTTGACATATGAGGAGTGTGAGCAAGCAGCTACACATCCTAACACACAACGTAGTCACATGCCCAGGATTGCCGAAAGAGAGATGGGAAGAGGAGAAGAAGTTGCTAGGAGGGAAAGTCTTAGTGATTTCCTAAAAGAGTATGAGTTTCAAAGTCATAAATTTCGATATCATCTCAGTTTTTCAGAGTTTTGCAAGGTCAAGGTGAAGGGAAGAGAGCAGCAGGATATATTTCTTCTATCTACCTTTGAAGGTTCACCTATATGTTCAGCCAAATCTTGGGTGGAGGAGTTAGAGACCTTCTTGCAGCAGAACCAAATTTTTGAAGATGAAGCCATCAAAATTGCAGAGCTGCATTTGAGAGGTAAGGCTTTTGCCTGGTGGATCTTTGAATCCTTTTCTTTGAAAAATGTAAACATTGCATCTTATGCAAATTTCACTAAGGCATTAGTGAAAATATTTGATAGAAGGATTCATGAGACACACATGGTGGAGGTATACAAGGGAACTCAAATAAAAACCTTACATGAGAATGCAATTCTACTTCAGAAAACTATGGAGGAGGCTGAAAACTTGCACCATACCTTGCCGGAGGAAAGACTTCCATCTCACACCTTAGAGCAAGGAAGCATGGAGATCTCTTTTTCAAAAAGGGATCCAATCATTGGAGGGTTGCCCATCAATTTTGCATAGATTGAGGGAAACTTCGCTGTCATGTATAGATATTATCTAGTACCTCATGCAGAGGAAGGAGAAGCTCTTGCTCCAAGTAGAGGGATTCTTGCATCTTTGCAAGGAAGTCCCTAGGATCTTATGTGTGGAGATCAAGGCACAACTCATGTGCCATTGTTGAGGAGGTGTGGAACCATGGAGACACAAGGAGGAGTTAGGGAGAAGAACCAACATCATGAGATGAGGAGTACACACCCCTATCCATTTCTAGAGGTTGTTAGACTGGATTGCGCAGTGAGAGCATGGGAAGATTTGTCCATTCATATACGCAGTCATATCTTGATGATGGTGTCTCATTCCATGGAGACATTTCACCGAGGAGACCACTAGATCAGCAGAGGAGGATGGATGCTTCACATGTTGGGCCACCACTCATTGATTTCAGGGGGGTGGAGACCTTGGGAGAGCTGGGTACAACACTGAGAATCTGGGGTAGACTCAGGGAGGAGAGAAGAATTCTCTCAACCTCACTTTTACCCACTCACATTTTAGATTCTGCGCTGTGGCAAAAGAAACAGGGGAAAGATAGCAACCTTCCAACTTGCATTTTTGACACAAGAGATGTCAAAGAAGAGGGCAACCATATGACAGATGTTCTTCATGAGAGATCATCAGCGCTGTCACTATGGAGGATAGATCCATATTGGAACTCCCAGCTGTTGGTGGAGTATTCCAAGGATCTTTTCACTTGTATGATATTGGATGACCAGTTGCATGAGGAGGGATATTCAGTCAGAGATGGGGTCATATTTTATCATGGTAGGATCTTCTTTCCTAGAGCTTCCAAGCTCAAGGAGAAGTTACTACAAGCAGCTCAGGAGGATTTCCTTTTCAACCCCACTTGTTCTATGAGAGCATACCACACCATCATGGAGGGGTATTTTTGGAAGGGTTCTAAGGAGGAGATATATCAGCATATGAGGAGATGCATGGATTAGGTGCAGATGGAGGAGATAGATAACTCTTTGGGAGAGTTAGCACAACCACCTCTTTTCTCTTTGAGGATGAGAGGAGACTCATCTATGAGCCACTCCATTTGTGTGAGTAGAAAATATGGTAAGGGTATTCATTGTTGTTTACATGATTTTTTGTACAATGTATATAGGCATCCCTTAACCATAAATGTGTAGGATGATGCTCCAAGGAGGAGCATTCTTTTTTCTAGACCACATGGTTTAGATGAGGCCATAACCATGATTGATGGCCATTCCCTAGGAGGAATTGGGGAAGAGATATATTATGGAGGACATGATCATTATACACCTTACATCATTCACTTCCTCCATACTTATGAGGAGATTGGAGCAACAGGCAAGTGGTCGAGAAGTCACACATTTTATCGGTCTCTATTGCAGTTGAGAGTCAAGCTGCGTTGGTTGCACTTGAGGGACCATTGTCCTTCTCATTTGTTACATATGGCAGAAATCATGATTCTCATTTTTTCTCCCTATGGCTCTATTGTTTCTATGTTTATGAGGAGCATGCTTGGGAGAAAGACACATTGTGTGAATGTGTCCTTTGAGGGAGGATCCTCCCACATTTTTTGCACTACATGTTCTAAGGGGAGCATGGGAGATGGTATGGCCACTAGAGCAAAAAATTTGTTTCCATATGAGGTGATCCATATGATGGATGAGATGCCATATGATGATGATTTCTAGCTCATCATATATGGGGATATTTGGGCCACCTTGATTTGCAGCGTTGGAGGAGAGATATTTGGAGATCTAGTCCTCATCTTACCACTTGAGGGAAACCTTATTGTAGCCCAAGATCAGTCAACACTATAAACTTATCATAAGTGGAGAGATGGAAAACATGGGGTAGGCTACATTGTCTACCATGTGTAGAAATTTAGCTCACCTACTTTGCCAGAGCCAAAGGAGGAGGACAGTTGTCAGGAGTTGCCTAGTTGGGAGGTGACTCATTTTGCATGGCTAATAGCTTGGGGATGGAGGATCCATATGGGAGAGATAGCATCACTTCACTTGGAGGAGATCATCATACATGGATTCTACAGGGAGAGGAGGAGAGAATGATTTAGTCTATCCTTGCACTTGCTTGAGGACAAGTAATATTTGAGAGGGGAGGACTGTAATATTCCAAAATTTGCAAGCATAAAATTGGAATATTAATTTTTGCTTATCTCATCTAGGAGATGAATAAAATGGGTAAAAGGCCCATGAGTAGGAATAAAATCCCTCATAGTGTGAAAGGGATCTACATATTAGCTTAATTTTTCACCTTACAGTGTGAAAAGGGGCAATTGCATGAGGAAAAGGTCAAGTTTGACCAAGTCAACAACGCTACCTAAGAGGGTGTGGCTTGCTTTGGAAGACAACACAGTTTGAGAGGGAGAAATATTATTTGTGGAAGAAACCCTAATGTGTGGGGTCCAGGGCAAAGAGACATTCACTTGCATAAAAGGAGGAAGAGGCAGCCATAGTGAGACATATTTGAGTATTTGATTATTTGTCTGATTAGACTATTTGCAGTCTCCGACAGTTTAGCTGAGTTGCAGTGCTGTTTAGCACAAGGGATTATTGTTAGGAATTATTATCCTTCTTGAGAGGCCTCTTGAAGGATTCCACTTCATTTCTCCACATCTAGGCTCAAGGCCAAAGCCATTGTTTCAGCTACAACATTATCTCTGCTCAAGTGTAACATTGTGTTGCAGGGTGTTGCAGTGGAGGGGTTCCACAACACCATTCCTTGTCTCATATTTCAGAGGAGGGACCTTCTATTCCTCGGGAAGGTTAGTATGGAAGGTTTCTGAGCTGATTTACATATCTTGGCATTAGGCCAAGCATCTCCCATCATCAACAGCGCAGTCCCTTCACTAGACTGCATTATTTCATTGAGTACCTACAGTGAGGGTTTGCACCATCATCTTGGAGGGAGAGATTTCCAGTGCTAGGATCAACCTTGCACTCGGGAAGTCCATTGGAGGAGGTTTGGTTTAGATTGGTGATCATATTCAACCATCTCCTTCTATTTCAATTTTATGTTGCAGCTGCTACCCTGCAACTCTGGCATTTCTGTAGATTTGCTATTTGTACATGTATCTTAGCCAATCCTCTTAAGGATTGTTTTATTGTTATTTTCAGGGGTTCAGAGATTTCTCCCCCACTTTTCTTGAGATGATATTTCCATATCATTTTATTTTCTATTATTATGTTGCAGTGTCTCCTATAAAATGCGATGATATAGCCATGGCTTCTTTCATGTAGCAGTGTTTTCCCTTTTATCATGTATATGTTCCATTGAGGCTGTATTGCATCACTAGAGTAACTCTTTCCTCAAGGACTTATATAAAAATAATGATACAATATAAATTTTTTGGCTATTTAAATCTTCAAGTACTCAGGCTTATAAAAATAACGCTGTTGTTCCATGGTATGCTCATACATTGGTTGCAGTCCCTTCATCGCGCACTTTCTGAAGACAACTAGGTCTGGGAGATCTGTTTAACCCACCTAGAAGGATTTGTTTGAAGCCTCCTCTTGGATTTCAGTCTTAGATACATTGATATAAGGGATCTAGGTCCTGGTTTCAATTCCTATAGCAGCCATTTATGGAAAATGCATTTTCCAGTCATGCCTTGCTAGCTATTCCGAATTTGGAATATTACACTTCATATCTCATTGGAATTTGTTTTCCTAGAATTAAATCAAAAAAAATTTTCCAATTACATGAACGGTGGGAGGGTCTTTAGGCTTACTCCTAGGCTTCTTGACACACAATTCCTTAATAGTTTTTGGATAAATGGGCACATATTTAATATCCCGCAAGAGAGGAATCTTAACACATATTTTGTAATTCCCCTACTAAAACAAATTCAGGGTATAGGTATTGTTTTATTATTGTCAATATTTCTAGAAATGGGGGAGAAATAGTTGTAACCTTAGTTGATTTCTAGTTCCTAGCAGGTTCAATGGGTGAATTCGATGTTGGTGGTGAGGATATCTGTAACCTATCATAGGTTGCGGCTGATGAAAATTCTTTAAGCTACGTTTTATTCTATTCTTTATTACACCTTTCATTTTTTTATTTCTAAGAAATTATTGGAGGATTTTTTGCAAAAAAATTATGCCATGAAATCAACTATATTTTGTCACATTCTAAAGGGGGAATATAGTAATTAGAGGTATCTAATATTTCTATGAGTTGAACGGGTCTATTATTTTTATTCATATTTGGTAGAGAGGGCAATTGCAGGCCTAATGGGGGTGAAGTATTCAAGGGTAATTGGAGTTGTGGTTGTAGTGGTTATAATTGTTTCAATGGTTATGATTAGGGTAATGACCCTAAAGTTTGATTAGTTGGACCAGGAGGCCATTGCCAATTTTAAGGCTAGAATGACCCTACAGTGGCTTGATTTTTCTATTGGGAAGGATATTGTGTATTTTGCAAACTTTTCCATGGTGGTCCAAAATATTGTTTACTTTGCCACAAGGATCCAGAGTATTGTTGATGTTGAGCCCCAAAGATGTCCTTCCCCTTCAACAAATTTCACTTCATTTCCTTTGTCCCTTATCAATTACAGGCTTAAATGGTCAATAGGATTGGTTAAAGACACTTTAAGAATGTATATAATGACTAAATTGCTACACTTTTATGGTTTTGTTGTTGTGGTAATTTTTGACTAGACTTAGCTACAGAATGCAACCATTCTGTAGCTAGTTGTCGATTCCGCAACTGTCTTCATGTTCTCACAGGTTCCAGGTGTCACCTCAAATAAAAATGCATATGGGTGAATTCTAGACTTCATCCACATCATTCCTTACTCCCTACGAAGTCTGAGCAGAATTCTACAGGTGGTTATGCACGTGGGAAACCAAAACTAAGAGATAGACTTCTAATAGGACAAGGACTGTACAGATGTCTTTAATCACAGTACGAGACCTCCACGAGAGTTATAATTTGATTTTAGTTGGGAAAGACATTTATTCCTATTTTATCTCGAGGGCAGTTATGTAATTTTCTTATAATAATGACTCGGGAGACCGAGAAACAACTAGCTAGATTGATGTTTTGTTGCTAGATCTCAAAAGACCGTAATACTCTGTTTTTGAAATAATTTTCCTTTAATGAAAGAAGCACCACTTTATTGCAAGATCTGAGGCAATCTTGAGGATATTTGTATGCTAATCTAGTGGTAGAGGGCCCCTACTGCCCGAGAAGCTTTGTGCACATTTTTTAGATAAGTAACTTTAGCCTTGTTGCATTCCTAGTTTAAGCAATTTTCTGAACTTTGTGTTTTATACTCACTTGCATTGGATGCTACAGTCTAGTCTTGTTCTTACAAATTATTCCAAAATATCACTAATATTGAATGAGATATAGCTGTAGTATTTTAGGAATTAGTTGCCTTTTTCTGAACTTTACGTTTTTGTGCTCAATTACATCAATTGTTATAGCTAGACTTGTTCTTCCGAATTGTTCCAAAATATCCCTAATATTGAACGAGATAGGGCTGTAATAATTTAGAGATTAGTTGCATTATAAGTGTAGTTGTAATACTCCAGAGATTAATGGCACTCTAGTTCATTTTCTGTTCACTGTATTTCAAGTTAGGATAATGGCATTCTAGTACAGTTGTGGTCACTATAATTCAAGTTTGAATGATTGCATTTTAGTTTAGCTTTATCTATTGTATTTTTAGTTTCCTTAGTTAGTTGTATGCTAGTTTTGTTCCATTAGACTTCAAGGCCTTCATTATTCACAAACTACTCTTGTTATTAATCTCTTCCAACACATCATCATATGGATAGGAATTAGTGATATCAGTTCAAGGCCTTGACTGTTTTGCAATCTCTTATAATTGTACAAATAGCCTTTTTCCCAAAACTATTCCAAAAGACTTCTAACTTACGAATAAGGCTTAGTAGTGACAATTTAAGTTGCAGAATGGATTAATTTCAGTATCATAGGTTAATTTAGAGTAGAGTTCCTCACTGTGTTGCAGACTATCTTTTCCAAATATGTTCCAACAAATTTCTAGCCATGGATAAGATTTTCTCTGTGATCTTGTAGGTGGTTGTTTACTTAGAAGAACCTCATGGCACTAAATTATCCTTTTCTCAAGCTATTCCAACATATTTCTGATGAATGAATTGGACTGAGTTCATGTTGTGAGTTATTTTCTTATCAAATTTTTGCATTTTCTAAGTGCCATACATAGTTTAGAACAGGTTTTGCTCTATTTTAGTGTGACCAAAAACTTCTCTTTGCCAAAACTTAGTTCTTTTCCTCTTAGAATAAAAACACAAAACTAAAAACATTGGAAAAACACTAAACACAACGTAGTGAGAAACAAATACCTAGGCACATATAGTGCACTTCACTTCAACAGTTTACTAGCCCTGGTTGACAATTTATGACCTAAATTTAGGAACACTAAGTTGAGCAGACAGTTGATTCAACCAAGAGGTCATAGAGTATTATTGACTATGCCAAGATGGTCCGGGATATTATTGACTATGTCAGTATGGTCCAGGGTATTATTGTTGATTATATTGACTAGTAAATAACATAAAAGGATATTTTTCCATACCAAGAGGACGAGATTACCATTGTTGTCATTGAGCCACAAGGAACACTGGTTCAACTTCCTCCCAAACAAGCTAGTAGATAAATTTTAATCCAGGAAAGGATGGACAATGATCAGTTGAATGATATTTTGCACAAATTGTACAAATTTTAAGCAAATCTAATGGAAATTCCTTACAACCATGTTTCCATCGAAAACAACGACTAAATATTGTTACTTCTTGTTACTTCTCTTTATGTTTATGTTTCAATTGCAAGACATCCAATTGTGTAGTCAGGGTGCTCAATATATCAATTTTAAAATCTTCTAGCAAATTACTGTTTTTTTCCTGAGTAACTCCCCCACTAGTAGTTTTTCTAGCTCTGCTCTAGGGATCTTTTACTCCATGCTTGATCCTTGTGCTTCCTCGAGAACAATTGATACAAAAATTAGCAATATCATCATATTATTCCTTTGAAATATCTCTGTGTCTCATTAAAAAAGGTAATTATAGCCATTAATATTTTATTCCCCTAATAGGGGCAATTTCCAATACCTCTATAGGAAGAGTAGTATATGGTGATGTCTGAAAGTTATATTGAAACCTATTTATGCACTCTTCTAAAGTCTCATCCTCTTTGTAGGTCATCTTAAATATTTCCTCTATCAAATCCCAGGGCCAACAGTAGTCCTGATACGTTTTGAGAAAGGCTTCCTTCATTTTGTCCCAAGAGTTAATTATACCACCTCCTAATCCCATAAACCATCATAATGTTTCTCACTTTAGGGTAGATGGGAACAAATTTAGTTTTTATGGATGAGTGATATAATCATATCCTCTACATAGGACATCAAATTTGAAAAGGAATGCATTAAGATCTTTTGAAGCCAATCCATGGAAATTTGGAGGACCCTGCAGTGGTATATATTTCATAGGTGCATTTGCTTGTGGGTCAACACTAGGAAATTATACAGTTGAAGTTGTTGTGGCTAATTGGATCACCTATCCTACCATTTTGTCGAAGATTTTCCAATACCCTTCTGGGATACTGGAGACAAGAGGTACTAATTGATAAGGAATAATGCAATGTTTATATCATTGTTTTGGTTCTAGAGAAATATGTCTAGGCCTCACAACACTACATAAGTCAGGGATCACAATTCCTTCCCTTGATACTGGTGTTGTACGAGGATCTTGTTTAAATGTTTGAAAATTTGGATTAATTTTTTCACCTCCTCCTTCTCTCAAGTTATAAGAGTTTCCCTTAGTCTTGTTATGAATTTCAGGATGTTCTATTGATGAGGATTGAAAAATATCCTCTTATTTTATTTTCGCTCCCAAAATGTTGTCATGAATCTCAACTTCCATTGTAGCACAAGATTTTTTCATAGTAGTAATAAAAAAAGTAGATCCTTTTAAAGATATTAGGCGAGGTCCCACTAAAGATTTTGTATTATACTTTCCATATGATGTCATATATAAAGGTCAGTCTCCCAAGGATGACTTGGAATTGGGTTTGGTTACTCACAGGAGTTTTTTTTGGATTCATTTCATTTTTTTTTTACCTCTATTTCATATTCTAGTCATGCACACTATAAGAACTAAAACTACTAACTAAGGGAAATCTCTACCACAAGCTTATCCACGGTGTGTGTGCGGGTTCTTACCTTCTATATTTAATATCCAACCCTCTTGGAGTCAAGTACATATCTACAACCAGTTATTAGTATGGTAGTACTCTTTTGATAGCTTCCCCAACAATGAAGCCAAAATGTTGGGGATTTTAATTATTAAAAAAACAATTAATTACCTAAACATTAATCTTATCAACTGAGGAAGTGTCGTTTTATTTCAAGGTAGTCGAAAAAATCTATGTAGGGAACTACTATAGAATAATACTGGTGCTACATGAAATGCTCTAGAATCTAATATTTCTATGCTCACCTTTATAATATTTCATAACTAACAACACTTACAATAAAGAAGGAAAAAAGGTAGAGAACAAATGATAAGACGAAAGATAAATTATGTGTCTAAAATAAATAGTAACCTTGCCTAAAGAAATGAAATTCAAATCATACTACTAATAAATCATATTACTTTAAATAATAACTCAATCAAGGAACAACATATAAAAACCTTGATCCTAATTTAGTACCCTTTTGACTACTTAACAATGATGCAGGAGCATCGGGATTAGCCAACAATGTGAAGACTTGTTCACATGTTGTGGCTAAACAGGGTGAAATTCATTGACTGTTGGTCAAAATCAGTTTTACTGAGGAGGTTGGACTTCTAAAATAGTTTGTTATAATTTATTATTGTAATAAGTGAGAGATTGTCTTATTTTAGATTTAGAGATAGAGATGTTAATATAGGTGTGCACGAGAGCTAAGAGATAGAGGATTGCTGTTAGATTTCTAGAAATAGAAGATTTATGTTAGATCTTTAAAAAAATAGGAGATTGCGTTAGCTATTGTTAGAAGAATTAGTTAATAATAAAAGGAGAAAAATGTTGATGAGGAGAGATTTTTTTAGTGAGGCTTGGAGTGAAGCGAGAGCTCGGAGTGTGTGTGGACTGTGTTTTGTTTGACAGAAGTCAATTTCTTGTGTAATTGGGCCTGAGGCCGAGACTCTATTCTTCTGTTTATTGTGAATAAAATTAATATTGTATGTATCATTGGATAACGAGCCCGTGAAGCTTCGACATTGGTTTCTTTATGTAATTTCTTGAAATGGTGGCAGTCTGTGTGTTTTTATTTTAAACTGTAAGATTTCCCGTGATTAAGGTAAACCTGGCATAATTGGAATTTGCGAGCTGGGAAAGTCATTAACACAGAGAATTGGTGCAAACCACTTAGTGGAACCTTTGAGTGGATAAAAAAACATATCAGTTGATTTGTATGACTTATCGGGTCCGGGTAAACCCATCGGATCAGACCGGAGGTGTTTCATATCGTAATTGGATAGGAGGTGTTTCATATCGCATTTGACCGGAGGTGTTTCATATCACATCGGACCGGAGGTGTTTCATATCACACCATATGACAATGGAAAATAGACGCGAAATGATATAAAACTTGTTTGAAGTGAGTTCGGGTCCCGAAAATATCGCATCGCTACGGAAAGGGACGTTATCCAATCACTGCAATTTGCTATCCCCGATTGGTATCGCATCGGAGTGTAGATATTGGTATCGTATCGTAGCGCATCGGAAGTGTGGAGATTGGTATCGCATCGGAGCTGTGGAGAATGCATCGCATTTGTTATAATTGAAAGTCACATTGCGACTGCCGATATTGCGAATTGATTGGACCCGTTCGATCAACCAAATCTGAGCACAAGAATACACATATATTTCTGTTGGAAAAAGGCATTCAATGCTGTTTTTAAATAGATTAAATGATATATTGGAAGTCGAAAGAGGAAAGGATATTTTCAAGTCTATAAAAGAGTTTCGGTTCCGATAAGCACAAGGGGTGATTATTGGTTGTTAGAGATCCATTGGGAGCGTTCGTTTAATTCCATCGCTGCCGCTGCGTCAATTTTTGGTATTAGAGCAGAAGAAAGAGGTGTTTGCAGCGAAGATGCCACCAAGAAGAGGAATTGGTCGAGGAAGACTAGAACTAAATGAAATTATGTTAGAAGAAGTGCGGAATTTGCGTGCACGAATGGAGACAATGGAGACAGCCCAAAGAAGAGCGCCTGATGATGGTGCCGAGAGTTCTTTAGAAGAATCTGATGCAGATGTGGAAGAAGTAGAAGAAGACAATGAAACCGCCAAAGTCCTTAAGATGCTGGCAAAATTTGGCAGTAAACCCAGGATGGAGATTCCTATGTATGAAGGGAGTTTGAATGCGGAGGAGCTTATGGATTGGATCAGATCCATAGATCAGTACTTTGACTATGAAGAGGTTGAGGAGAATAAGAGGGTGAAGTTTGCAGTCACTAGATTGAAGGGCCATGCAGCCATCTAGTGGGACGAGGTACAGACATCAAGAACAAGGAAAAGGAAATCTAAGATCAAGCAATGGGATAAAATGGTAATTAAACTGAAAGCCAAGTTTTTACCTAAAGACTATCATTTGAATCTTTTTAAGAAAATACAAAATTTGAAACAGAAAGGAATGTTTATTAAGGAGTATACAGAAGAATTCTATAGATTAAGTATCAGAACAGGGCATGTAGAAGATGATTTTGAAAAAACATCTAGATATGTAAATGGGTTAAGGTATGAAATACAAGATGAGATTAGCTTGTTAAGTCTAAAAACTGTTGAGGATGCCTATCAAGCAATTCTGAAGGTAGAGGAGAAAATATTGAGGAGACAGAGTCAAAGGAATAGAGGAAAGAGCTCAACGAAAGGTAGAGGAGCTGCCAGATATAGAGGAACACAGCATCAACATGAAACAAGAAGTTCAAGTGGCAGATCACCACAGAGGGGTGAATCTAGTAGAGGAAGATTCGCGCCCAGAGGAAGAGGGCGAGGAAGAGAAGTTAGGTGTTATACTTGTGGAGAATGGGAACACATGCGGTGGGACTGTCCTCATAAAAAATCAGCAAGCCAGAGGGGGGAAAATGTTACTGAGGCAGAGCCAAAACCACCTCGACTTGTGGAGAAAGAGGAACCACCTGAAGAAGGTGAATCACTGCTACTTAGAAGAACTTTTCTTAGAATAGAAAAGGAGACTGGAGAACCTGCACAAAGGAAGAATTTGTTCAGAACTACATATAAATAAAAGGGTAAGCGCTGTAAGGTTATAATTGACAGTGGGAGTACTGAAAATCTTGTGTCCACAGAGATGGTGGAAAAGCTTGGGTTAGCAAGGACGGCACATCTTGCGCCTTACAAAGTATCTTGGCTACAGAAGGGCCATCAAGTTATCGTGACAGAGCAATGTAATGTGGAAATTCAGATTGGCACATACAAAGACGTGATCCTATGTGACATAATGCCCATGGATGTATGTCATGTATTATTGGGGAGACCATGGAAATTTGATCGGAAAGCGATTCATGATGGGAGAAGGAACACATATACCATAGAGAAGGACAGAATTAAACACACGTTGCTGCCAGTGAAGAATGATGTTGATAAAGGACTGCCTGAGAATAGTATCATGTTGATAAGTGGTAAAGAACTGCTACAGGAGGTCGATAAAAGCGAGGAGTTGCACTTCGCTATTGTAGGGAGGCCCAAGGTAATCTTAACCTCTACGAATTTAAATGATTTTCCTGAATAAATTCAAGATGTGTTAAATAATTTTATGGATGTCATCGTGGATGAATTACCGAATGAATTACCACCGATTAGAAGTGTTAGCCACCATATCGACTTAATACCAGGAGCAAGTCTACCCAATAAAGCTGCATATAGACTAACTCCCCAGGAAAACGTAGAGATTGCAAGGCAAGTACAGGAACTGATGAACAAGGGGCTGATTCGAGAGAGTCTGAGCCCGTGTGATGTGCCAACGGTACTTAGTCCAAAGAAGGGAGGAGAATGGCGCATGTGCATCGATTCCAGAGATATCAATAAGATAACAGTCAGGTACAGATTTCCTTTGCCCAGAATGGATGATTTAATGGACTGTTTAAGTGGATCCAGGTACTTTACTAAGATAGATTTGAAAAGCGGGTATCATCAGATCAGGATTCGGGAAGGTGATGAATGGAAAACGGCTTTCAAAACAAATAGTGGATTGTATGAGTGGTTAGTGATGCCTTTTGGGCTCACTAATGCACCCAGTACATTCGTGAGACTAATGAACGAGGTCTTGAAGGAGTATGCAAGTAAATTTGTCATTGTTTACCTTGATGATATTATGGTTTTTAGGAAAAGTAAAGAGGAGAATTTAGAACATCTAAAGTTAGTTCTGAAAACTCTACAGAGGGAAAAATTACTAATAAATTTGAAGAAGTGTAGTTTCATAAAAGAAGAGCTGGTGTACTTAGGATTTTTTATTTCCAAAGAAGGCTTGAAAATGGATCCAGAGAAGGTACAAGCAATCAGGAACTGGCCTACTCCCAGAAGTGTATTTGAGGTAAGAAGTTTCCATGGACTTGGTAGTTTTTACAAAAAAATTATAAAAGGGTTTAGTCAAGTTTGTGCACCAATCCTTGAGACAATCAAGGAGGTCAACCAACCATTTCAATGGACAGAAGTAGTGGACAGGAACTTTAATCCGCTAAAAAAAAGGATAACAGAAGAGCCAATTCTAGCATTGCCTAATTTTGAGAAAGTCTTTCAAGTAGAAGCCGATGCAAGTGGAGTAGCAGTTGGTGCGGTACTGAGCCAAGAGAAAAGACCAATAGCATATTTCAGCAAGAAACTAAATGATGTGAAAAGGAAATATTCTTCCTATGACAAAGAGTTTTACGCTATTGTGCAAGCATTGAAAAAGTGGAGGCATTACTTACTGCCAAAGGAATTCATCTTATATTCAGACAATCATGCTTTACAGTTTATTAATAACCAACCAAAGCTAAATCAGAAGCATGCCAAATGGGTGTAATTTCTACAAAGTTTCACTTTTGTAATAAAGCATAAAAGTGGTAAGTCTAATAAAGTAGCAGATGCATTGAGCAGGGTAAATTTTCTTTTGCAAGAGTTTAAAGTGGGTGTTGTAGGTTTTGAAGAAATGATAGAAATGTAAAAGGATGATGAGGATTTTAGAGACATCTACACAACAATTCAGAATCCAGTGAGCCATAACAGAAGTCAATGGATGGACTACCTTATTCAAGGAGGGCTGTTATTTAAAAGCAACAAGTTATGTATTCCTAAATGTTCCATGAGGGAGAACATAATTAAGGAGAAGCACAGTGGAGGGTTATATGGTCATTTTGGACAAGATAAAACATTCGCTCAGGTGAATGCTTTTTATTACTGGCCTAAAATGCAAACTGATGTTAAAAAGTTTGTTGATAAATGCAGGGTATGTCAATATGCCAAAGGAAAGAGTCAGAATATAGGACTATATCAGCCATTGCCCATACCAGATCGACCATGGGATGCAGTTAGTATGGACTTTGTTCTGGGTTTACCAAAAACTCAGAGATGAAATGATTCTATTTATGTTGTAGTAGATAGATTTTCTAAAATGGCACATTTTATTGCTTGTAAGAAAACTAGTGATGCAACACACATAGCAAATTTATTCTTTTTAGAGATTGTAAGATTGCATGGTTTACCTGTAAGTATTGTATCAGATCGAGATAATAAATTTGTAGGACATTTCTGAAGGACAATTTGGAAGAAACTGGGAACTAAACTCAGTTTTAGTTCAGCATACCATCCTCAAAAAGATGGAAAAACTAAAATAGTGGACAGGAGCTTGGGGAATATACTAATGAGTTTGGTACATCAGAATCCCAAACAGTGGGATTTGGCATTAGCTCAAGCTGAATTCGCTTACAATGATACACCAAACCGAAGCACTGGAATGAGTCCATTTCAGATTGCCTTTGGAATGCATCCGAGAGGAGTATATGTGATTAGGGATTTGGGAAAACAGGAAGTCAGAAGTGCATGTGCTGAAGATTTTTTTGAACAAATTCAGAGGCTACAGGAAGAAGTCAAAGGTAAATTACAGGAAAGCAGCAGTAGATACAAGTAGAGAGCAAATATGAAAATAAGAGAAAAAGAGTTTCAAGTAGGAGA
This sequence comes from Pinus albicaulis, assembly GCA_034641835.2. NCBI lineage: Eukaryota > Viridiplantae > Streptophyta > Pinopsida > Pinales > Pinaceae > Pinus > Pinus albicaulis. The sequence continues at coordinate 92,958,769 of CM076569.1, read as the reverse complement.
TTTAGTCATGGAATATTTGAGGAAAGAGAGATTTCCTACAAAAACTTATAACAAACTGAAAATGAAGAAGATAGGACCTTGTAAAATTAAAAGGAAATTTTCAGCCAATGCATATGAGATCGAGTTGCCGGAAGGGATCGGAATATCCCCCATTTTTAATGTTGCAGAATTATATCCATTCAGAGAGGCAGAGACTGAGTTTCAGAATGAAGCCACAGGAGATGAAGTTCAACCCGTGGATTGGGAGGAATAGGTACCAAAAGCATCCAAGAAAGAAGTTGAAACTATCTTGGATCAAATAATATCAAAGAGAACTCGAGGGAAAACATATTTCCAGTATCTCGTCAAGTGGAAGGAGCAACCAACGGAAGATTCCAGTTGGTTAACAGCAGTTGAACTACAGAAATATGGAGTAAGTCCTGAAAGTTTGAAGGACAAATATTTTCTTCCCCGGGAGTCTGATGCAGGAGCATCGAGATTAGCCAGCAATGTGAAGACTTGTTCACATGTTGTGGCTAAACAGGGTGAAATTCATTGACTGTTGGTCAAAATCAGTTTTACTGAGGAGGTTGGACTTCTCAAATAGTTTGTTATAATTTATTATTGTAATAAGTGAGAGATTGTCTTATTTTAGATTTAGAGATAGAGTTGTTAATATAGGTGTGCACGAGAGCTAAGAGATAGAGGATTGCTGTTAGATTTCTAGAAATAGAAGATTTCTGTTAGATCTTTAAAAAAATAGGAGATTGTGTTAGCTATTGTTAGAAGAATTAGTTAATAATAAAAGGAGAAAAATGTTGATGAGGAGAGATTTTTTTAGTGAGGCTTGGAGTGAAGCGAGAGCTCAGAGTGTGTGTGGACTATGTTTTGTTTGATAGAAATCAATTTCTTATGTAATTGGGCCTGAGGCCGAGACTCTGTTCTTCTGTTTATTGTAAATAAAATTAATATTGTACGCATTATTGGATAACGATCCCGTGATGCTTGGACATTGGTTTCTTTATGTAATTTCTTGAAATGGTGGCAGTCTGTGTGTTTTTATTTTAAACTGTAAGATTTCTCGTGATTAAGGTAAACCTGGCATAATTGGAATTTGCGAGCTAGGAAATTCATTAACACAAAGAATTGGCGCAAACCACTTAGTGGAACCTTTGAGTGGATAAAAAAACATATCAGTTGATTTGTATGACTTATCGGGTCCGGGTAAACCCATCGGATCAGACTGGAGGTGTTTCATATCACAATTAGACAGGAGGTGTTTCATATCGCAATTGACCGGAGGTGTTTCATATCGCATCGGACCGGAGGTGTTTCATATCGCACCATATGATAATGGAAAACTGACACGAAATGATATAAAACTTGTTTGAAGTGAGTCCGGGTCCGGAAAATATCGCATCGCTACGGAAAGGGACGTTATCCAATCACTGTGATTTGCGATCGCCGATTGGTATCACATCAGAGTGTAGAGATTGGTATCGTATCGGAGCACATTGGAAGTGTGGATATTAGTATCGCATCGGAGTTGTGGAGAATGCATCACATTTGTTATAATTGAAAGTCACATTGTGGCTGCCAATATTGCGAATTGATTGGACCCGTTCGATCAACCAAATCTGAGCACAGGAATACACATAGATTTCTGTTGGAAAAAGGAATTCAACGTTGTTTTTAAATAGATTAAATGATATATTGGAAGTCAAAATAGGAAAGGATATTTTCAAGTCTATAAAAGAGTTTCGGTTCCGATAAGCACAAGGGCTGATTATTGGTTGTTAGAGATCCATTGGGAGCGTTCGTTTAATTCCATCGCTACTGCTGTGTCAAACAATTGCACAATAAACCAATAACTATAACTAACAACAATACTTCAAGGAATAACAATAAATAACTAAGGAAACAACAATTACACGTCTAAGGAAACAATAATCAAGAAATAACGAAATAAACTAGATTTTTGTTAAACATATATAATATAAACAAAACCCACAATAAATATTTAACATACACATGAATAAACATCAATTGATTAGGAAGACACAACATAAGGTTACACTAATATAGTTTACACAAGAGAGACAACAATCCATCCATGGGAGCATGATCGAACTACCCAAGAGTCAGAATGTCCTTAGAAGAAACATAAATCGAAATATGAGTAACTGAGAATCGAAATCCATTGAAGGCTCTTTGCATTCAAGTTCTTCAAAAAATAAATACAATCTGAGCTAAGTTCACAACTTTGTCTCAAGTTTAACAATTGTTCATCATTTTTCTAGAGGAAATTTCCTCTGTTTATATATTACAAAAAGGGATTACAATAGAATGTCACAAAATGAGGAATGTCCTGCGAATTAGAGATTCTCACAATGTTCTTTCTAAATTAAGATAAATATTCTATATTCGATGGAGAGACGAAAAACTTTGCTTCTGCAACTAACTATTTATCATAGGAACAACTCCCACCTAGATCAACCAAGAATTTTCCTGAATGGAACTATCTGGCATTCACATGCAAAGTCCCTGTTTATAGCCAAATCTTGTTCCAAAAATCATTAGCTCAATTATAGGTAAGACAACCTCGTTATTCTCACAAAAACATAATTTCATAAATAAATAAATTTTACCAAGGCCCGTGTCATAATGAGCAAAAAATATAAATTATTTAAAAAATGAGAACAAATTAATATAGGAATTAAAGAGTTAAATAGAAGAAATGAAGCAATTATAAGGCCAAACATGTTGTTGAAAGAGATCCCTCTGTGGATTAAAGTTCTCATGGTAGAATAAATATTGTTATTATTTCCTCAGTATATTTATGGAAGCATAAAACCCTCGTATTAGGGGTGGGGTCTTTGGGGGTGGTGCCAACTAGTTGTGGAAGTTGAGAGAGGGTTGTAATGAACGGGGAAGAGCTGCAAAAAACATGAGAATTTAGAGAAATTAAGAAGGTGTAGATATATGAAGAATGGAGGGAACACCACTTATGTGAGATTAGGATAAGGTGAAGGGATTTGCAATAGATAGGACAATTGTTAAGCAATTTGGAGTTGCGTAGAGAAGATATGAGCATCTCGGAGTTGCAAAATGAAGTAGTGGGAGAAGGATTGAACTATAGCGCAAGAGAGAGAGCTATAGGAGATGAGTTAGGATATTGAAGTAGGAATAGTCAAGCCCATCAGGGATCAGATGTAACCGGAACACTAGAAATGCCAGGTCAGAGGATCATGATGTTCGATCCAAACACTCATGCAGATGAGGAGATGCACTCCGTAATTAGATTTTTTTTATGAGGATGATTCTTCCCCGACAAGTAAAAGTATGCAAGTTAGCAACATGGTTGGCTCTCTCCCTACCCTTCCCCTTGTACCCCATCAAAACCCCCAAGTTTCATTTCCAGGTTATTTAAGACTTTGAAATTCTATAACGTTGATAAATTGAATTCACAAATTATTTGCAACCTGGTTCGAGAGTATTTATGTTAGTTGCACCTGGTCATACTCTAATGGCTAGGAATGTAGATGTATAATTTACTTGGTATCTTGAGTTTTTAGGTCAAGGAGATAAGGACACATAACAACATTGGTATGCATGCGAAGTTGTTTGGAGATCTAGACAGACTCTGAAAGACTCTAAAGTGATTGAATTCCAGACTACATTGAGACATAGAGCTCTTCGGTTCATTTTTAAATGGTTAGTGACATCTCAAAATCTAACTTTGGATATGGTTAGACAATAATTCATTAAGGAGTTTAAATTGCCTCAGTCCGAGTAATAGGGATTAGCTGAGTTGTGGGAAATTAAGCAGAAAGAAGGATAGATTGCATGGGAGTGTATGCAACAATTCAAATATGTTATTAGGAAGTTAACTTATATGATTCATCCAAACCATAAGAAGGAATGGATTATCAAAGCATTGTTTCCAGTGACTAGGATACCTTAACACAACATAAAATTTATTCTATAGAAGATGAATTACAAAAATATATGAAGATTGAAGCAATGACATGATATCTTAACGATTTTAGAGAAAGTTCTGCTTTTGGTGATCTTGCTATAATTTCTCTTCAACATCAAATTACATATTTAACTAAAATTCTCAAGGACATGATTACTACCAATCTCATTCGACTGCAATTTTGGTGTATACTTTTTCATATTGAGGGGTGTCATGCTACAGAGTGCCTGCGGTTACCAAGTGTGGGACCTTCTAATTTCCTGCTAGGACCCCCTCCTCCTCATGCATGACCTTTGGAGGATTTGCGCAAGTCTCAACAAGTGTTCCTTTTTAGGGACATACCTAGTACCATGCATTTTTGAATCAACATGATATGTATTCTAACAAGTATTGTGAAATTTGGCATGCATATGGCCATTCTCCTTAACTTTGTCCTATATTATAAAAATATTTAAATGTACCTAACACTGTGTTCTACGAGTTTTTTGGGTCTCCTACACATCATATAGACTAGTGCATATCTTTAGATGCTCTGGACGATCGACTGGATCATACTGATTTTCGAGTAAATGAGTCCCATCCTGGAAAAGGATGTGGAGGATACAAAGGAGGAAGAACTTGGGGAATAGGTATTTTATGCTTCTATAACTGTGACCAAGAAGGCGATGCAAATTGAGACTACCAAATACCAAGAAGGCCCTGGTGTTCCTATTTCGAGTGAATTCCCATGCAATGAAAGATGACCCTAAGTTGATCACTCAATGGGAGGAGCGCAATAGGAAAAAGGAGCTAACTTGATCAATGGAAATACAAGAGAGGAAGAACCAATTTCACATCCCAATATTAATATAGTTACTAGAGGATGTAAGTGAAATGGAGCCGATAAAGATGTTCCTAAACAACCTACTATTACAAAAGTCACATCCCCAAGAAAACGTATGATCCCCAACAACATGAGTATTCTAAGCATGTTGCTGAAATTTTTAAATAGTTAATTTATTCTTATATCCCTAAAGTGATAGAACAAGAAAATATACAAAAAAATAGTCCTCAATTCTTCCAAGAAACAACACAATCTATTATGATGTGGTTAAAATTGTTCTTGGAAATTTTAGGTGAAGCACAATTGTCTAGTCAGTTGAAAAAGAAAATAAAAAGCATCATGCAAGATGAGGAGCTCTCTAAGAATCCTATTTCCATGAGTTTGGCGAAGCCTCACAATATATTGGCTCATCGGAATGAACACTGGACTACAAGGGAGTTCCATATTTATGCTCAAATTATGGGATGTCTGATTAAATATACTATGTTGGATTTAGGATCTGACATTAATATTTTACTGCGAAAGACATGGGAGACATTGGGGAATCCCAAGTTGGTATTTTCTCCGATCCAGTTTTATATGTCCAATCAATATGGAATTATACTTATTGGTTATCTATGATATGTGGAAGTAGATATTTCTAGTATAAAGACACATGCTTAATTTGAAGTCATTGATATTATTGGGGACAAAAACCCATATCTAGCACTACTGGGAGTTTATTGGGCTTTTGAGAATTATGTTTTCATTGATCTAAAGCAGGAGACTATACCTTTGAGGTAGATGGTGTCTGTGTAATTCAACCCTTGGATCCTTATTATGGTCCTAAATACATAAAACCTTTCAATGATGTAGAAGAGGCTAATGTATTGGATCAACTATATCATCTAGCTACAGGGAAGAGGTAGGACTATATTAATCCTACAAAAAATGACTTCTTAGTTGGAGAAGTGTTCAACACATTGAAGCTAGTTCAGAGGTTGCACTGGACAAGTAGGGGGATCATGAGTTATATTCCTAGGTGATGCTCAACTATTTGATGTGCTCAGTGGATTGGTACTGAGGTAAGGTACTACCCCATTTTTAATGGTCTTAGTTCTGAAACTAATTTTATCAAAGAAGTTGAAATTAATATTGAATAAAGTCATAAGCTTCCTCTAATTAATGTTTCCTTACAAGACACTCATTATCGGTGGTGGGGAGATCACTACAAACAATTCCAAACTTGGGATTTAACTAAATATGCTATGTTATGTCGATTCAAAGTATGTTAGAAGATAATGAATACAATTCCCATTTTTGAAGGTCATCCTAGTCCACATGGGAATATTCAAACTTGTAATGCTATTTGGAAGAAGGTGGAATTTCTTACTGAGCTATGGGTACATCAATTCATCCACACTTTGGGAACGCTACCTCAGTCGTGGTTCCTAAAGGAAGAAATGAAGAGGCAAACAACATATTGGAACGTATTAGTGTATCAAATCTTTAGTGATTTCAAAATTTTGAACAAAGATGCACAAATTTCTAGAGTCCTGAAGGCAATTAAGAGGGTATTGTCTCCTACTAGGAATCTGCTTGTTGAATCTTTTAGCACTCTAAGTCAGAGGACTGCGTCTAAATTATAATTTCAAGAAGTAGTTGCTTGTAGAAAAATAAATAGGGGACCCAAGGATGATGATTTATAAGAGTAAATTCACTTATCTTATAAATAATCTTAAGGGGAAAGAAGCATTAAGGACGAGCCTTTGAAATCTGCCCCACATCTGAAGCCTTTGAAGTTGCGAAGGCATAACATTAGCTTTGAGGATAAGCCTAAGATAACATCTATTGGAGACTATTAGGATGAATAAACCACCAAGGATATTTTCAATTTACTTAAAGAATATGAGAAACTATTTCTTGCATTAATATCATAACTAAAAGGAATTACAGGAGACTTAGGGGAAATGAAATTTTTTTTGAGGCCCGAGGCCAACCAATAAAGCATCGTCCCTATCATTTGAACCCAAGAGTGAAAGAAAAGGTCAAGAAGGAGATTGATAATATGTTGTTTTGAGACTTACTTTTCCTTTTCATGAACTTGACTGGATTAGCCCTACAGTGGTTCAGGATAAGAAAGATTTAGATGATATAAGGGTATGTGTGAATTATCATAGCCTTAATAACACCTGTGTACATGATCCATCGGATTCTCTCTGTAGTGATTAAGTGTTGGATAATGTTGTAGGATACAAAGCTTCCTCCTTCACTTCTGGCTTCTCATGATATCATTAAGTGAGGATTGACGAAGAATATAAGAATACGACTACTTTTTCTTGAGGAATCAATATGCTTGTAGATAGGGTTGATTCCTCTTAATTGATAATTACTTGTGAGTGTTTATTGTATTTTATTACTTTATTATGTATTCTTAATCAAGAAATTAACAAAAACATAAAGTGGATAAATATCACAAAAGACAAAGAACACAATATGTAGGTTCCAATACAAGGAAAAAATGCACAAGGGGGAAACCCAAACAACTTCTCTTCTTATTGAATAAGATCAAAGTGATACATCCAAGACCTAATACCAAGAACAATACCTCCACAAGGGACCGATTTATCCCTCCTTTAAATCTCCTCCAAACAAACCAAGTCAACAAGAATCAAAGTTGGTCAAACCTATTAAAGACAAAGTTTCAAACTTGAAACTTTGCAGAGTTTCCCCGGCAACTTCATAGAAACAGAGTTGCCCTAGCAGCTTCGCAGAATAAAAAATTCAGGATTTTAATTTGCAAAGTAACCCCAAAAACTTCACACGTGTGGACACCAACAAGAAAAAATTTGATCTTTCTTCTTTCCTTGAATTCTTCTCTCTCTCCTAGACCTTCACTCTTCTTGTTCTTCTCTCTTGCACAAAAATAGAAGTGTGTGAGTAAGTGAGCAAATGAGGTCGAAATATTCCCCTTTTATACCCATCTAGGAGGTCGAATATGGCCTCTTCAAGGCTGACTTAACAGGGTAGGGCTGACCTGGTCTTGTGAGACAAAATGACTCTTCTTTACTCAAAAATAAAATTTTGTTTTGTTACAAAATAGTCCAAATGGGACTTTTAAACATGATAAATTTTCTTCTTGACTTGATAAACTTAGAAGCATGAAGAACATGTTTTGACTAGAAAATGATAATAATAATAAAATATGTATATTTTTTATTTTTTATTTTTACATGCAAAACATATTGATACAAATACAAATATAATTATCAAGACTGAACCTAGTTACATTTTTCAACACTCCCTCTTAACTAAGAATATATTCATAATTACACAATGGGATACAAGGCTACCCAAATTGAAATATTGTGATAAGAAGGGTTTGGATTGATAAGCATCATTAAGAATCATAATCATAACCAAAATTTTTAATTGCAAAATTGCAAGGCCTTAACTGAAAAGATCTAACTCTCCACTAGGTTAGATCATAATTTTGGGAGGCATACATTTGGCCACCATCATCGTAACCTATCAAGGAACATACCCTATTAGGATTTTAACTAGGTTTGTCCTTAAAAAACTGTTCTTATCTTGGATTCCTAATCCTCAAAGAATATCTATCCTCTTTGACTACTCTTATCTTGTATTCCTAATCCTCAAAGAAAGACATGACTAATATCATCTCAGATTCCCTACCTCATCCTCAAAGAGTATCGGTCCTAGGGACTACTCCTATCTTGGATTCCAAATCCTCAAGAAGTATCGGTCCATATGCTTATCCAATCCTCCATTTCCCCCCTACCAGTGCCTTCACTAGACTTACAATTGTTAGTGCTAGACTAGTGCATGACACATGGAGAATACAATGTCCCTCATCACTCCCTCTCAAATAGGGAGGAGATATCCACAGGTTGAAGATTATCTCTCAAATAATCAAGCTTATTATTTGGAAGAGTCTTTGTCAATATGTTAGCTACCTGTTTGTGAGTGGATACATATTGTAGCTTCACAACCCCATATTGTACCAAGATTCTAATATAGTGGTACTTATTATTAATATGTTTTCTCCTAACATGAAAAATTTGTGTCCTTTATCAACCTTATGCAACTTTGGTTGTAACAATGTACGACTGTAGGGTCCAAAGGTACTTCAAACAAATTTGAATGTAGATTTTTGAGCTAAATAACTTATCTACCAGCTTCACTTGCTGCAATATATTTGGCTTCAACACTACTCAATGCAAATTAATCTTGTTTCATACTCATCCATGAGATCATAGAGGATCCCAAACTAAAACATCCACTAGTAGTGCTCTTTCCATCTGCATCACTGCCTCCTCAATATGAATCTGTATAGCCCAATAATTGTATATGATTACCATAATATCTCAGAAAATGATGTATAATCCAACAAAGATATCTCAAAATATGTTTACTTGTTATCCAATGATCATGATTTAGCTCCATCTGGAATTGACTAAGAATTTTTAGCACAAAACATATGCTAGGTTGAGGTATATCAAGGAGCCAATCAATTGTCAATAGGATGTAGGATCTACAAGGTTTGAATATTGGCTCCTTAATTTATTGAAATTAGTGATCGTTGGAGTTTTCATCGATTTACTATCCATCATACCAAAATTTTGCAATATCTTGATCTCATATTTCTCTTGAACAAGATATATCTCACCAGGTTTTTGCAATACTTCTAACCCCAAGTAGTAATGCATTAGTCCAAGGTCCTTCATATAAAATTCAACTAAAAGTTTCTTCTTGCATTCTTGAATACACCACTCCATACCTATTATTAGAAGGTCATCCACATATAGTATTATGCTTAGAGGTTGATTCTTAACCACCTTGATGTAGCAATTAGGATCTACAGAACTTTTAACAAAACCAATTCTTAGTAGGTATACATCCATCTTGGCATACCGTGCTCTAGTTTCTTGCTTTAAGCCATATATAGCCTTATTTAACATACAAACATGTGTTTCCTTATCATGAACTTTGAATCCCCAGGGATGCTCAATGTAAAATTCCTCATTAATTGTCCCATTCATAAAGTCTATTTTTATGTCCATTGTCCTATAGTAGCAACAATAGAAATAAGTGATATAATGGTTGTATATATTGTTGTTGGAGAAAAATTTTCTTCATAATTGATTCCTTCTTTTTGATAGAATACTCTTTCCACAAACCTTACCTTATACTTGTCAATACTTCCATCAACTGCATGCTTGATCTTGAACACCCATTTGGAAGTCACAACTAATTTTCCTTTAGGTCTAGGAACAATTTCCCAAACCCCATTCTTCATTAGAGACTTGTATTCTTCATGCATTGCATTTTTCCATTCTTAATACATGTTTGCCTTCTCATAAGTGGTAAGTTCCACTTCAATATGTTTAGTCATGTAAGCTTCATAAAATGAATACCTCTTAAGATTTTGGCTTTCTTTGAAAGTTACTTTTTTACTGCATGTCCTTCAGCTTCTTGTAGAGTTGTCCTTAACTAAGCTGGTATTTTTTGTGTTTCAAGGATGATTACCTACCACACGAGTTCAATTTTTCCTTCAATTTCTTCATGATTGGTTGTAGGTTTTGGAGTATTGTCATGCTTTGAAGCTTCTTCATTTTAAAAGATAGGTTCTTCTTTCATAAGAATTAATAGGAATGTCCTTGGACTTCTTGTATGCAATATTTTCATCAAATATGAAATCTCTACTTACTTGAATATGATGATCTTCCTTGATGTAGATTTCATATGCTTTTGATGAAGTACTATATCCAACAAAGGCACCTCTTATACTTGTAGGGTACAATTTCTTCCTTTTGTCTTTGGGAATGCGAATGTATATGAGACATCCAAAAATTTGAAGATGATCAACACATGGCTTCTTTCCTGTGAATGATTATTTTGAGTTCGTGTCATTAAGAATTCTATGAATACTTTTATCTTGTATGTATATTGTTACAAAATATTCTCCACATAATAATTTGGGAAGGTATTGATTGTGTAGCATGACACTAATACATTCTTCAATGGATTAGTTCTTCCTTTCAACCACACCATTCTATTGAGGATTGTAGGGAAATATCACCTCCCTCTTAATTCTCGCTTCCTTGCAAAAAAACACAAGTTCTATGGAAGTATATTCTCCACCATTATTTGATCTTAGGGTTTTCATCTTCCTTTCTATCAAATTTTATATTTCTACCTTGAACTCTTGAAATTTCTCAAATACTTCATCCTTGGACTTTAGGAGGTATATTCAAGTGCTTCTAGAGTGATTATCAATGAATGTTACATAGTATTGATGACCTCCAAGTGACTTCTCTACGATAGTTCCACAAACATCAAAGTGCATGAGATCCAAAATCTCCTTGGATCTTGTGTCATTGCTATTAAAAGGTTTCTTCATAGTATTTCCAAGAGCACATTCCTTATAGACCCCTTCATGCTCTTCTTTCAATTCAAGAATACAAGTAACCATATGATTCAATGATGGAAATAACTTATAATGAAGGTGTCCATACATTATATTCCATAATTCATAAGGGTTAATGTCTAAATGTACTAGAGCTTGAGGAGGAGGTGTTAGAAGTCTATACAACCTCCCCTCATGAATCCCAATAGTCTTATCATTTTCAATACTAGGTCCCTTAGCACATACAATAAATTTTACTTCAAAAAATGAAACCCTATCACCTTTACCTTCTAAGAAAGAGATATAAAGTAAGTTCTCTTTCAAACCTAGAACATAGAGTATATTGTTGAGATGAATATTCCCATCGGTTTCTAGCTCCAACGAGGTAGATATAATCCCTTTGACCAAGTAGCTATTATTGTATCCAAGTTAAACTGAGTAAGAAGAGTTTCCTTTTGATATATCCTTGAGTTTACCATGTTCCCATGTCATGTTCCTTTAAGCTCCACTATTGATTACCCATGTACTAGCATCTTCAAATGAACTTGTAAGAGAATAATAAAAACTTCCATCCATGACTCCTTTAGATAGATTGGATATGAACTTGATGATGTAACCATTTATAGATTCTAGGAGACTCCTAACAGTCTTGATGCATTTATTCATATAGCTTTCCATTAGAGAGGGAGAGAGAAGATAAACATCTGCTTCAAGTATGTATTCCAACAATATTGAAAATAAGGATGCGGTCTTCAAAACTTCCTTCCTTCACCATAACTCTAATACCATGTTGAGAAATCAATATATTTGTAGATTAAGGTTTATTCATATTACTTGATAATTACTTGTGAGTGTTTTTTGGATTTTATTTCTTTATTATGTATTCTTCATCAAGAAATTACGAAAACATGAATTTCATGAAGATCACAAGAGATAAAGAACACACGAGACAAACTTACACAAGATGTAGGCTCCAAGCCAGGTCAAAAACCCACAAGGGGGAAACCCCAAACAAATTCTCTTCTTATAGAATTAGATCAAAGTGATACACCAAGACCAAGACCTCCACAAGGACCCAAGTCGACCCTCAGTCAGATCTCCTCCAACTAAACCAAATCAATAAGAATCCAATCTCATCAAACCTCTTAAATAAAAATTTTTGGACCTGCAACTTCACAGAGTTTCCCCACACCTTCGTAGGAGTTTCCCCAACACCTTCATAGAAAAAAATTTTCCTTTACACCTTTGCAGAATCATAATTTCAACCCTGTAATTCATAGAGTAACCCAAGAAACTTCGCACGTGTGGATAAGAAAATAAAAAGTTAGAACTTTCTTCTTTCCTTGAATTCTTCTCTCTCTCCTAGGATTCCACTCTTCTTCTTATTCTCTATTGCACATAAGTCAAAGTGTGTGAGAGAGTGAGAAAATGAGGTCAAATTATCTTCCTTTCATAACCATCTAGGAGGCCGAATAGGGCCACTTCAAGGTTGACTTGACAAGGCATGGCCGACTTGGTATTGTGGGACAAAATGATTTTTTTAAACTCAAAAATAAAGTTTTACTTTGTTAAAAAATAGTTCAAAACGAACTTCGACACATGATAAATTTTATTATTTACTTAATAAACCCAAGAAGCATTGAGAACATGCTTTGAGTAGAAAATTATAATAATAATAAAATTCCTTTTTCTACTTTTTTATTTTTACATGAAATACATATCGATACAAGTACAAAGATAATTATGAAGACTGAACCTAGTTACATTTTTTAAAACTTTAACCACTAAATGGGAATCGTATGCCTATGACGTGATGCCCTTTGGTCTTAAGAATGCACCTGCAGTCTTTTCTAGAATTTTTATTGGAACCTTCATAGAGTAAATATATAATTTCCTTAAGGTCTATATAGATGAATGGAAAATTTACAACCTCTTGAAAAAGAACTCAAGCATGTTAAGGGTGATGTTTGACCAATGTAGACAGTTACAAATTTCTCACCACTTGAAGAAGTGTATTTTTGTTATACCTTTTTGGACCTTGTTTGGCGACATTGTCTATAAGGCTGGTGTTTCAGTTGACCCAACTAAGGTTGTGGTTATTCTCAACATGCCTCCTCCAAAAAGTGTTAAACAACTTAGATCTACTTTGGGACACACAGGGTATTATTGCAGATTCATCCACAACTATGCTCTGATCACTACACCACTAGAGAATCACTTGAAGAAGATTAAGAGATTTATATGGAATATTGAATGTAATGCCTCCTTTGGAATCTTGAAGGAAAAATTAGCAAGTGCCCAAATTCCATTTTATCCTGATTGGAACAAATAATTCCATGTTGTTATGCAGGCAAATCCCTTCTTCGGAAATAAGCGATTCCTCTAGCCCAATGAGTGGGTCTACTAAAAACTGTGACAAATAATAAAAGCTTTCATAGTTTAACATTGAAGTAATACGAGAGAGGGAGATGGCCTACCTCACTCCTTATGTAGTCGTTTCCTCGACGTCGATATTGACCCTTTCGCTTTCAAACTCGTTCCTCGTTATACCTTCTACATCTGAATACTTGTAAATAATATCACACGACAAAAGATGAAAGATACATATCATATATATATTTCAAAGCAAACCACATGACAGATCAAGGAGTATCATGCTAAACCAATTAGTATTAAAAAAATTAATGGGAAGCAAAGCATACTTTGTATTATTAAATGAACAAAGGGAAGCTTACGAACGATGCCTTGATGTTGGAGGCCTCCTCTGGAGTGAAAATCCAAGTCCAAGCCTAGCCTTTCAATCTCTTCCCCTTCTTCATCGAGGTGACAACATCTAGGCACAATCAAGCAGAATAATTGCAACCAACAATTACCAACCAAAACTAACTAGCATGACACTCTTTTATAGAAAATATGGAGAGGTTATAGATCCACTAATGAGGGGGAAAGGCCTTATCTCAAAGGGGAAATATTTGGAGATAATATCAAGAGTAAAAAATGGGAGTATTAGACCATATCTTAACCCAACAAGTACCACATTTCCGTTATCGAGAGTTCTAGAGGATGAAGCTTCTGCTGCATTTTTGGAGAACCTGCTTGAAGAGAGAACATAATGAATTTACTGCTGAATTCCTGTGTTGGCAGCACTATTCACAGGTTAGGGACATGGTGACAAGCACGAGGCTATTAAGGGGAGAACCACATTGGGCTTGAAATTTAAGGTTTTTTTATAAATTTTGCAGAAAGGCTTCAATGAGTTTCTCTTTTAGGTCTTGAGGGATACCTTAAGCATGTTATCTAAAATGAATAAGTTTACACAATTCTTGTCACTTTGTGGTGTTTGTGACACGAGCGACACAAAAGACAACACTTGGGATAAAAACTGAGGAACGTGAAAAAATAATATGTAATATATGCCCCCTAAAGCATGAAAGAATAACCATAAGTGATGGTTGAATCACTTTAGTAGCAATGGCAAGGAATTTAGAAAACCACCATCACGAGACTTTCCAATCAAACACAATACAATATATAACATCTATGATATGAACATGCCTAATAAAATATCTCTGAATAGGAATCAAATAACACATTAACCCACGAAATGGACACAACCATCCGTTTGAAAGAGATCATGGAAATAGATCCATGGTATGGTCGCAACAATCCGTATAGAAAGGAGAATGTGTACAATCATGAATACTCAATAAATTCATGCAACCTGGAAAATAAAAGATGTGATATAGCCTCTTCTTCTCTATCTCTTTCTACCCACTACACGAATATAACCATGTGAATAGATGGGATGATGTCGAACATGGTAGAAACCACCTGATTAACGGTCGAGGAGGTAAACCGTTAACAAGTGCGAGAGAAACCACCAATAATGATGATGGTCATAAAGGTACGACAAAACAATCTACAAGTGTGAATGAATGAGTCAAATTCAAACACTTGCAGAATCATTCGATCAAAGGCCAATGATGTGAACTTGTCGTCGAATGCTAAGAACTTGCCATTGAGGCATGCAAGCTCCAAGGTACTGAAAAGGAGTTTCTAGATCACCTTCTTGGATAATGAGCTGAAGTCGACAGGAAGTGATCCTTTGAAGGAGGGCCATAATGATTCCCACATCCTCAACATGAAATAAAGGATTTCTCAAGATGATAGGAGTGATTCAGTATTATTGGAGAGAGGGTCAAATATGTAGACAATGTTTGAATTTTACAAATAAGACTTCTCTTGAACATATCGATGAAACGACTCTGGAGTTTGGAAGAATTTGACTCAAAATGGGATCAAAGGTCACGGTGATAGCAAATGATGATTGAATGAGAGGCAAATGGATTTCCCAAACCTAGGAAATCAAATGATGAATAAAGGATATCCCTAAATCGACACGAAATGCATATGAGTGTCATGTTTAAGAGCGGCATGCTGCCTTTGGTAAATAATACAAAACATGCTTTACTTCCATTTCCCCTCGCTATTTCTAGCGATTACCTCATTATTTTTTATAGCAAGCTTAAAGAGTATACCATATGCTTAGCGTATAAGTTCACCCTTCAGATGAATCCATCCTAGTAATTTCAATGAGCCCTAGGAAGGAGTAGATCGGTCTCGTCACGGTGACAAGTAATTTTTCGTTTAAGTTTTATGAGTTTGATAGAGTGGTAACTCGATATATTTTTCATGTTTAGGGATTTTAAAAAAGAGATGGAAAAGAAATCTCCAAAAGGACCCTTTTCATAGATAGTCCCTCGAATCTGAAAAGGTAGAAAACAATATCCAAGAGAACCTCTTAGTCATGTTTGACTAAGGTATTCTATTTTCGTAGTTAGTCAACCTCAACCTGAAAAAGGGGTAAAATTATACTGAGATGACATCAATTAATTTTCTTTAACGAGCTTGAAATGACAAGTGCTCGATGATATTTTCATATTTTGAGAGTCTGAAAAGAGATGAAAGAGGACCTCTCTTAGAGGAACGAGTAGTTTAAAGGGTAGAAACAGGTTCAGGTCATGATGGAACTTCTCAAAACATGTAAAAGGTGAAGATATTGGCTAACAAGACCACTCATCACAATGGTTCCCCAGGCAAGGGTAAAACATCCAAGTGAGAGCATATGATCGACCAAGAAGATGGTGACGATGGAATGAGAAAACCAAGGTTCATCTAGAAAAACAGGCTGATAAAATGGCAATCACAAGAGGTAGGATGATAATGGTTTCATTTTAACACAAGCTTGAAACATGTGGAAAAACTATGCTTGGGAGTAGTTTCATTTTTAGAAAATCTTGAAATGGAGACAAACGATGCTTAAAATTGGTTTTATTTGTTTTACAAGTTTGAAACATGAGAAAAAACTATGCTTGAGAGTGGTTTTCATGCCCCCTAAAGCTTAATATCATTCACCAAAGTAGACTAATGGTTACTAACAGGTGGATGGAATGAAGGTTCATTTACGAGATCAAGTGAAAGACTCGATTGGGAATTTACGAGATCAAATCGAAGAATCAAATTAGAAGGGGACTTGTTTCATTTTTTAACGATCTTGACACAATAAAATAACTATGCTCATAGAGACCTTGTTTCATCTTTTAAGGAGCTTGAAAAAAGACAAGGAACTCCGCTCTGACACCTTGTTTCAGTTTTTAAGGAACTTGACACAAGAAAAGGAACTTTTCTCCAAACACCTTGTTTCATTTTTTAAGGAGCTTGACACAAGAAAAGGAACTCTTTTCTGAACACCTTGTTTCATTTTGTAAGGAGCTTGACTAAAGAAAAGGAAGTCTGCTCCAAACACCTTCTTTCATTTTTTTAGGAGCTTGAAACAAGAAAAGGAACTCTACTCCAAATAACTGTTCATGGCCCATAAGAGGTCATGGCTTCCACGAGGCTCTCATCAGATGGGAGAACAACTCTCTGGAAATCAGAGTCTAATTCCCTCAGTACATGATGCACTATATCACTGAATAGATCATCAATAGACATGGGCATGGAATAAGTTTCCACATAATTAACTCATGGCGAGGAAGATACCACTTTCATGTAAGGACCATTAAGGGATGATGTTTGATTGGGAGCCATATTAGGACCAAGGAATGCAAGCTTATCAATGGTCACGGTTCTTCCTTCATGCGGGAAATGAATCACACGAAATAGAGAAGAGACAGGAGCTCCCATGACATAAGTATAGTCATGCCCAAGGATTAAGTTAAAGTCCAAAGGGCCTTGGACAACCAACACATCTATATTGACAATATTTCCTCCCAAATTAACAGGAAACTTAGGAAGGATCCCTAACGGTTGACTGGTTCCTTTGGTAAAAGCTAATAGATTACGATTAACAGGCACAAGATGCAAAAAATTGAAATATTTCCAAGGATTTTAGGACAAAATACAAACATATGCACCTTCATCTCTTATTGTGCTAGGTATGACCACATTATAAGCCTGTGCTGTGATCTCAAAAGGCCCGCAAGAAGGAAGACGATATCCCGCCAATCGAATCCAATCAAAGGAAGAAACCATACTATTTAGAGGGGGTATCGTGGGAATGAGAGAATTTCCCCCTTGTGCTATGGGAATGGGAGGATCACCCTCTTGTACTGTGGGAACATGAAGTTTTCCCTCGAATTCATGGGAATCCGAAGAAACATAAATAAATTGAGTTGTATGAGGTTCACTCTCTACAAGAAAGGCCCAATCAACTAAAGGTGGAATCGAGTCTACCATTTTCTCAACCAATGGTTGATCGGGAATGAATTCATGGGATTCACTTTCAGAGAGAGTGGGATTGACTAGAGATGACTTTTGATCAATCGCTTGATCAACTAGTGGAGGATTAGGGGAAAGCTTCCAGTAACCAGTAGGAAGACAAGGCTAAGAAGCCATAATTTTATCCAACACTTTGAAGGCTTCATCCATATAAGAAAAAATGTGAATGGATGATTCCCTTCACATATATTACAGGGAAATTTGAATTTACCCTTTTTCTCATGGCCTTTACTATCACTAGTTGATTTTTTATCACCAACATGATCTCTAGAGGTCGATGGCAAAGGCTGATGTGAACCGGTGGACCACACTTCTAATATCATGAGAATGTCAGGAAAATCCCTAATAAGGTGGTCACCCTTGCATAAATTGCAAGGAAATTTGACTTTACAGGGCTGACTGGAAATTTTTTCAATATCAGTCGCATCAGTAGTGATGGTCACTTGATTTCCCCCTTGATTATTTTTCTTCTTCTTCTTCATCCTCTTCTTCTTATTCTTAGCTTCCTGGTTACTAGAAACCAAAATTTCACTAGGTGAAGAGGAGGAACGAGGTGAGGAAAGAGGCGAAGAAGACGAGGGGTCAAATTTAGGGTCAACATGAGGTTGAAATTGTTTAGGCGTAGGCGAACTTGGTTGAGAAGCAACTTGGACATTTGGAACCATGGGGGTTGAAAATAACCAAACTGGAAAACCAATGGTTAATCTTGGGAGGGACAACATCACCATATAGGGAGTGGTAAAATTTTGAAAAGAAGGAAAAGGACCAGGATTCCCATATGAGGAGATTCCTTGATTGGTAAACTTAGAAACTATTGCCATTAGCCTCAATGTAATATCTCCTAAGGAGTTGTCCGTGGGTAATTTATTTTAGAATTTTAACAAAAATAAATAAATAAAAAAGGGTAATCCAGGAAAAAGGGATTACCAAGTATCCACATGAACTGCATTATACACCTCGTTAACCAAGGACTTAACGTATGGAAACCAATCTCCCAAATGTTGTGTTCGGTGTATCATGGTATACAAGGTGGCCGACTTGCTTTATCTGCTACTCTATGGCAAGTTTGTGAGTTCCTAGTGGGGTCTACCAAAATATATGAGAGTATCACCCTTACCCATATCACAAGGGCTTCACCGTGGGAGCAATACTATAGCACGTGGGTTCATATTGGGGGATATATAATGAGGAAAAATGACATAACATATTGGGGGATATATAGGGGGTAAAGGGTTTTTATATTGGAAGGTATAAAAAATGAAGCTAAAAGTTAATGAAAAAATATGAAGGGGTATAAAAAATGTTAATAAAAAAATGGATACCTACAATATATAGTGAAAGTAGGGGCTTTTTAAATTGGGAAGATGTATTAGGTTTATATTGGTTGGGGGTTAAATAATGTGATTTTTAGAGGAATTTTCCAATATGTATTCAAATTAAGGGCATTGTTTAATATGTTATGATTACACGTGATATGTTAGAAATGTTATGTTAATGGAGCAGCAGTGAATCCCCCATGGTCCGTATTAGCGTTGTGTAATGTGTAATTTTTTGGTGAGAGCATCCCCATATACTTACCATACGTGGGGCATAGTCCTATATACTTCCGTACGTGGGATGAGATATCACCCCCAGAATGCAACATTGGCTGTTAGCGACAACTACTAAACTTAACAATGCCAGAACATGTCTCTGGCCTAGACCTAAAAATGTTTGTGTTAAGTTCCAAATGCTCCTTAGGTTAATTGATGTAAATTTTAATATTGATCTTGATTAAAGTTTCAATTTCAAGGCTCAAAACGATGTCACCAGAACACCTGTGATGCAACTAGCATGAGAAAATGATTCTTTCATTTTCAATGAAAGCTAAACTAATAAGGGAAGATATCACAAAGAGTGATGCATCAAACAAAATGCAGCAAGCAAAATGCCCCCCAACTAGCTTTCACTTTTCATTTTTGAAAATGAAAATTCTAAAAAGTAAAATGATTTCTACTTCAGCTAAGATGCACTTAAATCAATTTTTTTTTGTCTTTCGCTTTGAATGATTAAATGAAACTGATGAAATTAATGCACTTAAAATTTTTTCACTTATTGAAAAAATTTAATCTATTTACGATAAGAAATTTCAAAAAATATGCTTTCAATGTGTTAGTGACCTATAAATATAGGATTCATGATTTTGACTTGACTGATGGTAATCTTGTAAATATGTACATACTTTTCCTTCTGCAAGTTGTATTCCCATATTTTGTAAAAAATAAAAAAATAAAAAAATCAAAAAGAGGGTAAAAAGGTCCTAAAAGAACAATCAAAGGACTTAGAAAAAATAATAGACCCCAAAAGAAAAAAATGAATAAAACATGAAAGTGTGCAAGTCTAAATGCCACTACTTTTACCTTTTGCAGTTGATTATGGCAGAGTGTCAATAAATGCCATAATCCATGATGAGTTAAACAATTTAATCTTGACTTGTCATGTTTCAATTTCACTTGTTGTAGATAGAGAATAAAGAATTGTCATACAGTTTAATCATGACAATTTAGTAGTTAGGTAGAGAATAAGTGAATCCAACAGTTTAATCTGGATTCCTGGATGAAATAAGTGTAGAATTAGATAGTTTTATTGCTTTCAGAAAGAATAAATGTTGTAAAGGTTGCTAGCTCAAATGCACCTAATCAAAATGGAAGAAAAAATGTTAGCAGTTAAAATTGGGTAGGTAGAAGAAGGTGAGAAGCATCATTGTAAATATTATTCACCGAGGCTGCAAATAACTAACTTCCCTTCCCCATAGCCATTTATCATTCTAAACTATGAGTCAGAAAGGCTCAAGGCATTTCCTTGACTTTTGTTGGGACTGGACCCAAGGCTCTATGGCTGATTAGTTGAAAATGTTAAATGTCTATATTAATCCCACAAATCACATTATTTTCCATTCATGCACACATTTACCAGGAAAATGTTGAATCTTTGATTAAACTGAGAGGGGGGGGGGGGTGAATCAGTTTAATACATGCATTATCCTTTTAAATTTTCACCAGAGTTATTTACAGCTTAATATGTGAACAATCTTATTTGCAGCCAATATTAATTTATTGTGACACCATACTTAAGTTGAAAGCAACAAGCAATTAAGCAGATTGAAATAATCACATCAACACATAAGAAGCACACATAGAGACAACAGATATAAGTGGAAACCCATAAAGGGAGAAAACCACATCTTATTATTGTTGTGATGCAAAGGCAAGCTCCAACTCCCTCTCACCACTGTTTTCTGCAGGCACCAACCTACAGGAGGCTCTATCCTCAATTCTGCAAGCTACAACTTGCAAGGAAGCACCAACTCCCTTCAATTTTCTGCAGGCACCAACCTACAGGAGGCTCCAACCTCAGTCAGCTACAACTGACATCTATCAAGCTTCAACTTGATAGGGAAGCTCCAACTTCCTCAATTTAACAAACTGAATGTTTGCTGATTTACCTCTGATATCAGCTCTGTTCTGTAGCTCCTCTTTCTGCTCTTCTTTTCTTGATCTTCTCTGCTTCACTCTTATGTATTCTGCCTTCTCTTTCTTTACTCTCACCTCTGCTCTCAAAAAAACTCTCTCTGCATATCAAGATGATATTATTTATAGATTTCCTCACATGACTGTTTGTATTCTGCTTGGAATTCGAAATGGAGAGTCATGTCTCTTTGCCTTCTGCCTTCTCACTCCTTTTATCAGCTTACTCAGAAATTATAACTGTAGGTGTCAATTTTAACATTACAGTGGGAGTTTGTTTTCTCTTGGAGACTTGCCAATGCATCACAAACAATAAAAATTTAAATAAAACATTTACATTCAAATTTAAATGAGAACTCCAGCTCAACTCATTTAGTCTTTTGAATTGGTACGCATTTGTCTTTTCTTTGGCTGTCTTTGTCTTTTCTGTGACTGTGTTTTATCTCCTTTCGGCTCTGTTTGCTCTTCTGTCCTCTGTTGTGGTGTAACTGCTGCATACGTGTAATTGTGCCTTTTATATCCGCTGACTGTAAATCTGGAGGGATTCCAACACTTTTCATGCCACGAGTGTCTTGTTGATGTGGAACATTCCGCAAGCGGAACGAACATATATTACAGTCGTTGTATATTAATAATCGCCCTCCCCTTAAGCTGAGGCCCATGGGTCTACAGACCACACGGCACTTTTCAATACGGTCGCAACATTCGTTTTATATTACCAATCGCCCTCCACCTTAAGCCGAGGCCCGTGGGTTTACAGACCACGCGGCATATTTTAATACAATCACCCTTTATATATATAACAACGCCTTTTGATACAACTTAAATCAACTCTCGACATCCTTATATAAGGTTTTAACAAACAACTGCTGCTTCTACTATAATCAATGAATAATCTTGATAATACTTAACAAATGCTCTTTCGGGCCCACCTGACATGTTTTCCGATGCATTGGTTCTCCTCCGATTGTGATTGATCGCTCCTGCTCCGATTCCGATTCAATCGGAAATCGCCAATCGATTGAATTGATATCACTCAACTATTGCAGCTCCAATGTGCTCCGATTTCGATTCAATCGGAAATCGCCAATCGATTGAATTGATATTACTCAACTATTGCAGCTCCAATGTGCTCCGATTTCGATTCAATTGGAAATCGCCAATTGATTGAATTTATATCACTCAACTATTGCAGCTCCAATGTGCTTCGATTTCGATTCAATCGGAAATCGCCAATCGATAATTGCAATGCGCTTCCACCTTTGGACTCTTCACAATTTCCGATCCGATTGGGGAGGGGTCCCACCTTATAAAACTTTGTTTTATGCACTCCATAATATATATGCTTTGGACCATTGCAGAATATGAAATGCGTGACATTTATATGTATTGTGATGGATATTATATATATATATATATATGTGTCCGCCAGCGGGTTAGGCGATTCCCGGAATAATGTTTATGAATTATGTTAATTCTATACCGCCGGTTGGAGTGTGCGATTCCCGGAATTTGGTTTTGCATTATATGCGTAACGCCCGGCTTGGGGTATGATTCTCGGAATTATATATCTGTCCTCCGAGTTGGGCGATTCTCGGAATTATGTTTGTATATGTTATATGTGCTCCGCTTGCATATAACTGATATATATGTTTATATATTTTGCCGCTGGAGTGAAGCGATTCCCGGAATAATGTTTGTATAAGTTATATGTATAATGCCAGTTGGAGAGTGCGATTCCTGGAATTTTATAACGGCTGCAGCCCACGCCTCTGCCTACCTTTCTCTGACGCTGCCTCCTCTATTCTTCGAGATAACGGCTCGCACGCACTCTATTATTCTTTGAGATAACGACTACGCATACGCTTTCTGCCCTAGCACATACGTAAATACCTCTATTCTTGAGATAACGATTACTGCCTCTATTATATTCATTTCCTCTTCCTTCATTTGCTTCTTTGCTACTTTGTTTGTGAGTATTGCCTCCTTTGCCATCAATGACAATATTTCCAACGGAAAAATCATAAGTAAAAACCTCATTTTTTACTTAATGATGTTCTAATCCCCATTTGATTAACTTCCTACATCTTATGAAGTATAAAACCCTCAAAACGACATTTTATCCTAAGTTTGAGTGATAAAGTTATTATAATGCACATTTTCCTTTAATCTTCACTTATCTTAGTTATATTAATGTGTTTTGAGTATTCACTTTTCCATTGTCATATTAACATCTAACATATTTTATTAACTCCCTATCAATTATCCTAGTCCTATTAATATAGTTCCCTTTTATCTAATATCCCCAAAACCCATTTAATATATACTTTTGTGTCAAAGATATTAAGCACATGTTGAAAGACATCCCGAAGTTACCCCTTTGACACAAAACTACCGATAAAAATATTTCCCCTCTCCCCTATAGTTTTAGACCTTTAAAAAATATGAAACTATATAATAAAAATATACAGAAAAGCATTAAACATGTTTCATATATGTTTAAAACAAAAACAAAAATTTCCCGAAGTTTAATTTAAACCAAGCCATATCCATCCTTCCCTATCGCATCATTGTAATTGTCGATCATCATCCCACGAAATCTAACGATTCTCATGAAACGCAATAATCGTATTCCATTCCCATCCTTCCCCATCATGTTGAATAATATCCGTTCGATCGTAAACACCTTTTGTCTATGGCCCAAATCACCCGATAAAATCCTTTCCGTCCCTACCATTTCCTATCAGGTTAATTTCAAACCGTCGATCTCCACTGACCAAGTCAACGACGTAGATCATAGTACCTGGTCCCACCTTATTTCCCTACATCTTCTCGAGATGTCTTAGTCGTTCGCTCCACTCCGCCACATCCGATGGTGCACATCCCATATCGCATTTTAAAAGTGGTCGGCCAAATTTCCTAAATTTTTTTGCGAAAAAAGTTGTTTTGATAAACCACCGCCCTCTGCGTGTCCGAATTATATTGGATCACGTTGCTAAAGCTAAAAACCACTTACTACTCAAAATCAATGCGAAAACCATCATCGGTTTTGTTTTCAAACAAAAAACCGCTCCCGCCATGTCAACTTGACCTGCAATTAATACTCACATGATCCATAAAAACTAAAGTTTTAACCTTATTTATTTATCATTTTCATAACTGTGCGCCCTATCCCTCTGAGAATTAATCGCAGACACCATTAACGAGATAATTTTTAACCAATCTTCCATCCTAAAATCATTTCCACTCTGAACAAGTGACTACCAACGACTCCCAGTGCCTGATATCAAACCAATGAAACTAGTTTGAAGATTGGTGCCACTTGCAATCCCGTTCAACCACAAAAATACTTGTTCAAAGGTATTTATTATTAATCCAAGCCTGCAAATTTCAAATTTTTAAACAAAATCAAATTAATTTTGAAATTAAAAAAGCCAAAAAGTACTCATCTGAGAGTACTTAAACCTTGAAGAAACAGGGGAAACCCTGTCAAAATTTTCCCAAAATTTTCCGCTTCCTAATTAGGAATTTTAACCATCTAAAAGATATTCCTGCAGTTAAAATACCTTTGAATTGCTGAATAAACCATTGAAAACCCCTTTCTCACCTTCTGCATTGTACAAATCTGCTTTTTCCTCATAAACCCTCGCCCAGATTCCGGGTTTTTCCCAAATCAGCTTAATTGACCTTCTGCTTCCATAAAAAGCTGAAAAAACATTTTAATCTTGTTCAGTTTCTTCAAAAATGACTAAAAAGTAGGTAATCCCTAAAACTAGAGGTCCTAAACCTCAGAAGCTTGCCTCCAGCAAGCTTCCAAATCCCAAACCTCCCAGAATTGATAAACCTACTCTAGTTTTAACTACTGATTCTATTGAATTAGTCAGACCTTTACAACCTCTTGTCACTACTGAAGAAAGCAATCCTTTGATTGACTTAGATTACAAAATTGTTGATGCTGCTTTGGAATTTGATCTTCTGGAAGTACATAGCTGGTGTTAGGAAAATTTTGAGAAGAAAGTGGCTAATCATATACCTGTATGGGATTCCAATTTTCCCATACATGTGGTTCCCATCGCCTATCTTGCTCAGGATTTCATTAGGTTGTGTTAGATGCATTATATTCCTGATCAAAGGTGTATGGTTAAAAAAGATAGTGAGGTCTTATTTTACATAGCTACTGAATCAATCAATGACATGCTCCAGCTAAGCCATGATCCACAAGCAGTGTCATTGTCAATTGAAGACTTAACTCAAATGTATTTAGACCTAGATTTCCCCAGGATGTTTGAAATCCTTCAAAAATTTATACCCAATCATGTCAACCTTCCCAAGGTGAATCCTCCTTATGATACCTTTTATTTTCCTGAAGGCTCCAAACAGGTCATTTCCATGTTGTCATTTATTTTAGGCTATGTTAATGATGAATTCACAGATGCCTCCATTTTAGGGTTCCTCTCCACTTTGTCTCCTGGACAACAGCCAGAGTTGGTCTTTGACTTTGCAAAATTTATTGCTGACAATATTCATTATCGGCTAATAAAATTACCTGATTAAGGAGTGTTCAGATATACTTCGTATCTGTTACATCTCTTCTTCTTTTTTCAAGCAGAAAATTTTCCCTTTGCATTATAGAAGATGGATATGGAGAGCAAACCACTTTCAGTAATATTTTGGACCTCTCTTCTTAGAAAGAATAGCAGTGAGTACAGTTACAGTGATTTCAATGGCTTATTTATCAGACCTGCAATCAGTTTGTTGGATAAAGCAGAACCACTAAGAATAAATGAAGAGATCAAAAGGATTTTACAGTTATCTAAAAACTGTAAAGTTGGTGATTGGTATTTTTATAAAAATCACACTGAGATTAGAGTGTATGGTGCGATCTTGGCCCCATACAAATTTCCAAAGTTTCTAACCACCAGGATCTTTGCTTTGGAATACATAAGGAAGATTTTGAATGTAGATGGAGTAAATTTTATAGCATCCAAAAAGAAGGCACAATTCAAATTGAAAAGTCAAATTGGCTCTTTCATAGTTAACAGCAGAGATGCCTTGAAGGAAGTAACCAGCAAACTATCAACATTCAATTTTCAAGAAAATTTTCACTGGAACTATGATCCTCAGCGTATTCTGAGCAATCTCAGGGTCAAATGAAAATTCCCCCCATTCCTCCATGAATCTAAGCCACTAATTGAAAAATATGCCAATCAGTTGGAATGGGTTGCCAGTAATTTAATTGATGATGATCAGGAAATATAGACGGATAATTTGGACAGTACACAAGTTGTTACAGTTAACCAACCAACAGAGGCATCCCACAAAAGACCAAGGAAAGAAGAAGGATATTTGGCCAAGACAATCATTGAAAACAAATTTAAAAAAGTCTACAGCAAAAAGGCCAAAATGACTACTTTAGAAAAAGAAGGAGTCATATATGTGGAGGATAGTAATGACCAACAAACAGATGATGAAGCCACCATAATAGTTAATGAAACACTCAGAGAAATTAAAAATGAACAGGTACAAGCATAGGGTAAAGGCAAAGAGATGGTTGAAATGGAAATGGATATAGAAGCTCCCTCTTCTTCTAAAACAACTGAAGAAACTGATTCTGATATTTAGAAGAGGTTCAAGCTAATCAGGGAGAAGAATGAAGAAATAAAAAATGAAGTTTATTCTAAACTTCTGAAAGAAAAACTAGGAGATAAGGACAGATTAGTAACATCATTTTATTACTCAACCAACAAAATTATCATGTCTTTTCTCCAACCAGTGGTAGCACATCCAAAATCAGCCTCAGACTACAGAAAGACAGAATTTGCAGTAAATGTTGATACTATTCACGAACTAGATCAAATAGAAATCCATAGGAGTGCATCAGAAATGTTATATTCAAAGGTAGTAAGCAAAACAATGAGTGCTACCATGCTCCAAAATACTGTATCCAAATTGCAAACTCAAATGAGGTTGGATAAAGAATCTTTACATGCCAAAGATTTGAGAATAAA
Organism: Pinus albicaulis; assembly: GCA_034641835.2. Lineage (NCBI taxonomy): Eukaryota > Viridiplantae > Streptophyta > Pinopsida > Pinales > Pinaceae > Pinus > Pinus albicaulis. Next base: position 92,931,285 of record CM076569.1, on the reverse strand, counting down.
ATCCTTAGAAGATTTGGTAATTGAAACAGGAGAAGATCCTTCTAACACTGAAGTTGCTAGAAAATTAATAAGGCAAAAGAATGATGATATTGCAGCCATAAGAAAGCAGCTTAAATTGCCACAGAGTGAGCACCCTCAGGCAAAAGAATTCCTTCAGGAAAAGACAGAGAAAGAGGAAACTATGCAACTTGTTTTGAAAATTACAGCCTAGATAAAAGAGATGGAAAACCAAATAGAATCTTTAATGCAAGAAAATGAAAGTTTGAAGAAAGCTCAGGAAGTTTCCATTCCCACAGTTATTCCGACTGTAAGTACAACTATTCCCTCAACATTGGCAGAACATTTGGCACTGAAAATAGTATTGGAAACTGCAGTGTCAATTACTTCTAAAGACATCTCTGCCACTTCTTCATCAAGATCACAGGTAAATCCAACAGGGGAAACAATTGCTATAGTAAAGGCTATGGAAGACATGTCCTTGAAAGATAAAGAGATAATCAGTTTAAAAGGCACCATCAGAAATATGGAAACATCTAATAGAGATGCTTTAATCACTTCCAAAGGACATGAGCAGAGGGCCAACAGATTGAAGGAACAGGTGAAGATTCTTCAACAACAGGTTAATCTCACTGAGCAGGTATCTTACATTAAGAATTATCTTTAGAATAACATCATTCAGGGCATACATTTACAATAGCCCTCAATCCAAATAATTTATGAACAAAAATAATTTCTCAAAGCAGCCCAAATAGAAATACAAAGGACAAAAGAAGAATTGTCTGATAAGCCCGCTCAAGCCATGAAGCTTATCACATTTCTGAATAGCAAACACAGAGAAGAACTTGAGGAGCTAAAAATTCAGGACAGAACTGAAAGTATATTACAAATCAAGAAAGTTCTGAACAAAAGAAATGTGATGAATAATTTGGAGGATAGGTGCAAAGATATGAACTTGGAAATCACAATATTTTGGGCCAAATACACAGTATTATCAAAAGCAGGCTTACCAGATATTCATGCATTGAATGAAAATTTGATGCCACAAAAAGATCATGATAACAAAATCAGGGCATTTGCAAAGAGTAGGTCAACAAACCTTTACCTCAAGGGTCTCCTACTGGTAAAGTCATTTTGGAATATTTTGAAAACTTTTTCTTTTTGCAGAATGAAATCAAACATATTTTCATAGTAAAGCCCGATTTTGCAAAGTATACAGAGGCAGATGAAAGTTACAAGAAGCTAAAGAGAATGAGAATTCCTAGTGCAAAGCAATGGCAGGAATTCACTGATTTATTATGAAATTTTGCAGTCAAAGTATATCAAGATGAAAAATCAGTGATTAAAGAGTATCAGCGGTCAAAGTGTATCAGTAAAAACAAGATGTTACTGCTGGTTATTTTTAATTTGCAGCAGTAAACAGTGAAATAAAGCAGAGTAAAAGAGTATCAGAGCAGAATGTGAAAGAGGAGGAGTACACTACAAGTCATCTTCCACAAGATAATGTCCCAAGTGCCAACAATACTTCCAGCTAAAAAAAAATCAGTTTGAGTAGATAAACTGTTCTATTTTTCTTGTAAAAGAATATAGCTTGCCCATCTGTTTTGTAGCTGTCCCTCTTCTTATGTAATAATTCCTATTTTTTCTTGAGATATTCTCTCAAAATTTTGAGATATTTTGTAAGCAATTTATTTGTATAAATACTTCATCTTTCGAAGTATTTTGTGTGGAGTAAAATTATCAAGACTACTATAGACTTTTTTGTTGAAACATTGGGATTTTATGTGAGTTAAGTTGAAGCAGACTGGAAACTAAAGAAAATAGACATCATAACTAATGATCCTCATGTTGATCAGATGAGTATTGTATCTTCCAGTTTTCATTGTTTATTTCTTTAAGTTTCATTCATACATCTTGTGTTATTTTCTATCTTAAATGAATAACTAGGAAAGGTATTACAGAATCAGTGTAAAAAGCTCTCTGTTTTTACTAGTTTTCATGTTTATGTTTTCTGCTGATTTCCAGACTTTAGAATTCTTAATTGCTCTTTAGTCTCGTTTGACCTCAATTTCCCTCTTCCTTTTCTGTTATCTAAGAATTCTTAACTGCCCTTAATCCAGATCATACCACTTCATCAAAATAGCCTTTTCAAACCCTCTGAAGATCATCTATCTTGCCCTTAGTATATTTGTTCTTTTGACCTTAGTTTTCTAGTCTTGTTTGCTATAAATTTGACTCCATTTCCCAATGGTTAGGTAGATATTTCTATGGTTTCCCTTGTAGTCCTTTATTCCTACCAACATTCAAAAAATCAAACCAAATTGTCCACTATAGCTAGCCTAAAATCCATTACAAAACAAAGCTAAATCTTAAGGAGAGATCCCTCTCCAGAACTCAAGAAAGCTAGATCCTGAATTCTAAAAGAGGTTCTTGGTTATCCCTGGTTTTCTTTAACTATAAACCAAAATCCCACGACCTAAGAATTACTAGGGTGTTAACAAATTTCGATGATCTCATGCATTTAACGAAAAGTAATTCTTGAAACGAAAACTGAAAAGATGCAAAACCCAATTTCTTTAAACAAACACAAATTTCACTACTATCCTATAGCATAGAATCAATTTTTATTGAATTATACAAGCAGTAAACAAATATTTTAATTGACTTGCAACAATAAGACTCAACCAAAACAAAAACTTTACCACTTAAACCAAAAGACAAATTTTCGCTTTTCAAAGATACTGAAATCACTCAAAGCAAGAAATAATGTAATCAAACCAAAGAAAATATTTCAAGGATCAAGACACAGTAAGGGTTTTCCAAAATATACCAAAAAAATCCCTATTTTCTAAGGCTAGTGTGGTCCACCAGTTGACAACAGTGGTCTACAGCATGACTATTCCAACAAAATCTAGCGCTGACAGCATGAATGTATCTATTAAAAAGCACAATGAGTAGGGAAAAGAGGGATAAAACAAGAAATATCTGAGGAAATGTTTTAGACTTGATATCTTAAAACACTTTCAAGCTAGAATATAGACTAAAAAACAAGCCAAACAAGTGGTAGTTTAGCGGTTGGCCAAACTAAGAGTGAAGGAAAAACACAAGAAGAAGGTGAAAAGGGTGTAAACTCTCTAGTATAGTCGCCAATTTGTTACGCAGGAAAATCCCTTTTTTGGAAATAAGCGATCCCTCTAGCCCAATGAGTGGGTCTAGTAATAATAATGACAAAGAATACAATCTTTCCTAGTTTAACATTGAAGTAACACGAGAGAGGGAGATGGCCTATCTCACTCCTTATGTAGTCATTTCCTTGATGTCGATATTGATCCTTTTTCTTTCAGGCTCATTCCTCGTTATGCCTTGTTGGGCCAGAATTGTGAATTATGGATAAATCACGCTTCCCTAGATAGGTGCTAGTCTAGAACTTCATGTGAAAGACTATATGACTATTTCTCCAAGCTCAGAACAGATACACAGAGAGGATTGGAGGCTTACTTGTTCAGTCGCTTCCAAATGGTTTCTTCTGTCGCTTCCACTACAACTTCAAATTCAAGTGGTTTGTAGGCTGAATGCTTCCTACAAGAAAGAACACTGAAATAGTAGAATATGCAATAATATAGATATCTATTCAAGCTAGTTAGCTAAATCAGTAAATCATAAACCATATACATCAACCAAGATCTTGCAATATGGAAAATCAAAGTCAATACAGATGCATATAGGGAAAAATAAGCATTATTCTTTATTGATGATAGAAGGAGAGGTTACAACCAAATGATTGATTTGAAGTGACCCTTCCAGCAATGATCCAAAGCCCCATCATAGTATAAATCTCTCCAGCAGTAGCTTCACAAATCAAGCTCTCAATTGAAAATTCTCCAGCATTTGTCTACTCAAATTCTTCCTCTTCAAGCACTTAGATCTGTGATCAATTTATAGATGAAGTGTAGGTTGTTTTGAAATCAATAACTTTCCAAAAATAGGCAAGACATGTTTCCAATCATGTAGATGTCAAATGGACACTTGGATCTGAAGCTTGACACATGTGAACTCTTCTAGAAGGCACTGGCCAAGTGGAGATTCTGGAACAATGAGAATTTCACTCCCAATGTGACCAACGCACCTGTGAATGTCAGGAAGTGCTTTGCAGAGCAGCCTTGCATGGGGCTACCTGAATATGAAACGCACTTAGGCCCCTTAGAGCCTGCGTTGGTGAGCTCTCATATGTTAAATAATAAGCTTCAAACCATGGAAACCTTTTCTTGATGAAAGCATTGCTTGATTTGTCTTGTTTCTTATCTTAGGGAATATAGCAACTGAAATGATAGGGAATGATAGACCCTTGATCATCGGTCCTGGAGATGATGCACAGTTAACCAGGTGATTGGGAATGGTGCCCAAATTGACCTATAACAATTTCCCCCTAAAGCATGAGATCCAAATAATAAGAACATTTGATTGAGATGCTTTACACTGTGATGATCTTGGAGACGAAGTAGAGTGGTCACCTGCATCAATCTTAAAATACATTACATCATGATATATCCTCTTTTGATCATAATTGCTGAGGGTAGGCATTTCCATAGTCAGCGCATGAACAATCTAATAACATGTGCATAATTCAGAAAGTTGTCTACATTGGAATGTTTCCCAGATGCAGACATGCCTATAGATATAGGCCCATGTTTGGATGAAAATATGTATGTAAGGTCACCATACATATGATGTGTACAAAAATCCTGAAATCACAGCCCAGATGGTTGAAACTAGATCCAGGGTCTTCTTATCTCGTTCACTCGATCATTCGGGTACAAGTCTAGCCATGTGAATATATGATTTGTAGTCGAACATGGAAAGACATCATTTGATTACCAGCCAATAATGTGAGCTATTATAAAATGCGAGAGAAACACCATTAATGTCAATGGCCCTCAAGTTACTGTAGTAAGAACCACCATTAATGTCAATGGCCCTCAAGGTACTGTAGTACATTTCGTAAGGCATGAATAGATGATTTGATGTCGAATGCCAAACAAAATATTTCAGTGAAAGGTCTGGAAGCGAGGATCTTGTCGATGCTATAACAAGCCTCATGGTACTGGAATCTGATGTTTCTAAGTGAACTTAGTGGATATTGATTTTTCATTGACAGGAAGTTACCTTATTGCAAAAATGGAGTTATTGATTTCAGAGACAAAGGTATGACTTGATATAGAAATTTTTCAGGGATGACGGTCATGAAAATGAAGGTTTACGAGTATTGCAGAAGGATGAGTTTTTAATCACTGGATGAATTCTCTTGAACATATCGACAACACTGTGATGAGTTGGCAACATTGAACCAAAACCGAAGTGAAGGTATGATGAACCATAGGTGTGAATGAACCGTCAAGATGATTACCCAACCCAAATAGTCACGGACATGGAATGAAAGAAGTGTCATGTTCAAGAGCGACTTGCTACCAAATTTTTTTTTTCTTACTTTTCCCAAATTTTCCCCGGTCATTTGTCGACCAATACCTCTTTATTTTTTAACAAGCTTGAGGAGGATAACATTTTCATGATCTATAATTCAACCCTTCGGGTGAATAAAGTATTGCTATTTAATAATTTAACAAGTCTAGTGATGAATGAAACTCGATTCTTGCCATGATTAACAAGCCCGTCACTATTTTATGTTTTAACGAGCTTAACAATAGTGATAGCCCGGTCCTTTTTCATATTTAGGAAGTCTGAAAAAGAGGACGAAAGAGAACTCCAAAAGTACTTTTTCATAAATTTGTCTCTCAGATCTGAAAAAGTGTAAAATAATATTTGAAAGAACCTCTTTGGTCATGTTTAACCAAGTTATTCATTTTTCGTAAATAATCCATCTCAGTCCAGAAAAGGGTTAAACTTATACTGAGTAGATATCAATTCATTTACTTTAATGAGCTCGAAATGACAAGTGCTCGACAATATTCTCATATTATCAGAGTCTGAAAAGAGCTGAAAGAAGACTCCAAGGGTTCGTTTTTTGCTGTTATTGAAGCTCGAAAAAGAGATAAAAGTGCGCTTCAAATCCTTTTTCATTTTTAACAAAGCTCGAAAAATAAGGAGAAAAAGTATGCTTTGTGGTCAAGTCTTTCTTTGAAATAAATCTACACGACTAATCTGTTCATCAGTTGTATTTCCTTTTCAAAACAACATCAAATGGATTAAAAACACCCGTTTCATGATAAAAACATAATAAAACTATAGTCATAACAATAAATTTAATTTCCAAACAATTAAATGACTATATAAAGTAGTTTCACTATTCATTTTTACCATTCCATAGTTACCATTTGCATTTTGGAGCTCTAAACCTGATTTCGCCCCCAAACTTCAGTCATTGATTGCGGTCATTTCAGTGGATAGATTTTGTTTCCGTTTGATCCAGGTTAGTAGCATGAACCTCCTCTTCCCTTTAGTATTCATTTCATTCCAATTCCTTGCAAATTTTTAGGGTTTTAAGGCCCCTAGGGTAAATTCCTCCCAAATTGAGGGCAACGCACCCTTGAATATTGAAACCTACATTGCATAGCAGGTACAATGAAGGGTACATACATATGCAATGCACTGTCTCAACCCAGGGAGTGCATTGGGTGCAGTTCAAGTATTCGATTTTCATGATGTGCTCAAAATTTGACTAGTTTTTTGCAATGAATGGTATCGAATGGACCTTATGGTTGATTTTCAGGTTTCCATCGAATTATAATGACGATTACATGGAGGGAAAGAGAACATGAAGAACAATATATGATTGCCTTGAATGATACGGGTACTGTAAGAGCTTCAAGAGATTGCAGTCTACTTAAGTACTTCAAATTGTCCTGAAAGACGCAACAAATAGAACTCTTAAAGTTCTTAGTTCGAGCATGGGATTCGGCAATAGAGGCATTTCACATAAAAAATCAAGTGTTGTCAATAACAGTTGAGGATGTGTATTTTCTCACAGGTTTTTCAAGGATAGGTTTGCCCATTTCTCTCACAGGGTCTACCGTTGGAGGATAGACAGTGAGGGATTATGTTATGCAATATTTCTATCCACGGGAAGAACCTAGCAAATATGGAAAAATAAAAATCCGGGATATCAGCGATTTGCCTTTGAGAACCATCCTTTTTATGATCGCTAAACTTGCTAGAACCGTTACACTACATGTAGCAAACATATATTATATGCAGTATGCGCTGGAGTGCTTAGAGCCAACAGTCTTCAACTGGTCTGAAGCTGTTCTATCTCAGATAAAGGAAAAACTGAATAAAGCAAAGGGAGGAAGGAAGAATTTTTTTTGTTATGGTTCGATCCTTATCTCCTTTGCTTTGGAATGGATTCCACTGATGCAGCCACAACATGTAACATTGGATATATCTAGTCCTATAGATCCTCGAATGCAGAGATGGGTAGAACTCATTGGTCGGCATGCAGGCCAATTGACCATTGTGTTCTATACTGCATTCTTCGCCTACGTCTGGCGATAAATTTTTTCCATCAATGAGTATGCATACGTAGGCGTCGACTTCTGAGGAGATCTAGATCTAGTATTACTAGAAGGCTCTCAGTGGGGTGCAATAGGTAAGAATGATTTGACCATGTTTTTTGATTTTTCTAAGGTTTATACAATATTTTTTGTGTTTTGATTTCTTTCCAAGACCAAACTAAATGTTTGATGTAATGCAGATATCGGTCGTGTTAAACCAGTAGAGGAACCAGAGTGTGAAGTGGATGCACCAGTAGAGAGGGCTGTCAGGAGAGTAGTCCTTCAGGACCTTGATATGGATAAGACTCTGGCTGAGCTCCAGCAACACATAGAGGGGTTGAACTTTGGGATTCCGGATTGCTAGATCGAAGAGCTTCCCATGAGACTGCAAAAACACACAATTGGGGTTCCTAATCGTTGGATGCAGTTGCCCCGTAGGATTGCTAGATCTATAGCATGTTACCATGAGCACCACTAGCTTACATGTGACATTTTTGCATTCATTTTGAGGTCAGATGACCAATGTGTCTTGGGCATAAATTTTGTAAAAAACCTATAACTATCTATCTATATGTTTTTAGAGTTTTTCCCATGTTTAATGAGCAATGCTATTCAATGTTGTCAATATTTTCTTTACCTATGTCGCAAATGTCTGTCTAAAAATTGATTAGCTAATGAATCAGTTAAAGTGTTTAAATTTCTGGAAATATGTTGATATCGAAAAAAATCAAAATGTCTTTCCAACAGTCGAACTCTTAGGAACAATCTAAAAAGTGTTGGATTTCTAATAGTATAAACACTAGTAAGTTGTAATACTAGGAGTTGTGAATCTAACCTTATGATTATGCAGTTAATACCAAATTAAATGGCATTATAGAGAAGTTCGATCAATGTGCTATACTCAGTGATATTGTTCGTTGATCTACCAAGAAAAATCCCTCGAAAACTCACTAACTCACCGTTCGGAGCAAAAATGGCCCATGCTGCAGAGGATAGATTTTGTGTACTACGACTAGCACATCAGCATATCCAAAAAAAGGTTTCGAAGATTTAGACATCTTCCATAAAAATGTAAAGTGGATTACTAACATCAAGAAAACTCTAAAAATAAAATTAAGATAGTGAATTCAAATCAACAACATATAAACAATATAATACAAAAAATTACTACGCTCATGATTAAGCATAGTAAAGTTTCAAATACAACCCATTTCTAGGATATGCCAATGGAATCCCATCATAATCAACTAACTCATAGGAACCCTTAGCAAGAACTCTTTTGACAATATAGGGGACATGCCATGATGGCTCAAATTTCCCTGTACCTATTACATCAGCTTCTTGGTCGTAAAGAAGGACCAAGTCACCCTTTGAGTAGATGTGAGGCTGGACATTTTTGTCGTATTACGCCTTTATACATCTCTTATGTGATTCTTTGGATAATTGGGCTTCACGGCGCGTTTCATCAAGATGGATGAGGTTAAGGAGACGCACTTCTTCTTCTGAGGTGTCAGGTAACAATTCTATCACAAGTTTTAACGATGATATTTCGCATTGGATTGGTAAGATAGCTTCCAAACCATACACCATTTGAAAAGGAGTAAATCTAGTTGCGTTTCTCACCAAGGTTTGATACGCCCACAAGGCGGAGTACAAGATCAAATGCCAATTCCTTTTACGGACTCCTATCATTCGTTGAAGCATTCATTTAAGAAATTTGTTAATAGCCTCAACTTGTCCATTTGATTGTGGATAATAAGGAGTAGAATTATCATGTGACAATCCTAACTTGGCTGTCAATTCAGACATAATATGGTTGCAAAAATGCTTCCCATGATCCATAATTATAGCCTCTGGGACCCCAAATCGTGCAATAACACGGTTGAAGAAAAACAATGCAGTTGTTTGCCCTGTGTTATTAAATGTAGGAATCACTTCGACCCATTTGGTAAAATAGTCGACTGCGACAATAATATAACCGTGCCCCCCGGAAAAAGGAGGGTTACAGGTCATGAAATCAATACCCCATTTTGTAAATGGTCCAACAGAGATAACAGGATGCATTGGTGTTGGCAGTTTGTGAATTTTAGGATAAAAAAATTTGCATGCATGACAACTTCTGACTGCGAGGATGTAATCTTGAAAATTAGTAGGCCAAAAGTAACCGACATGGAGTATCTTCTGTGCGGTAGCATATCCAAATAAGTGTCCACCACAAGCCCTGACGTGACAATCATTTAACACTTTTTCGGCCTACTCATGAGTGAAGCACCTCCTTAAAATGGTATCTACACCACGACGATAAAGTGTTTCGCCGATGATCAGATAATATTTGGCTTGGTATTGAATACGTCGTTGTTTTGAGTGAGAGGTATTAGGTTGAAAAGTTTTGGTTTGGAGATAAATGATGAAATCCCCATACCAATGATCAGATATCCGATCAGAAACAGAGACTCGTCTGGAATAGATGGTTCCGACGTAGTAGGAGTACTATCAGAGGGAAGGTCATAGAGAATCTCAGCCAAAACTAAAGACTTCTTTGACTTGGATTTTATGAATTCCAAATCAAATTACTTAAAAATGACAATCCATTTTGAATATTTTCCCCACAGCAATTGACATGGTAATATCTAAGTCATGGGGTTGAAATCCAAAACTATTGTTGTTTTTCGGAGCAGGATATAATGGCGAAATATTTGGACAGCTTGAACAGCTGCCAAGGAAATATTTTCCATGTACGAGTACTTAACTTCCATATCATTGAGATTACGACTCAAATAATAGATTGGATGTTCAATTCCATCTTCTACTTGGACCAAAACCATAGCGATGGTTGTTTCAGCCGCGGCGATATATAGGAAATAATCATTTTGATAATTTGGAGGATACATTAATGACGCTCGGACAAGAGTGTCCTTGAAAACATCAAAAGAAGCTTGCGCAACTTGGTCCCAATGGAAGGGAACCCCCTTTTTCAATAATCGAGTAAATCCTTTAGCCATTTCGGCGTAGTTTGGAATGAACCTTCTCATGAAGTTAGCCTTTCCTTGAAGTTTCTATATCTGAAGTAAGTTTGATGGTGCAGGCAAATCAAGAATGGTCCGAACCTTCAGTGGGTCAATTTGAATTCCTTCTTTTGAGACTACGAATTCGAGAAATCGACCAAAACCAACACAAAACACACATTTATGTGGATTGAGGTGTATCTTGTAGTGTCGGCAGCATAAGAAAATAGCTCTCAAATGCATCAGGTGATCAGGCCGATTTCGTGAATGCACTGGTAAATCATCTAGATATGGTTGAACAATGTGCTTGATGTCATTGAAAGCATAATCCATTTCTCTCTGAAAAATTTCCCCAGCATTCTTTAAACCAAACAGAAGTTTCCTATAAGCGAATGTGCCCCAGGGACATATGAATGTTGTCTTATGTTGGTCATCTAGGTGGTTATTGATTTGATTGTAGCCAGAAAATCCATCCATGAACGATAATATTTCGCATCCAACACAATCATCAATAATCTGGTCGATAAAGGGAGTAGGATAGTTGTATTTTGGACAAGCATGATTAACATCCCAATAATTGACACACACTCTAATGGTTCCTTGTTTTTTCATAACAAGAACGGTATTGGAAACCCACTCAGTTAGCGGAACAGGGTAAATGAAACCAACACACAAAAGTTTTTCAACTTCTGATTTGATGGCAGCGGCTTTCTTCGGATGAACAGGATGAAGTCTTTAACGCACGGGTTTGACATTAGGATACATATTAATAGTGTGTTCAACTATACTAGTATCTATGCTTGGCATTTCCTTGTAAGACCAAGTGAATATGTCACCAAATTCATGAAAAAGAGAGCGATATGAATCAAGTTCTGATGGAGAACAAGATACAACAAAATTAATATTTTCTACAATGCGTGGTTTGGTCGAAATATCGATAGAAATCGTTTCTTCAATATTTGATAAGTTTCACTCAGAATCGATTGCATTAATTGAAAAGAATTCGAAAAGAAAGTTTTGGTGGATGGGTGATATAGTTGAATGAGATCATTTTCTTCATAATTTGGAAGATGGGAATGATGATGATAATCTTCCCATGGTTCTCCTTCTGACATCATAGCTTCCAAAATATTTTCATCTATCAAAAATTTTGAGGAAAATGGATCAGATGGTGTACCAAAATCTAAGGAACGATCAACCCAAACACTCGGCGACGTTGATTTCGGATTTTCCACCCAAGCAAAATAGATTGATTGCTATTCCTTCTCAATAGGGTTGGGCGGTAAAACATCATCCGAAGTAGAAATTTCAGAATCACCCGTACTCTCCCTCAAGCCAGATAGAGTGGAAGAGATCATGTAGCAGGTCTCTATACTTGCAATTTATGCCGACGTCGTGGGCGGCAGTAATGAAAATGTTCCCATAAGAGTGGAATCCTTTAAGAGCCCTACACCAATGTTTTGGATTTCTAGTTGGGGTAAGTGAACAAACAGAACACTTTGAGTTACCTACGAGGTAGAGGAAAAGAAGGATAATTGACTAATAACTGTGATTGTACCTTTATGTGGAAAGGAAATTATTCTAAAATATGTAGAAACAATGGCAGTCATTGCATATACCCATGGTCTTCCAAATAAAATATTATAATCAAGGGGTTCATCATCAACCTCAGCATCAATATTTACTATTTCCCCCCCTAATTCAACATGCAGGTTATTTATAATACCACAAGGTTTATATGTTCGTCCATCAAAAGACTTTAATGTTGTTGATGATTGTGGTAATCACGGTGAGCCAAGAGACTTCCAATATTTTAGAGACATAATGCACATAGATGCTCCCTAATCAATAATAGTACAATGAACAAGGTGATTGAGAACATTTACTTGGATGGAGAATGCCAATTCTACTGGTAGTTGGAACACATAGCCCGTATGATTAAAGACGACAAGATTAGAATCAATCAGATCAATTCCACCAATCACCAACAATCAAGCCTACTTCTGGGAGGGAAAATTTTGTAATATCTCAAGAGCAGACATAGATGAAGGGGATTGAGGAAAATCTTCAACTATATTATAATTTTGTGCAACTCTTGCTCGAGGATTATATGTCAATTTATGAATTACTCCCTTCGGTGGCTTAATTTTCAATTCAGGAATAACAGTAGGTGGTATTGATTCATTAGATGGATTCGTTGTCGAGGTAGTGGGTTGATCAGTGGTCAGACTACCATAGTATTTATTCCACGTTGACACAAAAATATCTTGTGAAGGTTTTGTGGTGGATAACATTAACACTTGGGAACTAGGAGCTGAATCTGTAGCAACCAAATTTCTGTCTAGATTTGGAAATGGGTCTGTCAACACAACTGATGCATGGGAAGTCTTGATGATTTTTGAGACTTCAGCACGGTGAGGAAAATCCCTAACAAAGTGTTCCTCGTTATAGATTATGCATGGATAATGAGGTTTCCGTGGTCCTGACGGTTGATCAGATGATCTTTCCTGCACGTTAGAAGTTTTCTTTTTCTTTGATTTCCCATTTTTCTTACTTCCTGGTTGCTTGTCACTTTTGCCTTTGTCAAATGACAAGGCATTAATTTCGGAAGTAGGAGCAGGATCAAATGTAGTAGCCTGGTGTGTGTTTGTAGTGCCTATCAAGATTTCTCTAGCATGAGAGTCCTTTATTTGAGGAGGAACATTGAAATTAGATCGCGGCGCATTAGGAATTTTTTCATAGAGCATGCCAGACCGAGTGTAAATCAAGTCTAAATATTGAGCACGAGAGAAAACTTGCTCTTCTATGATGATGCCACCTTTAGCCACATCCTCAGTTATAGATGGTAACATGGACTTAATGAACCATTCAGCAAGGAGCTGATCGGGAACAAATGTCTTAACCATTCATCGACAACGACGCCACTCATGAATATGATCAGAAATGTGAGTATCATTAGTCTGTTTGAAGTTGGTCAAGAGTTCCGTTCTAGTTTCGTCTCTGATCGGTAACTAGAAATGGGTCAAAAGGACAGTAGCTAAGGTAGTGAAATTGTTAAACGAAGCTCTAGGTAACTCAATGTACCGTTTAGCAGCCGGATCTATAAGCGTACGCTGGAAAAGACATAGTTGAACAGAATCATCATTCAAGGAATTTGATGAACACCATAAATGATAAGTCATGACATGAGTCAAAGGATCTTCTCCAGGGTTTCCATTGAATTTAGGAATATCGGAGGGTAATTTATGAGGTATCACTGGCCATCAAGGAGCATAATTTATAGGATCATTGGTTAACCGGTTTAAAACTGGTAATTCCAAGGTTGCAACAAAAGGAAAGTTTCTGTTAAGTTCAGGTTGAGCATAGCCAGGGTAAGATGGAATTTCTTGGGCAATAGGTCTTTGAGCACTAGCATATGGAATCTGCTGTTGGTAACCCAAATAGGGGTTGTTTTGCATGGCAAATGCTTGAGAATTCTTTTGACCAAAACCTGGATATGATACTTGTTGAAATGAAGTTTGAGGCATTTGCGCCTGTGGCTGCCAAGGGATCTATCCACCAATGTTATAACCCAAATTAGCATAAGTTGGATTCCGTTGATATGTATAACTAGGTTGCATTTGTGACACCCCATAAAATGGTACACCAGCTTGTGAGTAAATAATTCCTAATACAGGTTGTTGTAAATTAACCAAAGGATTTTGAGTCTGTGGACCCAACATTTTATGATATTGAGTTGAAGAGCTCGCCTGATAAGGTTGATGTACAATATTTTGATTCTGTAACAGGGGTATAGATGTATTAACAAGTGGTAATGAAGTGGGTGTAACAGGTTGAACCAGTTGATACGATTGTACAACCATTTGTGGTTGGATAGGCAGAGTGGGCTGCCATTGACAAACATTCATGTCAACATTAGTTTGACCAAAAAGTGACTGAGTACTGTCATATTGGGTGACCAAACGTTGCCCCCTAGCATAAGGAGGATCATAAGATGGAAAATATTGTTCCCCGAATGCTGGGAGTCCAATTGATAGGGTACTTAAAGGAATTGACCCATAAGGACCTACTTGATATTGCCCTGATGATGGATGTAATGAATCAAGTCCTTCGGTACTAACTATAGGACTACCAGTTAAAACACCAGATGATGACATTGGAAAATACCATGAACGTGAAGATGCACCAAATAAAGTGCCAGATAATGATCTATAACCTGTTGGGGGCAAAGGACCACCGTGCAAATATGAATCTGGTGAGGTTGTGAACATCGACGGATTAGTGAGGGTAGGAGCTGACATATTTAGAATAGTAGGCCCAACCAAAGATGCTGGTTCAGACATGGTTGTTTGACCAAATGTGTACCCTCATAAATTGATGGGAGATTGAATGGAAATAGGATAAAAAAAGTATATGGAAACGATTGAGGAAAAGACTAGTACAAGTAAAGGTCCCCCCCAAAATGGGTTGGATTTAAAGGTGTATTGTCTTGTGGGATTTCTTCAATCGTAATTAAACCAGGAGGAAGAACTTCACCGTCAGGCCCAAAATATATTTCAGACGGTTGATTATGTGATATGGGAGTTTCAATAGCTACAAAACTTTGTGGGATGACCAAGGTAGGAACAAATTCCGGTTGTTCGACTTCAGGATTCAGATGTTCTGGCAAAGAAGAGATAGGATCTGGATCAATTTGTGATTGAACAACGTCGGGTCCAGGAGGTATGGTCCCAACAATTGAATGGATCGTGACCACGGGTAACTGTGAAGACTCCGTTTCGACAACAGTAAATGAACCGGGATGTGTGGAAACAATTTGAGCTAACTCTGGGTTAAAAGATGATGTTTCTCCAGAGGTACGAATTGTACTTGATTCGGAATATGGTGATCGCCTTCGCCTACCAAAAGTAACTTCTAGTGGTAAAGGTGGTTTTAAAGATAATATACATGAACAATGGGGGATAGGATTGTGTTCTTCCACGATTACTAATTTATTTTATCCAAAAAAAAATAAACAAAAAGAGGGTAATGCTAGGCAAAAGGGTTTACCAAAAAATTGTGAACTGCCGAATACCTCCTGGAAAACCAAGAAGTATGGGTAGGTAATCTCCCCGAATGTTGTATTCGGTGTATCACAATTTCAAGGTGCCCGACTCGGTTCACTATGGATGGATAGCACCTAAAATTTTTCCTCCCAAATATATCCGAAGGTACGTGGAGGTCCAAGTCTGCATTAACGCTATTTGATGTGAAACAGCATAGTGAGAGCACCCCTTTATACTTATCGTATTGTAACACCGCCCGATATACCCGAAAGTACATCGACGAGCTACGATATACTTACATAAATGGGGTGAGGTATCACCCTCAGAATGTATCATAGACAAGTTAACGACATATGTTATGTTTTATGACACCGGAACACGTCTCTAGTCTAGACCTTCTAAATGTTATAATTATGGTTCCAAAGCATTGTTAAGTAAATTGAGATTAATTTTATGTTGATCTTGCTTAAAAATTTTCCTTTCAAAGGTTCACCACGATGATATTTTTGAAATTCCTAAAATTCAGCTAAGAATGATAAAAAAAATTTCAATTTCAGATTTTTCAATGAAGAAGCTAGCTACTAAGGGAAGAGAGCAAGTAATTTGAGAGCAAACAAATCAATGAACAAAAAAAATAAATGAATCTCAAACTAAATTCATATTTCCTAATGTTCCTTCTATATAACACACACAATACTACATGAAAATGCAAGTTTTTCTTTTCAGTTTCCTTAATGTTATGAATGCAAAAAAGAAATTAGGTGCACTAGATCAATAATTCAAATTCTTTTTACTTTCGAGAAACGAAGAATAAAAAAAACAATTTCTCCTATCAAGGAAATGAAGATTTTATGACAATTTCCTATTTCAAAAGAAAATGATTCTTAAATTGACCATAAAAAATACTTTGAAATCAACTTGTCAATGATAAAGAAATTTTTTTTTACAACAACATTGAACAAATTTTCAGTCAAAGGAGAAGAAATATATAGAGTCACTGGTCAATTGAGCATCTAACTTTTTAGAACACAACAAAAAACAAAACTAAAGCAAGTTGCAAAGTCAAATTCAAGTCAATTTGGTTAGTTTTAGGAGTCAACGCAGTCTCCAAGGGGAGACAGTGCTCTGCAACACAGGCTTGAAAGTGAGACAGTGTTCTGCAAAGCACTGTGTCCAGTCTAAGGGTGCGTTGCGCACAGTAGAAAAATAAAAATACTACTGTTTAACTCACTATATTTTCAAATTAAGCTCTGAAAAATTTTAATCTTTATGTGAAAGAACTACTGGGTGGATAAACAAAGAAAATCAGAGGCTTTAACACCTAGAACTAAGAGAAATTATCCCCAGTGGAGTCGCCATTTTGTTGGGCTAGAATTGTAATCTATGGATAAATTGTGCTTCCCTAGATAGGTGCTAGTCTAGAACAACAGATGAAAGGCTATACGACTATTTCTCTTAACTCAAAACATATACACAGAGAGGATTGGAGGCTTACTTGTTTAGTCGCTTCCAAATGGCTCCTTCTGTTGCTTCCACTGCAGCTTCAAATTTAAGCGGTTTGTGAGTTGAATGCTTCCTGCAAGAAAGAACACTAAAAAAAACAAAAGATGCAATAATATAGATATCTATTCAAGCTAGTTAGCTAAATTAGTAAAGCATAAACCATATACATCAACCAAGATCTTCCAATATGGAAAATCAAAGTCAATACAGATGCATATAGGAAAAATAAGCAGTATTCTTTACTGAAGATAGAAGGAGAGGTTACAACCAAATTATTGAATTGAAGTGACCCTTCCAGAAACGATCCAAAGCCTCATCACAGTATAAATCTATCTAGCAGTAGCTTCACAAATCAAGCTCTCAATTGAAAATTCTCCAGCATTTGTCTACTCAAATTCTTCCTCTTCAAGCACTTAGATCTGTGCTCAATTTATAGATGAAGTGTAGGTTTTTTTGCAATCAATAAATTTCCAAAAATAGGAAAGACATGTTTCCAGTCATGTAGATGTCAAATGGACACTTGGATCCAAATATTGACACATGTGAACTCTTCTAGAAGGCACTGGCCAAGTGGAGATTCTAGAACAATGAGAATTTCACTCCCAATGTGACCAACGCACCTGTGAATTTCGGGAAGTGCTTTGCAGAGCAGCCTTGCATGGGGCTACCTGGATATGCAACGAACTTAGGCCACTTAGATCCTACGTTGGTGAGCTCTCATATGTTATATAATAAGCTTCAAACTATGGAAACCTTTGCTTGATGAAAGTATTGCTTGATTTGTCTTGTTTCTTGTCTTAGCGCATATAGAAACTGAAATGATAGGGAATGATAGACCCTTGATCATCGGTCCTGGAGATGATGCCCAGTTAACTAGGTCATTGGTAATGGCGCCCAAATTGACCTATAACAGTGTTGGTTAGGTCATAGGTCATATAACATGTACTTCAAATCTTGGAAACCTTGCAATGGAAGTCATGGATGATTTGTTCTTGTTCTTTGTCTTAGGGCATGTAGCAACTTAAATGATAGGGGATGACAAGCCCTATTATTTGGTTTTTGGGATGATGTCCAGTGAACCAGGTCATTTGGAATGGTGCCCAAATTGACCTATAACAATTACCCCCTAAAGCATGAAGTCATAATAATAATAACAATATTTTTTGAATGAGATGCTTTACACTGTGATGGGCTGGAGCTGAAACGGAGTGGTGACTTGTATCAATATTACAATACTTTACATCATGATATATCCTCTTGATCACAAATTGTTGAGGGAAGGCATTCCCATGCTCAGCACATGAACTATCCAATAACATGTACATAATGTAGAAACTCGTCTACATTGGAATGTTGCCTAATACAGACATGCCTACAGATATAGGTCCATGCTCAGATGACGATCTGTATGTAAGTGCACCATATAGATTATGTGTACAAAAATATTGAAATCGTAGCCCGAATGGCAGAAACTAGGTCCGTGGTCTTCTTATCTCGTTCACTCGGTCATTCAATTACAAGTCTAGCCATGTGAATATATGGTTTGTAGTCGAACATGGTAAGACGTCATTTGATTACTAGCCAATGATGTGAGTTGTTAAAAAACGTGAGAGAACCACCATTGATGTCAATGGCCCTCAAGGTACTACAATAAATTTCATAAGGCGTGAATAGATGATTTGATGTCGAACGCCAAACAAAATATTTCGATCAAAAGTTTGGAAGCAAGGATCTTGTCGATGTTGTAACAAGCCTCATGGTACTAGAATATGATGTTTCTAAGTGAAATTCCTAGATAATGATTTTTCGTCGATAGGAAGTCACTTTATTGCAAAACAAGAGTTACTAATTTCAGAGACAAAGGTATGACTTGATATAGCAATGTTCAGGAATGACTGTCATGAGAATGAAGTTTTATGAGTATTGGAGAAAGATGAGTATTCATTGGATCTGCAAGATCAATGGCGGAGATTTGCTCGGGAGTGAAACCATCACGTGGGGGAGGAAATGAAGAAACAAAGGAAAAAAGGGGGCGGGGCAAGGTCCGATAGCGTGGAAGGGGCTTAACCCTGAGGCCAACGGTCACGGGTCTCGGTCATATGGCAGAAGGGGCTGAGAACTTAAGCCCTTGGGGGCTTAAATCTGTTTATATGAAAATGATCGGATTTAAAGGCCGAAATGGGTTCTTTTTGAGGTTTTTTCAGGTTTCGATAGAGTAAACAGAGGGCTTTTTAAAGCCAAATAAAGGGGATTTACATGGTTTTAAAGGGGATTTGGAGGAATTGGAGGGACAATGAAGGGAAAGGAGGATTTTTAGGAGGGAAATAATGGGGAAGAGGATTTTGAATGAAAAAATCAAATAGTTGTGTTTTTGAAGGATAAGGAACATAGTAGAGGCTTCAAGAAATCCCAGATTTGCATGAAATTTGTTTCTTGAAGACTAAAGATCTGTTTTAGCCATCATAGCAAATGTCAAAATCATGGATGGCTAACAACAGCTCCAACTTGGGGATGACAACTCCTTGGAGGTGTCAAAAACCTTATAAATGTATCTCTAGAATGTAGATCAATGCCTTTGACAATCCTCTTTCTTCTTTGACCATGCTGCTTGAAAAGATGATCAATAATTACATCATAATAAATCAATTTTCCCAAAACAACTACCTACACAGCCTACTTCCTAACATTTTTTCTTCAGAAGGTGCACTTGGACTTGCAAACCTTTTGACATCAACATTTTATTATTTGGGAAGCATGAAAAACTAATCTAAATATACCCTTATTTCTCCATGAGTTCAGATTAAACAGTTGAACTCATAGCTTCTCTACCTAATCTACTATCTTCCAGGATTAAACTGTCTGAAAGATAATCATTCTCTACATTCTAAAACAGAAATTGAAAACACAACCAAACTAGGATTGAACTGTCTGATTTTCTATAGTGTCCATGGCAAAGAAACCAGCTGCACATAGACTTTTATTTGCAGAATAGTAGAACAAAACTTGGAAGGCTTGAAGATTTGAAAACAATGAAATTCCTTCCTTTCCTTCTTTCAGCTTTGATTTCGATCCTTTTTGAGCTATCTTCTTCTTTTTACCTGGTTTGAGTTTTCAGCATGTTAGAACCAGTCTTTTGCCTTTCTTTGGCTCAGGTTTTGAGCTTGTTAGAGCCATCTTTCTTTTGATTCTTTGGTTCAGATTTTGAGCATGTTTGAACCAATTATTTTTCTATCCTAATATATTCCATTGATTAGCCAATATTAGACTATTTGGAAAATCTTATTCACTAACCTATCAGCAGTAAATTGAAATCTATCTAGCCATGATTAGGCTGTATGACTAGATAGCAATGCTCTTTCAAGTAGTGGCATTTAGTCTTGCACACTTTTAGACTTTCTTTCCTTTTTGGTATGGAGTTGTACTTTTCTTCTTTTATAATCTGCCCTCTTTATATTTTTTCTATTTTTTTGTATTCTTCTCTTTTCAAAACAAAACAAAACAATGATATTTACAATGGAAAATGAAAAATTTGAACAAAGGTTTCAGAAGAAATAATGTTTGAGAATCATGCCATTGACACGACCCCCAAATAGGTTTGTACCATCCATATTTTGTAGAAAAAATGCATTAGACCAATGGCAGATCGAATGATATAAGGGCCTTGTCATAAATTGTCAAACTTGCCATGTTTTCCCTTATCTTCTCTCCTGGAATCCCATTTGAGTACTTTGTCACCAATCTTGAAATCACTGGCATTTGTCCTCTTATCAAACAAATTTTTTATATTCTCTTATACTTTCTGTGCTCTGTTATAAACTTCTTCCTGGGTTTGCTGAAGATGTGTGGTCCGATTTATCCTTCTCATCATGCTATCTTCTTATGATTGTATTTGTTGGACCAATTTCATCACTGGCACTCCTAAACTGGTAGGAAAAACTACATCTGCTCCATAAACCAGCTGATAGGGAGACATTCCAATTGATTTCTTTGTTGTCAATCTATCTGCCCATAAAGCATGTACCAGCTTGTTGTGCCATGACTTATGATTTTCTTCCAGTAGCTTCTTTATTATGCTTATCAGGCTCTTATTTGAAGACTCTGCCAGCCCATTACCTTGAGGGTAATAAGCTGTGGAATGATCAAGCACAATTTGATATCTGTGACAAAAATCAACCATATTTTTTTAACCAAATAAAGCAGCATTGTCATTGATGATTTTCCTAGGACAACCAAATCTAGAAAGGATAGGGTCTTAAAGGAATTTTATGATAACTTAGTCTGTGGCATTCCTAGAAGGTGTTAGAGTCGGACTTTACAACCCTCTGTCAGAGATCATTTCTCTATTTGCATTTCATTGTTTAAGTGTCTCGCTCGATTCACTCCAGTTGCATTTCGCTAGGAACATGCCATTATCTGATGGAAGGGCCTTGTTGTTTTCCTCATGTCATAATCTTCTGGCGTGTGTCTAACCACTAAAGTTCATCACAACCCAGAAGAAATCAATGTTTCAGTCATTCATCATCAACAAGGCTTGAGAATGTTTCTTCTTTAAAACCCTGTTTTGAAGAAGAAATCATCAAAATGTGTTTTTAAATATGTAATTATTCAAATTTTTTCAGCTGAATATGTTCACATGCAGCCTCTCCATCTCCTTTGCCAAAGTTCAACACCTATCCCTGCAAAATTTGACAAAAGGTTTCATCATTCAAAGTTCAAGAAACAAAGAAACAAAGTTTGTTTGTAAAGTGTGAAAGGCGCTGAAGCCAAAGCATTACAAAAATGGGTTTGAATGAAACAAAAATTAAATTCTCAAGTTTATAAGGCAATTCCATTATTTTACATCCATTTGTATTCAAGAAGATTAGTTGAAGTTGGCTTGAGCAGGTGAGAGGGCGCAGTTTTATTTTGGAGCTAAAACTGTGTGCTTGTGTGTGGCGCGGCGTATTGAAGTTGAGCGCGGCGCACCCACGCAGCGCGATGCGTAGAGCAATTTTTCATAGTGCAATTTTGCATTGGCACGGTGCACTCACCAGGTGCGACGCACTAAGAGTGCACAAAACGCACAGAGCCTATAGTATGTCCTTTTATATATTAAAGAAAGCTCTGCCTGGGTGAACAGGCTCTTTTATTGTGATCTTGACGCTCTTCCTCAAGGTCTTGAAGGTTTCAAAGGCAGGGAGGAGATTCTTCCTTTCCAAAAACTGGTTGACAACTTTGAAGCAGCGTATGATCCTGTTGCAAATGATGGTGCTTTGTTCACTTTTCAAACCAATAGAAATGCCCTTATGCAGCCGGAAGCATGGAGTGATTTTGTTGGAGAATCTGAGAAGGACGTTCGTGAATCAGCTTTCTGTGTCAATGGAAATCAACTTCTATTAAGCTATTTAAGCGATGTCAAGTATGTTTTGCAAATACGAGACTTGCAATCTGGAAATTTGCTTCATAATGTGCCAATAGATATTGGGTCAGTTTCTGGAATATCAGGAAGGCGTGAAGACAAAGAGATATTTATTGGTTTTACAAGTTTTCTTATCCCTGGTGTTATCTATCGATGCAACCCAGATGTGGTAAAACCAGAGTTAGTAGTTTTTAGAGAGACTGTTGTTCCAGGCTTTGATCGAACAGAGTTTGAGGCTAAACAGGTTTTTGTAATCAGCAAGGATGGAACTCAGATACCAATGTTCATTGAATCCAAGAAAGACATTGCTCTGGATGTTTCTCATCCTGCTCTGTTAAATGGTTATGGGGGTTTTTAGCAAGAGCATCACTCCAAACTTTAGCGTTGATAACATTGTCATTTCAAGACATCTAGGGGTAGTTTTGGCAATTGCAAATATTCGCGGTGGTGGTGAATATGGAGAAGAATGACATAAAGTAGGCTCTCTTGCCAAAACACAAAATTGCTTTGATGATTTCATATCTGCTGCCGAGTTCCTTGTATCAGAGGGGTATACAAAACCTACAAAGTTATGTATTGAAGGAGGCAGTAATGGTAGACTTCTTGTTGTAGCTTGTACAAATCAGAGACCTGACCTATTTGGTTGCAAACTGGCTCATGTGGGTGTTATGGACATGTTGCGTTTCCATAAATTTACTATTGGCCATTTCTGAACTACTGACTATGGCTCTTCGGATAAGGAGGCAGAATTTCATTGGTTGATTAAATACTCACCATTGCATAATGTAAAGACACCATGGGACAAACCCGGAAGAAATTTGCAATATCCTGCTACAATGTTATTGACAGCAAATCACGACGACCGTGTTGTGCCACTCCACTCTTTGAAA
Source organism: Pinus albicaulis (assembly GCA_034641835.2). NCBI lineage: Eukaryota > Viridiplantae > Streptophyta > Pinopsida > Pinales > Pinaceae > Pinus > Pinus albicaulis. The sequence continues at coordinate 92,907,942 of CM076569.1, read as the reverse complement.
CTCCTAGCAACAATGCAGTATTGTTCTATATGACTTTCGAATGGCATCACCTTCAAACATTATGCAGACAAGGAATAATGCCAGGAACGTTTTAAGCGTTTTCTAGAAAAGAAATGCATTGAGAGACATCGACACCTACCAAAGCCAAAATTAAAGCAAAATGTCTACCACAGCAGAGAGAATGGAAATAATATATACATCGGCTATGGAATTCTCTCAGGACACGTTGGGAGATATGCCTATAAAACTAGACATCTGGATGCCGATAATTAAAAATTGGTTTTAATTCAAACGGGGAAGGTGAAAAGTCAAAGACCGAACGCCACAAAGACATCTACCGTGGCAAAGAAATAGGAACATATGGTCTATTTCTAACTTCAGTTGCAATTCAAAAGGGCTACACTACAGTTTTTGTCTTTTTATTGGTCATCAGAAGGTTTAGGTGGAGCTCTGTTCCTTTTTAGAATAGGTGGTTGGTTTTTTAGCTTTATTTAGTTAAATGATTAAATAATTCTTTATTTTTAGGTCGATCTTTTTTCTCCTAGCAGAGTTTATTTATTGTATTGAAAATCATTCGTAAAAGGGGAGAGTTCTGGGAGAAGGGTGGAGGAAAAGCTTCATTGTATAGTTTTGGTCAGGAAATTAATAAAATGACGAAGCTCTGATTCATGAGATTCCTGTGGTATGAATTTAACATTTGTTTCTTCTTTCTGTTTCATATGTAGCTTGTTATGTTTTACAGTTCATTCATAATCATTTCCAATTGAATGCTTTTAAGTAAGAAGGGTAGAATCCAGTTTACTGCTCTACCTTGGGAAAGTGTACAAGTTTTTGGTTATCTTCTTCTATTGAAAAGGATTCATTACATATGCCCTTTTCAATCTCTCAGTAGTCTTTTCCACTTCATACTATTTCAAATTTGAATGTTAAACCTCTTGCCTGTCTTGCCTCACGAAATACTCTGCGTCTTTGATTCAATTTCTCTGCTCATGCTGTCCTTTGTCCCATATAGCCCAGAAAATACAGACATTCATTAAAATTACCTTTGTTATATTTATTTACTAGCCTAAAATCAGTATTCATTATAGGTCCTCTCAGATCCTATTGGACATCTTTTACTGAGTTGATCCGGAGAGAGCCCTCTCCTGTCCTCGTAGGGCTAGCTACGAGGCTGAGCGTGGTTTGGTGTTGTCCTTCTTCTGCCTTATTTCAGCCTCAGGTGGATCTGGGAACTAACAGAAGGGATGGCTTCTATCCATTTGGTGAAATAATCAGTGGCTGTGAGTATCCATTTATGTTGGGCAGATGAGGCAGGATGGATTTCCCCAATGAAGTCTAGGCCCCACTGTTGAAAAGGAGCTTCAACAATGATTAGTTGCAAGGGTAAGGGAAGTAGTTTTCTCTTGACTTCAAAGATTTGGCATTTGTGGTAGGAAACTATCATTTTGTGGACATCTTGAAAGAGGGTGGGCTAGTAATATCCGGCTCTAAGGATTTTATTAGCAGTGGTTTTCCAATTTAGGTGGCCTCCACATTCTCCTTCATGAAACTCATGCTTGATCCTATCTGCATCAACCTCAGGAAAACATTTAAGAAATAATCCACTAGAATTTTTCCAATATAAACATTTATCTAAAATGCGGTAATTAACAGCCTTTAACTTTAAAAACCTTGCCTTTGTTTAAGACATACCAGGAGCGGCATTGAGATTAGTAAGCACATACAAAATATCAGCATACCAAGCTGAATTGAGGAAGTGATCTTCAACAAGAGGAGTTTCCAACTCTTCCTATTCATCTAATGCATGTATCATGTTTATATCAAGTGCTTGCAAGTTAGATTCAACCATTAATTTTGCTAGGCCTTGACCCTTCATGATTTTAGTGGGTTTAATTTCCAAATCATATTCCAGTATCACAACAATCCACTTTCCTCTTTTTCCATCGGGGTCTTGTGACAAAATGTCTTTTACCACTATATGAGGCACAAGTGCAATAATGTGAGAGTGTAAAATATAAACCCTAAAATCCTTCAAGGCCTTGACCAAAGCATAGGCTTGTTTTTCCATGATATTATATTTCAGAGGTGCATCTCTTAATGCCTTGCTGAAAAATGCAATTGGCTACTCTTGTCCCTATGGATTTTTTTGTAATAGGATAGCAACCACAGTATGTTCTGATGCAAAGGAAAATATGAGGAAGTCCTTAATGAAATCAGGACTGATAAGGAATGGTGCTTGGGTGAGTGCATGTTTGACCAGTTCAAAGGATTTATTTGCTTCTAAGGTCCATTTAACTCCTATCTCTTTCTTTATCATGTTTGTCATGTTCCTGAGGAGTTATGCCAGGTTGGGTATGAACCTTCTCAAGAAATTAATCTTCCCAATGAAAGAATGAAGTTCTTTTATGTTTCTGGGGTGACTGATCTGCAATATACCTTCAACCCTTTTTGGGTCTATTTTGATCCCTTTTTCAGATATGATATGACCAAGAATTTTACCTTCTTGGAGACCAAACAATGTCTTCTTGGGATTTAAATATAGCCCAAACTTTCTACATTTCTCAAAGACCTTTCTTAGGTGTACTAGGTGTTCTTCATCTATTTTGGAATAGACTGTAATGTCATCTAAATAAATCACAATGAAGTGGCCTATTTCTTCTAAGAAAGCAATATCCATGGATCTTTGAAAGGTGGCACCTGAATTCATTAATCTAAAAGGTATTTTCACATACATGAAAGTGCCCCAAGGAGCAGTGAAGGTTGTTTTTAGTTGATCCTCAGGAAGTACTAATATCTGATTATATCCTGAAAATCCATCTAGCAAAGAAATCCTCTTGGAGCCAACTACCCTTTGTAATATGTGCTCCATTTTAGGCAAGGGATATTTGTCCTTTAATGAGGCTCTGTTCAAGTTCCTAAAGTCAATATAGAGCCTTGCTTCTCCTATTTTCTTTCTTACAGGAAAGGGATAGTTGTCCTTTAATGAGGCTCTGCTCAAGTTTCTAAAGTCAATACAGAGCCTTATTTCTCTTTTGGTTTTCAAGTTCCTGTGGTTATTGTTTACTGGAGAGCTTGCCGGATTATCCACAGTCTTACGAAACACTTGTCAGATTATACAGAGTCTTATTTCTCTTGTTTTATTTCTTACAGCTACAAGATTAGATACCCAGTCTGAGTATCTCACAGGGACAATAATTCCAGCATCATACATTTTCCTAATTTCGTTCTCAACTAGAGGTAATTGGATAGGGTTTATTCTGCGTAATTTTTGCCTAAATGGTTTCTAGTTTTCTTTAAGTGGTATTTTGTGTTGAATGGTCTCTATGTCATATGCCTTTAAATCCTCATAGCTCCAAGCAAATACATCAGAAAACTCTTTAAATAGCTCAATATATTTCAGTTTTATGTGAGCTGGAAATGTTTTGGATAACTTTATCATTTTAGGCTTGTCTTTACTGCCTATGTTGCATTCCTCAATATCGGATTCAGTGGGTTCTATTGTTGGTTTCTTGGCAACGTCATTGAAATCAAACAAGTCTTCTAGAGGTGCTAGTCCTTTGGGTAAGCCTTTGTCTTTAGAATTTAGTACCTCTATGTCTTCTTTTCTTGAGTATATGTACTCTTATGTTTGATTTTCAAATTATCTGGTTAGAAAATTAATTTCTGCAGTGGGAGAAGGTTATTTTTCAATAGGCTGTTCCCCATTAAGATAGTCTTTATCACACTTTGAGTCTGACTTTGGAAATTCAAACTCATTTTTGAACTGTAGAAAGTCCTCTATATGTTTGTCTCCCACAAAGACTTGCCGATATTTCTCATTGTCTGGGACAGCTGTTCTATATTTTACTTGGATTGTGAACTGTTTGTTGTCATAGGGTCTTTGGCATGAACTGGTAGCACAAGCTAATCCATTGACAAGAATGTTTTGGTCTCTAGGGACAAAAAAAAATTCGTACTCCTCAAAATTTTTTAGAAGGTCCATAACATCATTCCTATAGGGTCTTAGTCTTGGATGTTTGGCAGTTTACTCTCCATTTATTTGTCTAATGATCAGTTCAGAATCTCCATGAACAACTAATCTCTTGGCTCCTAATTTCTTCAGTAAATGTAGTCCTAAGAGGAGTGATTCATACTCTGCTATGTTATTTGTGCATTGAAATTTTAACTTGTATGAGTGGCTTTCAGCATGATTATTATTTGTGTTGTGAAGCCACACACCTGCTCCTACACCATTTCTATTACAAGACCCATCAAAACTCATACTCTAAAGAGGGCTAGTTTCGAACTTGTTGTTTTCACTACTGTCCCCTTTGTCCTGTGTTTTTTGACTGTAATTATGCAGTTTTATGGGTTCTGAAGCATGTTTATGTTGGTCTTGTTCCTTAAATTTTTTGTGGAGTTGAGGCCTTTCTTCTTGACGCTCACATTTTGCACTAAGCTGATGGATAGTGGGTGATTCATACTCTATGTTTTGTTTGCTGTAATTTTCAGATTTGACAAACTGTTTGAGAGCCTCTCCCTCCCTATTTCCTCCTTCCATATTTTTTGTTATGTTATATGATTGCTCACCTTCCAACTCTAGTTCACCAAAGCTTTCATCATTGGAAAGAATGAACGAGTCTAGGTCTGTATGGACAGAATAAAGAGGGGAATTTTCTGATTTTGCTTGACTACTCACCATAAATTTCATGTGTTATTCCCTATAAAGTCTTCTAAGTTGACTGAAGACAGGGATGGAGGAATATGTCATGTCCATTTGCATAGTACCTTGAAGCTTAGCACCCCATGATCTTGAAAGAATCATGCCATATTTGGGAGGCACATCAGCCACCACCACATCTATTACCATGCATTTGGCTGGGATTTGGGTAAAATTTACACAAAGATCCTTGATCAAGCCTAAGCATCTTACTCTACTAGAGTAAAAAATAATACAGATCTTTATATGGTCTGGTTATCTCAAGGCCTAATCTCTCCATGATTACTTTGGGCATGAGGTTATGAGAAGCCACTGAATCATGCATAGCATTGTGTAAAATATTATCATGGATATTCAAACTGACATAGAAAGGAGGGATCACTCCTTCTTGGAATTTTCCTTCAATTTTGGGACCAAATAAAAGGTTTGGTTGATCGTCATTTAAGTTGACAAAGTCATTATTTTCTTCTATGTTCAAAGCCTTTAACACCTGACATTTATATACATCTTGAGTGACTAACTCAGTGAGGGGGACAGAGATATTGATTTTATCAATTTCACTTTTCAAATTGAAAGGGATCTGATTCTTTGAAAGGCTCAAATCTGTCTTGTTAGTCACTAATTTATCAGCACAATCAGCTTGCTAGTTTTTAATATGTACATCAGTTAAAACTGTTTTTACAGGGGTACTAGCTGAAGTGCTAGTACTACTGGGGTCAACACTTTGTTTATCAGTGGTTTGAGTGTCTTTTCCCTTGTTTTTACCAGAGCTGGTAGCTGCTGCTTTGTTTCTTTCAGCAGCCTTTCTAATCACTTTTTCAGATCTGTTTTTACCAGCAGATTCAAAGGTATTTGTTTGGGGAGTTTCTGGGTTCCTTTTGCTCCTGAGGTCATATTGTTTATGGACCTCCATGATATAATTTTCAAAACCTTGCCTATAGTCTTCAGATTCTAAACATTCATTATCATAATATGTATATGTGGCTTGGTCATCCTCTGTGAAAAAGGTAGGGTCTTCATTACTTCCTCCCAGCATGTTTATAACGGTTCCCTCTGGCTCTTCTATCATGCCCTCATCATCATCAACATAGTTTTCTTGAAATGGAGGTCTGATATGTTGATCAGAATCTATTTGTCTCATCTGAGGGGGGTTTTTCCTAAAGTTCTAGTTCTGATTTTGATGCTGATTCCTATTCTGAGCATTTGTTTGGATAGCCAACCTCTCCATTATTTTTTCTAATCTATCCATGTTCTTGGCAGGATGGTCTAATTTTGAGTCGGATGTGGAAGGTGCAGTGTCTTCCCTATATGTCACTTTCTTCTCAGACCTCCTTCTAGCTCTCTTCTCAATCAAATTTGCTTCCACACTAAGAGCTCCCTTCTGAATGTCTTCTAAATTGAAGGGATCCCTTTCTCTTAGCTGATAGGCCATTTCAGGATCAAATCCTTCAGGTAATTTGGCCAATGCTGAGCCTTGTGGAGGTTTCAAATCTGGGGGTAGTGCGTTATAAACACTATTGAACCTAGTGCAATAACTTTGAACACTCTCCCCAATGTTTCTCTTGAGGTTGTTGTAATCTGAAATTATTTTGAGGGGATTCTTCCTCATTTCCCATTTGTTTATGAATGTTTTATGTAAAGAAGGGAGATCATTTATACTATTAGGAGTTAAGCCTTTAAACCATTTCTTGGCTTCTCCTCCTAAAATTTGGGCAAAGATTCTCATCTTAATGGTATCATATTCTATTTCCATATAATCAAAGGCATCATTCATCTTATCTACATGTTGTTGAGAAGTAGTGGATTCATTTCCAGTGAAATGGGGAATTTTGGACTCATATTCATTGGGTAAAGGAACTATAGGTTGCGGTAACACTAGGGGAGCATACCATGCTGCCATTATAGGATTTTGTGAGAGGAATGGAGTGGTTTGAATAGTGGGTATATGGATTAAAAAAGTGCTTGGACCAGCAAGAGAATGTTGAGTAGATTTGGGGTGAGAAAAACCAAAGTTGTGAATGATATGAAGATCAGGAGGTGTGGATGGAGGGGTTTCTCTACTGCCAATATGCTGGCCCCTATGTTGTGTTTAACTTGGAGGCTCAAATTTTGTCTGATATATACCACTAAGTGACTTAGTTCTTGGTAAATTACTTGAAAAATCTAAGTCAACTTGGATCTCTTGAAGAGTTGAAAGGTTTTCAGGGACAGAATTAGCTCTGTGAATTGTACTGATAATAGTTGGATTTCTAGATGCAGGAGATTTCTTAAGAATGCTTTCTGGATTTTCAAATATTTCAGGAGGATTTGGATTTGGATAGGCTCTGGTATGAATTCTGCTTGAAGCCAATACGTTAATATTCAGACCCAAAGAGAAGAAAGTTAGCCAGATATGACAATCTTTAAGAGGAAAACTAGTCTTTAACAAAGAAAACTTAATCCTCAAAGTTTCCTAATCATGGGCGTGTATAATGTTTTAATGGTAGTGTGGGTTGCCCCAGTGGAGCATTTGTGAAGCCAGGAGTAATTAGCAGGCCTACTGATCACCAGTGGAGTCTTTTTATCTTTTAAGATTTGTGGAGTCGCCAGGTGGATAATTTCAGATGTTATAAGATGAGTTGTTGTCCACCACAGTAATTAACTACCGATCTAAGGATTTTTGTGGGTTTTCTGAGCTCTAAAGGGTGTAAAATATGGAATTCACTCAGAATTCCCCAGTGGAGTTGCCATTATGTGGGCGATCATGGTGGGATTATGAGGGATAAACAAATAAAACTTACAAAAACCTTTCAAAAGTCTGTTCCCAGTGGAGTCGCCATTATGTTGGGGTCCTGTGATTTAGTAGATTGGCATACTAAATGACAAGGAAACATTAGAACCACTTTGGAATCCTAGGATCTAGCCCTCCTGGATTCAGAGAGGGATCTATCTATATGTTTTTTCAAAGGATATGTCTTTGAGGCTTAAGATATGAAATTAGGCTAGTTATGGAGCACAAGGGATTTGTTTGTTTTTGGTTGGGAATCATTAAAAGAGAAGTTCATGTGAAGTGAAGAAGGAAATAAATGGAAGGATTTTTCAGCATGGGAAGAGAGGTCACAAAATAGTGGTCTATGGAGTCATAAAAGGGTTTACTTGCACAACAACTATACAAGGGTTTCCAAAGGGCAAGTCATCTATACCAAAAGATCTTTTAAGTTGAGTTTGTGGTATGAAACATCAAGGAGTGAGGTGAAAGAAGCAACATGTAAGAAAACAAAGGGAAACCTAAGATCAGGTAAGGAATTTTAACCTATCTTGCTTTGACATACTCTTAAGAACATAAAAACATATAATGAAACAAAGGGAAATCTAAGATTAGGTAAGGACTTTTAACCTAGCCTACTTTTGACATGCACTCAAGGGAAAAAACATGTAAGATAAACATAAAAACCAACCTAAGATTAGGTAAGGAACTTTTACCAGACCTGCTTTTGGCACACTTTTAAGGGAAATATTTAGAAAAACTGTTTAAGACTAAACAAGGGACAGGGTTAACCATAAAATTCCTTAATTAGGGCTCTACTTAGCATGTGATGAAAATATCATTCAGAAACAACATCTCAAGTTCTACTCAGCAGGACATGGGCTCACCAACACTCCTTGACTGGTTATAATCTATTAAAATCATTCCCAGACACACATTTAGAAGAAAAAATAAAGATAAAGATTTATCAGTGAGAGTTAGGGTACCTTGCAGTAAATCCTACTCTATATTTGTTGTTCTTTATTAGAGAATATGAGCGTAGTGGAAACATAAATAAAATAACAATTATAGTGAGAATAACATCACTAATGATTTAGATTAGGATTCAGTGAATCTTCTTGTCTATTGATGTGCAGAACCAATTACATAATTTGAGTCCAATAGCTTTTACAGTCCAATGCTTTTCTTCCCAGCCTACTATATTATAAACTACTCGGAAACTCTTACTCAATAACAGTTCAAACAATTAACAATTTTCCAACCGTTTACAATGAATTCTCTATGAATACTTATAGGTGAAAAAGGAAAGAGTGTTGTAGAAATGGTAATAAATATGAATTAAGACAGAGTGGGAGGAATGTTCGAATGCCCATTCTGCTCAATAAATATTGCATTAACTGATAGTACCATTTTGGTAGTTTTTAGTTGAATCTAAAACTAACTAGCAAGCTGGTAATAACTTTGAGGACTGTCCTTTGAAACTGATTTGATCTGAAGTACTCTGTTTTACTTCTCTGACAAGTAATATGTCAGTTTTTGGGTTTTGTAGCCCATGCCTACTTAATAACTATTCTGGAAGTTTTAATGAGGCTCTGTCATAGGAATGGTTGTCATAGTGTCTTTGAAAGTAAAGCAGACTGCAGGCATCCTTTTGGACCTCTTGAGAAATAAATACTTCTGTAGATATGGCATTCGAGACTTTCTTCTGTTGATCTATCTTATTTTAGCCCCCTTTAAACACTGACATATTGCTTTAAATGTGTTTTTAAGGCTGTATTAGGCCTTCTCGGATCATCTTTGGTCCTCGTTTGACTGCTGTGTACAGGTAGCTGCGCTGGAGGGTTTGAATGAAAGCCGATATCGTGGAAAAAATCTCCTTTTGTCCCTTTTCTGAACTAGTTAGGCCATAGAGGATCGTCACCCTCAGCCTCTGTCAAAATTCCTTGACTGTGGGACAGTTTTATGAACAACCCCCATTAAACCTGCACAAAACAGAAAACCATTATAAAATCCTGCATTTCTTGGGTTTAACTGTGAACAAAGGGCTCAGCGAGGGTTACGGAGCAATGAGGAGGTAAGGTGAATGCAGCGGGGAAGGATCTCATGGCACAAACCATGAAACCAGGGTCAAAACTAAGTTCAGCCTGAAGAACAGGAAGAGAATTTTTGGGGAATACCAGAGGTGGTATTCGCTCGAGGTAAAGGTGGTAAGTGGTAATGGGCAAGGCGAATGAAATACATGCCAACAGCTGACATGTATGCTCCTTAAAACCACCCATTTTGCGTTGAAAATGGTCAATCAATTTTATTTTTGAAATGAACATGAAAATGGGTTAAGACCATCCGATCTAGGGGGGGCCAGATATACAACTATAAGCGAGCGCGAAAATAGAACAGATGTGTGGGAGAATCATATGGTGGGTCCAGGGTGACGTAAGCCACTTTGTCGCGTAGTGGGGAGGCTTTGAAGTCAGGTAACAATATGCGCCATGGGTTTACCGTGATAAGGTATAATAATCCATGTATGGGCAAAAATATAAAGGGAAATAAAATGTGGAAGTGGGAGGGAGTGACTGTGATTCTAGACCATTAGATCTGGGGAGAAGATAGATCAATGGTGGAGATTACGGGAAAAAATCGTGAAAGGCGCCAGCATGGTCGGGTGGGACCAGCGGGAATACGTGGGAAAAGTGAAGGAAAATGTGTATTGCGGGGGCATTTGAGGTACGGACAGATTTGTGGAGCAGGTGCCTACGTAGTGGATTTTAGCCACTGGATGAAGATTTCACATATCCTGAGGAGTCCACTGTGGGGACACTTAAAATGTTTGACCTTTGCGTGGAAAGTGACCATGGGTGGAGAAAAAGGGAAATTAGCTCGGGCCGTCGGATCAGTGAGATGGATGGTTAGGATTTCCTTGGCAGATCGGCAATCGACGGAGGTAAGGATTGCGGAAGAGCAAGTGCTAATGGGCGATGGAGCGATGCAGTGATGGAGCGATAGCCATCGGATCTTGGGAGAAATGGATGGCTGAGATGGAATCAAGACTTCGCATCGACAGAGAAAAAATGGAAAGGGACGCGGGACCGGTGGAAAGCCGATTTGCAATGGGGCAACACACCAATGGTCGTTGGATATGCGAGATCAACGACGGAGATTTTCCCGGGAGTGAAACCATCGCGCGGGGGAGAAAATGAAGAAACAAAGGAAAAAAGGGGGTGGGGGCGAGGTTCAATAGCGTGGAAGGGGCTTAAGCCTGAGGCTGACGGTCACGGGTCCTGGTCATATGGTAGAAGGGACTGAGAACTTAAGCCCTCGGGGGCTTAAATCTGTTTATATGAAAATGATCGGATTTAAAGGCTGAAATGGGTTTTTTTTGAGGTTTTTTCAGGTTTCGATAGAGTAAACAGAGGGGTTTTTAAGGCCAAATAAAGGGAATTTACATGGTTTTAAAGGGGATTTTGAGGAATTGAAGGGATAATGAAGGGAAAGGAGGATTTTTAGGAGGAAAATAATGGGGAAGAGGCTTTTGAATGCATAGATCAAATAGCTGGGTTTTTAAAGGATAAGGAACACAATAGAGGCTTCAAGAAATCCAAGATTTGCATGAAATTTTTTTCTTGAAGACTAAATATTTGTTTTAGCCATCATAGCATATGTCAAAATCATGGATGGCTAACACCTCCCATAAGAAATCAATCCTAAATCGGAACTGCTACTACAATAAAAAATGTTGGAAGACTGCTACAATGCAGTTATAAACACACTGCTACAGAAAAAGGATGTAAAAAATATGTAGGGCTATTATATGCCTCAAAATATATGCCCAATACAGATCTAGGCTTAATACAAACTCTGACAAGAACCCAAAAAAAGGGTTTTCAGAAATACACTCTATACAAGATGGGAATCAAGCCTAATGGCTGAAGATTCACTGCAAACTAAAGAACATGAGTGTAGAAGGTTGAAATATATTAGATCTGATGTATATCCCCTAAAAGGTCTTCTCCCATGAAAGTCTTAACCCTTTAATCACAAGAAAACACTCCAAAGGAGCCACAAGATCCCTCACTGAAGCTGCCCTCCAAAATAACGCAATCCCTGGCTGGAACAACACTATAAATGATGGGAAATAGTTTTCCTGATGCCAAATATCTAAAATAGGTCCAAATACTCTCCAAATTGATCTCCCAAGTGAAGGAATCCTTCCTCCAATGAGAAACTAGGTCAAAAAGTGGGTTTCTAAACCCTTCCACTGCAACACCCTGCAACATAGCACAATAACCTGCAGAAACTGCGCTGATGAAGAAAGCTATAGCTTGGCCTGAAAACCTGAATGTGGAAATTAATATAATACTCTTCCAAGAGTCCTCTCAAGGAAAGAGGTATGAGTCCCACTCGGGAACGCCCAGTGCTAAACAACACAACAACCTTGCTAAACAAAAAGAGGAAGCAAAATTATAAGCATACCAATATAAAAAAAAAAAATCTAAAAAAGGAGCTGATATGGCTGCCATCCTCTTCCTTATATAGATTATGAAATCACTTGCCCTTGGGCCCACTCAATTAGGTCATTTCCTTCATCAAATCAGTCTCCCTCCAAAACTGCATTATGCCTCAATTAACCTCCACTCCTCCATAACATCGATGTGGACTTGGTCAAAGTTGACTGAATCAACATGTTCCAACCCTATTCACACTTCGAGGTGCTTTATTTAGCTACTGAAAAAGGTCTCCTTTCACACTTTAAGTGTTTTTATTGCTATTTAGGATACTTATGGGTCTTCCCACCCATTTATTCACCTACCTAGTGATAAACCAAATTATAATATTCCATTTAGCTTAAGGCTAAATTTTTGAAATATTACAGCTTATGTGCTTCATTGTCCAATTGGGCTTCACGATGCATTTCATCAAGATGGTTGAGGTTAAAAAGACGTGCTTCTTCTTTTGAGGTGTCAGGTAACAAGTAGATTGTGAGTTTTAACGACGGTATTTCACATTGGATTGGTAAGATAGCTTCCAAACCATACACCAATTGAAAGGAAGTAAATCCGGTTGTGTTTCTCACCGAGGTTCGGTATGCCCAGAAGGCCGAGTACAAGATCAAATTCCAGTTTCTTTTACAAACTCCTATCATTCCTTGAAGCATACATTTAAGAATCTTGTTGATAGCCTCAACTTGTCCATTTGATTGTGGATAATAAGGAGTAGAATTATCATGTGACAATCCTAACTTGGTAGTCAATTTAGTCATCGTGTGGTTGGAAAAATGCTTCCCATGATCTGTAACTATAGCCTATTTGACCCCAAACCGTGCAATAACATGATTAAATAAAAATAATGCAGTTGTTTGTCTTGTGTTGTTTAATGTAGGCATTTCTTCGACCCATTTGGTAAATTATTCTACTACGAAAATAATATAACCATGCCCCCCCATTTTGAAAATGGTCCCATAGAGACAACAAGATGCATTGGCGTTGGCGGTTTGCGGATTTTACGATAAAAAATCTGGCACGCATGACAACTTCTAACCGCGAGGATGCAGTCGCGAAATATGGTAGGCCAAAAGTAACCTGCACGGAGTATCTTCCACGCAGTAGCTTATCCAGATAGATGTCCACCACAAGCCCCAACATGACAATAATTTAAAAACTTTTCAGCCTCCTCATGAGCAAGGCACCTTCTTAAAATTGTTTCGACACCATGACAATAAAGTGTATCATCGACGATCAGATAATATTTGGGTTAGTGTCGAATACGTCATTGTTTAGAGCGAGAGGTATTAGGAAGAAAATTTTGTGTTTGGAGATAAATGATGAAATCTCCATACCAAGGATCAGATGATCTGATTTGAAATAGAGACTTGTCAGGAATTGATGGTTCCGACGTAGTAGTAGTACTATCAGAGGGAAGGTCAAAAAGAAGCTCAGCCAAAGCTAAAGACTTATTTGGCTTGGATTTGATGAATTCCATATCAAATTCATACAAAATAACAATCCATTTTGAATATTTGACCCCCAACAATTGACGTGATAATATATAAGTCATGGGGTTGCAATCCGAAATGACAATGGCCTTTCAGAACAGGATATAGTGGTGAAATATTTGGACAGCTTGAACAACTGCCAAGGCAAGATTTTCTACGTACGAATACTTAACTTCCGTATCATTGAGATTACGACTCAAATAATAGATTGGATGTTCTATCCCATTTTCTACTTGGACCAATACCATAGCAATGGTCGTATCAGCCGTGGAGATATATAAGAAATAATCAATTTATAATTTAGGGGATATAGTAATGACGCCCAGACAAGAGTATCCTTGACAATATCAAAAGAAGCTTTTGCAACTTGGTCCCAATGGAAGGGAACCCCTTTTTTCAAGAGATGAGTAAATCCTTTAGCCATTTCAACGTAGTTGGGTATGAACCTCCTTAGGAAGTTAGCCTTTCCTTGAATTTTCTGTATCTGAAGTAAATTTGATGGCACATGAAAATCAAGAATGGCTTGAATGTTTCAATGGGTCGATTCGAATTCCTTCTTTTGAAACGAAACATCCAAGAAAATGACTAGAACCAACAAAAAACACACATTTATGTGGATTGAGGCATATTTTGTAGTGTTAGCATCATAAGAATATGGTTCTCAAATGCTTAGGCTGATCATTCTAATTTCATGAATGCGCAGGTAAATCATCTAGATAGGGTTGAAAAATTTTCTTGATGTCATTGAAAGCATAATCCATTTCTCTCTAAAAAGTCACCCCAGCATTCTTTAAACCAAACGGTAGTTTCCTATTAGCGAATGTGCCCCAGGGACATATGAATGTTGTGTTATGTTGATCCTCTAGGCAGATATTTATTTTATTGTAGTCAAAAAATCCATCCATGAATGAAAATATTTCACATCCAGCACAATCGTCAATAATTTGGTCGACAAAGGGAGTAGGATAGTTGTCTTTTGGATAAGAAAGATTGACATCACGATAATCGATGCACACTCTGATGGTTCCTTGCTTTTTCATGATAGGAACTATGTTGGAAACCCACTCAGTTAGTGGAATAGGGTAAATGAAACCAAAACGCAAAAGTTTCTTAGCTTTGGCTTTAATGGCAGCGACCTTCTTTAGATGAACAAGACGAAGGCGTTGATGCACCAGTTTGAGATCTCGATACATATTAATAGTGTGTTAAATGATACTAGTATCTATGCCTGGTATTTCCACGTAATACCAAGCAAATACATCATGTAATTCTCTAAAGATAGAGTGATATGTTTCAAGTTCTGATGGAGAACAAGATACGCTGACATGAATATTTTATACAACGCCAGGTTTGGTTGAAATATCGATAGAAATGGTTTCTTCAATTTTTGAAAAATTTCGCTCGGAACCGATTGCATTAATAGGTAGATAATTCAAAAATAATTTTTTGATCAATGGGTGATATAGTTCATTAATATAATTTTCTTCATAATCAGGAATATGGGAATGATGATGATAATCTTCCCATGGTTCTCCTTCGGACATCTTGGTTTCCAAAATATTCTCATCTGTCAAGATAGTAGAGGAAAAAGGATCAGATGGAGTACCAAAATCTAAGAAACGATCAACCCAAACAACCGACGATGCTGATTTCAGATTCCCCACCCAAGCCAGATAGATTGATTGCTATGCCATCTCAATAGGGCTAGGTAGCAGAAACTCATCCAATGTAACAATTTCAGAATCACCCATACTCTTCCTTAAGCTAGATGGAGTGAAAGAGATCATGTAGCAGGTCTCTATACTTGCAATTTTTTTCGACGTCGCAGGCGGCAGTAATGCAAAGGTTCCCATGAGAGTGGAATCCTTTAAGAGTCCTACACCAATGTTCTAAAGTGCTAGTTGGGGTGCCTGAATGAATGGAACACTTCCAGTTACCTGTGAAGTAAAGGCAAAGAAGGATAGCTGATTGATAACTGTGATGGCACCTTTATATGGAAAGGAGATCATTCTAAAATATGTAGAAATAATTGTAGTCATAGCATATACCCATGGCCTTCCAAGTATAATATTATAGTCAAAGGGTTTGTCAACAACCTTGACATCAACATTCACTATTTTTCCCCATAGTTCAACATGCAGGTTATTGATAATACCGCAAGGCTTATATGTACGTCCATCGAAAGCCTTCAACGTCGTTGATGATTGAGATAAGCATGACGAGCCAAGTGAATTCCAACAGTTTAGAGACATAATTCACAGAGATGCTCCCTCATCAATAATATTACAATGAACAAGGTGATTGAGAAAATTTACTTGTATGGAAAATGCCAATTCTGCTGGTAACTGTGGTACATAGGCCGTATTATTAAAGACGATAAGAATATAATCATTTGGATAAATTCCACCAATAGCCGACAATAAAGCCTATTTCTGGGAGGGACACTTTTGTAATACCTCAAGAGCTAACATAGCTGAAGGGGATTGAGCCAAATCTTCAACTATACCATAGTTTTGAGCAACTCTTGCTCGAGGATTATATGTTGATTTATGAATGACTCCCTTTAGTGGCTTAATCGTCAATTCAAGAATAGCAGTAGGGGGTACTGATTCCGTAGAGGGATTCATGGTAAAGATAGTAGGTTGATCAGTGGCCTGACTACCATAATCATTATTACGCATTGACACCAAAATATCTATTGAAAGTTTTGTGACAGATAACATAAGCACTTGGGCACTA
This sequence comes from Pinus albicaulis, assembly GCA_034641835.2. Taxonomy (NCBI): domain Eukaryota; kingdom Viridiplantae; phylum Streptophyta; class Pinopsida; order Pinales; family Pinaceae; genus Pinus; species Pinus albicaulis. Next base: position 92,891,769 of record CM076569.1, on the reverse strand, counting down.
GAAGATGGATCCATAGCAACCAAACTGTTGTCCAGATTCGAAAACGGATATGTCAACAAAGCTGATGCATGTGAAGCCTTAACCATTTTTTAGACTTCAGCGCGGGGAGGACAATCCCAAAAAAAGTGTTCCTCATTATAGATTATTCATGCATAATGATTTCCTATTTCCAGATGATTGATCAGATGATCTTTCCTGCAGGTTAGAAGTTTTCTTTTTCTTATATTTCCCTTTTTTCTTACTTCTGGTTTTCTTGTCACTTTTGCCTTTGTCAAATGAAATGACATTGATTTCAGAAGAAGGTATAGGATTAGATGTAGTAGTATGATGTTTGTTGTAGTACCAATCAAACCGTCTCTGGCATGAGAGTCCTTGAATTGAGAAGGAACAGTAAAATTAGATCGCAGCGCGTTAGGAATTTTTTCATAGAGCGTGAGAGACTAGGTATAGATCAAGTCTAAATATTGGGCAAGAGAAATAACCTACTCTTCAGTGACAACGCCTCCCTTAGACACATCCTTAGTTATAGATGGTAACAGGGACTTAATGAACCACTCAGCAAGAAGCTGATCAGGAACAAATGTCTTAACCATTCTACGACGACGATGCCACTCATAAATATGATCATAAATGTGAGTAGCATTAATCTATTTAAAATCAGTCAAGAGTTATGTTCTAGTTTCATATCATATGGGTAACTAGAAGTGAGTAAAAAAATACAGTAGCTAGGGCAGTGAAATTGTCAAAAGAATCTCTAGGTAACTCAATGTACCATTTTTCAGCCGGACCAGTGAGCGTATGCTGGAAAAGACATAATCGAACAGAGTCATCATTTAGGGAGTTTGATGAACACCACAAATGATAAGTCATAACATGAGTCGACGGGTCTTCCCCAGGGTTTCCATTGAGCTTAGGAATATCTGAGGGTAATTTGTGAGGTATCATCGGCCACCAAGGAGCATAATTGATTGGATCATTGGTTATCTGATTTAAATCTGGTAACTCTAAAGTTGCAATAAAGGGAAACTGTCAATTAAGGTCAGGTTGAGCATAGCCAGGGTATGATAGAATTTCTTGGGAAACAGGCCTTTGATCACCAACATAAGGAATTTGTTGTTGGTAACCCAGATAGGGGTTGTTTTGATAGGCAAATTCTTGAGGATTCTGTTGACCAAAACCTGGATATGATACTTGTTGAAATGAAGGTTGAGGCATTTGCACCTGAGGCTGCCAAGGGGTCTATCCACCAATGTTATAACCCAAATTAGGATAACTTGGATTCGGTTAAGGATAAGTATAACCTGGTTGTGACTATGACATCCCATAATATGGTAATCCAGCTTGTGAGTAAATGATTCTAGGTACAGGTTGTTGTTGTAAATTAGCTGAAGGAGTTGGAGTCTAAGGGGCCAATACTTGAGGGTATTGAGTTAAAGGACCCACATGAGACAGTTTTTGAACAAAATTTTGTGCCTATAACAGGGGTAAAGATGTATTAACAAGTGGAATTGATGTGGGTGTAACAGGTTGAATTGGTTGATACGAGTGTACAACTGTTTGTGGTTGGATAGGCAGAGTGGGCTGAAATTGACAAACATTCATTTTAACATTAGGTTGACCAAAAAATTATGGATTACTATCAAAGTGGGTGACCAAAGGTTTCCCCCTTGCATTGGGAGGATAATAAGATGGAAAATATTGTTCTCCAAATGTTGGGAGTCTAGTTGATATGGTACTGGATGGAATAGACCCAGAAGGACCATCTTGATATTGCCCTGCTAATGTGTATAAAGAATCAAGTTGTTCAGTACTCACTATAGGTTTACCAGTTAGCATACCAAACAATGACATTGGTGAAGTCCATGGGTTTGAAGATGCACCAGAGAAAATTCCAAATAAAGATTTATAACCTGATGGGACCAAAGGGCCACCATGACAATATGACACTGGTGAATTTGTGAACATAGACGGTGTAGTGAGAGCAGGTGCTGACACAATTGGATTAGATGTTCCAACCAAAGATGTTGGTTCATGCATGGTTACTTGAGAAAATGTATACCCTTTTAAATCGATGGGAATTTGAATAGGAACATGATCAACAAAAGGAGAGGATGGTGATTGAGGAAAAGAATCATACAGGTAAAGATCCTCGTCAAAATGGGTTGGAGTTAAAGTTGTCTTGTCTTTTGGGATTTCTTCAATCGAAATTAAACCAAGTGGAAGGATTTCGCCGTCAGGACCAAAGTATATTTCAGGAGGTTGACTGCGCAATATGGGAGACTCAATGTCTACAAAAAATTGTGGGGTGACCGATACAAGAACAACTTCCGGTCGTTCGACTTCGGGATGCAGATGTTCTCGAAAAAAAGAGACAGGATCTAGATCAACTTCTAGTTGAACAACGTTGGGTTCAAGAGGTCTGGTCTCACTGATTGGATGGATCGTGACCATGGGTAGCTATGAGGACTCAGTCTCGACAACAGTATATGAACCGAGATGTGTAGAAAAAACTGTGTCGACTCTGGTATATGGGAAGATGATGCTTCACCATAGGTACTGATAGTACTAGTTTCGGTAGAGTGATGTGGCCTTTGCTGACCAGAAATGACTTCTGGTGGTAAAGGTGGGTTCAATGCTAATCTACGTGAACAACAAGGAAAAGGATTTTGTTCTTCCGCGATGAATTATTTATTTTATGACCAAAAATAAAGAAACAAAATAAAAGGGTAATGCTAGGTAAAAGGTTTACCAAGAAACTGTGAACTGCAGAATACCTCTTGGCGAACCAAGAAGTACGGGCAGGCAATATCCCCGAATGTTGTGTTCGATGTATTACAATTTACAAGGAAGCCGAATTGGTTTAATATGGATGGATAGCAACCTAAATTTGTCCTCCCAAATATACCCGAAGGTACATCGAGGCTCAAGTCTGCATTAGCACTGTCTGATGTGAAGCTGCACAGTGAGATCACTCCTTTATACTTTTCGTAGTGTAACACCTCCCGATATACCCGAAAGTATGTGGATGAGCTACAATATACTTACATGCGTGGAGTCAGGTATCACACTCGAAATGTATCACAGACAATTAACAACAGCTACTATGTTTTACGGCACCAGAACACGTCTCTAGCCTAGACCTTATAAATGTTATCGTTATGTTTCCAATGCTTTGTTAGGTAAATTGATCTAAATTTTAAGTTGATCTTGTTTATCAATTTGGCTTTCAAGTTTCACTGTGATGATGTAATGGAATTCCTAAAATGAAAAATAAAATGATAAGAAAACTTTTCAATTTTAGTTTCTTCAATGAAAATCCTAGCTACTAGAGGGAAAGAGTAATCAATTTGAGAGCAAACAACAAAGAGCACAAACTAATACACAACTTTCCTAATTGTTCCTATGCAAAAAAACTAATCCACTATATGCAAATGCAGGTTTTTCTTTTCATAGCCCTTAATGTGAATGCAAAAAGGAAACTAAATGCATCAAATCAATAGAAACAAATGCTTTTTCTTTGAGAAATGATGAATTGAACAACAATTTCTCTTTTTAGGAAAAATGAAGAATTTAATGACAATTTCTCCTATAGGAAACAAAGAATTTAATGACAATTTCCTTTTCAAAAGAAAAGGGATATAATGCAGTAATGAAAATACTTTGAAATTAATTCATCAATGATAAAGAAAAGCACTTTAAAGAGACATTAAACAAACTTTTCTTTCAAAGGAGGATGATTCAGGTAAAGTTACTGGTCCCTACGAGGCATCAGGCACTCGAAAACACAATAAACAAAAATTGAAAGCAAATGCAATGAAAAATTCAATGGGAATTTGGTTAGTTCTAGGGGGAAACACAGTCTCCAAGGGGAGACAGTGTGTTGCAAATCACCCCTGAGTGGGAGATAGTGCTTTTATAGTGCTCTGCAAAGCACTATGTCCTGTTCAACAGTGCATTGGCCGTAGCAGAGAACAAAAACTCAAGTTGTTTAACACACTTATAATGCAAATTTGATTTCAAAAAGCCTAATATTTAAGAGTAAAGTCCACTGGGTGGATAAGTAGAGGCAAACACACCAAGGATGAACGGTAAACTCCCTAATGGAGTCGCCAATTTGTTATGCAGAATTATGGATTATGGATGAAACAATCTTCCCTAAATGTGGTGCACATTTAGAACAACAGATTAAAGAATTTGCAACTACTTTTCCTAACAATAAACAGACACATAGAATAGATCAAGAAACTTACTTGGAGTCCAAGAGCTTCCAAGTCTCCTTCTATCGCTCTTGCTGTAGCTTCAAATCCAAGCTAGATCGGCAAAATATTTCCTGCAATAATGAACACTAAACAACAAAGATATTGCAATATACAAATTCCTATTCAAGTTATTTAGTTAAATCAATTAAACATGAACCATATACATCAAACAAGAATTCATAATATGAAAGACATAAGCTTATATAGATACATATGTGGGAAAGTAAGTAGCAATCTTTATTAATGGATAGAAGGGGAGGTTACAACCAGCTATTGATTTGATCTCACCATCTCCAGCATCATCCCAGCCTCATCACAATGAACATCTCTCCAACAACATATCACTCAAATCAAATCCTCAATAGAAATTCCACCATCATTTCTCTACTCAATTTCTTGCTTCTCAAGCACTAGGATCTGTGCTCAATTTATAGATGAGGTGAAGGTAGTTTCAAAATCAATGACTTTCTAATAATAGGAGAGACATGTTCCCAATATTAGAGGTGTCAAATGGACACATGGATTCAAATTTTGACACATATGCACTCTTCTAGAAGGCACTATCCAACTGTAGATTTCGGAACAATGAGAATTTCGTTTCCAATTTGACCAACGCACCCTTGAGTAGGGTTACCTGTATAGGAAAAACACTTAGTCCCTTTAGTGACTGTGTTGGTGAGATCATAGGTGATATAACATGTACTTCAAATCTTGGAAACCTTGTAATGGAAGTCATGGATGATTTTTTCTTGTTCTTTGTCTTAGGCCATGTAGCAACTGAAATGATAGGGGATGATAGGACCTATTCATTAGTTCTAGGGATGATTTCCAGTTAACCATGTCATTGGGAATGGTGCCCAAATAGACCTATAAAAAGTGGGTCACCCCTGCAGCCATTCGATGTTCACGAGTGGGAAGTTTAATCTTCTTCTTTAAAACTTCAATTTTTGCTTCAACACCCTGCAACAACTTTTGAATTGTTTCCCTATCCTTGGGATCAAATCCAATTTTAAAAATGATTTTCTTCAACTCTTCTTCCTTTGTGGAAAAATATCTTGAATTTTCTTGCTCCAACTTCAACTATTTTATCACCTTTCCCAACATATTTTCAACCTTAACAACAATTGAGGAAGTTCTTTTTAAATAATTTACAATCAACTCACCAGTCTGCATATGAAGATTAATTTTATCTAGAAGAGGAATTTTCTTTGTGTCAACTATTAAATTAACACTCTTGAAACCAACAGAACATGCTCCAGTCATAGCTAAATGATGGGAAAAATACATCCATAGCTCATATTTCTCCAAATCCATTGTTGATAATAATCTGGTTTGCTCTAGAGATATTTGGGCATCGAACCATGATTATATACTTTCTCTTATTCTCTTATTCCTTTCTTCAATCTGTGAAAATACCTATTTAATAATTGGAACAAAGTCACGATATGTATCTTCTGGAATAGGATATGAGGGAGTACGTGATGTTTCCCCAAACTGCAAATAATATCCTAGCATTGTTGATGAGCTGGTCTCATCGTATACCTTTTTCCGCTTGGATTTTTTCTCTATATCACCATCCAAATCAATTATTTCTTCTCTCCCCATTTTAATATTATTTTCAGTGGGATGCGGGGTTTCAACTTATATCTGCCCAGATATAGAAGACTTCTCTCCATTTTCCAATTTCTCAATTTGTGGTATGGATTCATGAACAAAAGGAGCATATCCATTCTCCAACCTGCGGTTTGAAATTATATGATATGGGTCAGAAGCCCATTTTTCTCCTAACAGTAAATGCATGCCCTCCAGCATTTTCTGGGCCTCTTCAATTGCTTGTCTAGTATTCACAATAAATGGGCCCACAGTCTTGGGAAACTTGAACAAATGACCCTTTTTCACAGGAAAAAAATGGATTTGATCTACATTGAGGCTTTGCCTTATGAATTCCAAAGAAAACATTCTCATTGGAACAAAATTAGATAGTCCAAAAGGTTCAACATCAGCTCCATATAACCTTATTTCTGCATGAACTTTAAAGGAAAACCAATCCCAAAATTTCACATCTTTGCTCAATTGTAAGAATGATTGAGATTTAGGAAACAAACATGGTGCAGGTGAAGCATTCAGAATTGAATATACCATTGGGTGAAAAGAAGAACTGAAATCAAACATGCCTTAATTCCTAATGTTCTTCCTTATTACATCTGTCTAGAAAACAACTGATTATTTGTTTCTATTTATATCCATAACATTAAATCCTAACTGTGTGCATGTTTCCACATGAATGTACAGAAACAAATAAGTGACAAGAGAGGGAAACCTAAAACAACCAGTAAGTGATCGGTTCATAAATTGAGTCTTAAAAACATCCTCCAAATAATCAGGTATATCAAGAATCACTTCAGGATTCATCACGAGGGAAAACACTCCCAAAACTGACTTATGCACCATAATAACATCTTCTTTGCCTAGAATTTTAGCTAAAACTTGAAGGATTGGTCTCATGTCTTCAACAAAGAGGTGTAAATAAAATTTACTTGAATCCAAATAAAATTATGTTTTTTTAGGCATTAGATAAAAAAGGATTTTGGACAATTCAGGTTCCGGAAAGTCTAGGAAGTATGTGGTTAGAGACTCATCAGAAAACTAACATATGAACTTGCAGAAGGATAGTAGAGGGACCATTGAATTAAGAGGGCAAAAACTAGAAAAATGTTCTCTCCTAAATTTTTCATTACGAGAAATTTCCGAGGATACATTACTAAGACTAGACAATGGATGAGTTCCATAAACAGATAGGTTTGAGGAATAAAAGATAACAAAACCCCTAAATGGACTAAGGAAAAGTAAACTAGACACTTGGATTGGTTTAAAACAACATGCTGATATAATTTTAGGTGGCCAGATGTGCATATGGTATCGACAATATCATGTTCAATGTCCATAAGATGAACGTGTGTAGATGACCCAACTAACACATTTTTCTTTGAATTTTTATAGATTAGTAAGGGGCTAGAAAAAAACCAGCTTTCAAGATCTTATGAGTGTTACTTTCCAGCTTTAGTGACCCCCACAAAGGCTATCATGATACTCGTTGATTATTTCAATGGTTTCTCCTTTTGTTAAACAAAGCATACCAGCTAGATCCTTCCAATATAACTTTCCATTCACTATTATGAACTTTTGAGATTTCACATTCAAAACTATGTATTTTGATCTATTTAATGTAGAAGGACATAAGAGAAAGCATAAATAATGTATAATATCCTTGTACCATTCAGAACACAAGAACTTGTACTAAATTTTAACATCAGATTTGGACTTCTTTTGTTCTTCTATATTTCTGTTTTCTTCAACTTCAGTTAATACATTTATCCCCAAGGCATGGAAATTAGTTTATGTCAAGATCTTGACTAAGCCTGGTCTTTTCAATAACTTCATTTTATTGTTGGGAAAAATACTGAGAGGGGGGAGGTGAATCAGTATTTACTGCATATTCAAAACTTTTACTTTTTCTTGCTTCTAAAACCCATACGCTACTTTCCTTATACAGACTCGCGTATATACGCGGATACCCTTTATGAAACTCACGTATACAAAGAGATCTAACTATGTCATTAATTCTTCACTTATATCATTCCATCATTCATTCATCAGATGTTTAATAAATAGTAAACATGTGCAGTAAGAACAGAATAAACCATCACACAAAGCATCACACATGAACACCAGGATTTTTAGGTGGAAACCCAAGTCGGGAGAAAACCACCGCTGCAGTTTCTCAGCCTTCAATATTTTATTATATAGAAAACATCTTACAACATATGTGCTGGCGCAGACTTGACCAGCACGCAGGCACCCACCTGCGCTCGTTTACCAGCCTCTCCTGGAAGGGAGCTCCAACCCCTTGACTCGTTTACCAGCCTCTCCTGGAAGGGAGCTACGACCCCCTGATCTCGTTTACCAGCCTCTCCTGGAAGGGAGCTACAACCCCCTGACTGAAGGCTACAACCCTCAACACCTCTATGGACCACGTTTCATCAATTTTCACACTGGATCCAAAGCTTCCCTTTGCTTCAGCAAACCCTAGTTTGCATACGCGCTTTCCTTTCACTGATACCGCGTATATACGCGCTTCCAATCACATCAACCTGCGTATACTTCTTTACAAATTACAGAGCTGATTTCATTGCGCATACGTGCTTTCTCTTCAGCAAAGACGCGTATATACACGCTTCTTCTACGGCGAACTAGCGTATGGTTCTTCAGACATTTAGGTCATTGCAATTCTTTAGAACAGATACATTACTCAGATTTTACCCTTTACTTCAGACAGATGTTCGCCTCTTCTCAGATCTAATCATCCCCTAAACAGATCTAGCAAATACAAGTACATTTCATATCTAGATACCCTTCTTCATCATTGGTGCATCATGCAATCAGATCTATCATTCAACTGTAACCCTTTCCATTCAGATATACTTCAGAGAGAAGTATTCATTCAAGCTCAGACATCTTGCACCCACACCCATGATTTGCACAATGAATTTCTTCTCTTTATATAGGTTTACCCTTTTTCAATACCATGAGCCAAAACCACATTACATCCGATGGTATTCCTGGACGGGGTCATTTAGACGAATCATTACCCAATACAATGGGTCAATACCATGGTGGTTACCCCTGGTTTTTCACTTTTTGAGCGCTTTTGCCCATACACGACTTGGCACGTACTTAACCGCATGCATACGTGACTTCTCCTAGACAAATCCGCGTATTCCTTGAAACATACTCTTTTCATCATGGATCTAGCACATATTGAATTCCTTTCTTCATTACCTTCTATACTCTCTGTAGATACATCAGATTTACATCTTTAAACAGGTTCATCAAGACATATTCTATCAAGCACAACTCCATCAGGTGGGTTTCCATTCAAGGACAACACTTTATCAAGTGGGTACTCAGCATCATATTGTCAACACACATCATATCACATCAGATTTACATCATTTACCAAGTTCATCAAGTCAAGAATAAATTTATCAGGTGGATTGCCATCAAGGACAACACAAGTCAACAATCTCATGTCTTCATCTTCATTCAGTGAGTTGCCATCAAGGACAACACTCTGCATCATATTGCCAACAATCTCCCCCTTTGGACTTGATGGCAACCACGATGGTGTTTGGTTATCACAACAGATAGGTACATTAAGAATACACTGACACCATGTCACTCTCCCCATTTTTGACACCATTCTTTCTCTTCATTCAAACACCATGTCACTCTCCCCCTTTGACATCAAGGGCAAAGGGTGGATCAAAACCAACACTCTCTCCCCTTGTTCTCCTTATGTAAAAGAAGCGTTCTGCAGATCTGATGTATACTGAAGTGACCAATCTCCCCCTGAGTTCATGCTGAATCTTCAAACATATTTTTTTAATGAAGTACATGACTCTATGAACTTCCTATCACCAAAGACTCATACTTACATCAAATATCCAACCAAGTGGATTTACATATGAGACTCAAGTACCCAACCAAGTGGGTTTACACATTTCAATTCAGCTACCCAACCAAGTGGGTTTACAAAATTTGACAAGTCCTTACATGACTGAATATTACAATTTTACATCATGGGTCTCAACAAGACCTTTTCATCAAATTAAACATATGACCATTTATGACCAACACCAGAAATTCCTCAAGAAAAAGATCATTTTTCAGAATCAACATAATGCCAACAATGCATTATACTCAGCAAGGCCAATACTCCCCCTGAAACTGTGCACCCAAGCATCCTTTCCATATGACCAAGGCTCCCCCTTAGTTTATGCCGCCTGAACACCTTCAACAGCAAGTCACCGACTACAATCTTTGCATGATCTGTCCTTGTCTAATCGTTAGCAGTCAGACTGATGCTCCCCCTGAACCTCTGTTCTTGATCTTCAGCTGTCATCCCAATTCTCTTATCATTAATGCATACGCGACTGTGTCTGCTGGAACTGGCATGTATACGCGACTTTTGTTCATCTAACCCGCGTATGGAAAGTGAAGCATAGAAAATTTTACATTTCTTCAACTCCCCCTGAACTTATACCTCCTGTACCTGTCTTCTTCATATCATATGATTTGTCAGGCAGAAACATAACTAGAAAAGCCAAACAGTATTTGCAGAATGCTGACACCAACCAAAAATAGTGTGCAACTATCCATACGCGACTTTTTGTTCATATAATCGCGTATATACGCGACTGTATATCAGGAAAACTGCGTATCCTATTTAATCTTCTGAATTTATGCAGATTTGTTCTTTTGACTAGCAGAGAACACTCCCAGCTTCTGTCTTAGATACTCGAACGCTTCCCTGGGCAGAGGTTTGGTAAAGATATCAGCAACTTGTTCTTTGGAGGGAACATACTCCAACTTCACCTTTTGCTCAAGCACTTGTTCACGTAAGAAGTGATACTTGATGGGAATGTGCTTGGTCTTCGAATGCATAATAGGATTCTTTGAGATACTAATGGCACTTGTATTATCACACATAATGGAGATAGGAGAAGCACATTTGATTTGAAAATCTTGTAAGGTTTGCATCATCCAAAGGAGTTGAGTGCAACAAGATGCGGCAGCCACATATTCTACTTCTGCTGTAGATAGTGCAATAGAATTTTGCTTCTTGCTGAGCCAAGATACTAACCGGGGTCCCATATAGAACGCACCACCACTAGTGCTTTTCCGATCATCAACACTTCCAGCCCAATCTGCATCAGTGTAAGCATGAAGAGTAAGATCAGCATTCTTTGGATACCACAGACCAAAGTCTTGAGTTCCTTGAAGATATTTTAATATTCTTTTGACAGCCTGAAGGTGAGACTCTTTTGGATTAGCTTGGAATCGTCCAACAATCCCAATTGCATGCATAATGTCTGGTCTATTCACAGTGAGATAAAGTAGACTTCCTATCATTGATCTATATTCTGGTTGATTCACCATGGGAGAATCATCATGAGAACTGAGATTGCATCCGGTTATCATTGGTGTACTTACAGGTTTGCATTCTTCCATGCCATACTTCTTCAGAATTTGCTTAAGATATTTTTCTTGTGAAAGGAATATACCATCTGCAGTTTGATGCACTTGCAAGCCAAGAAAGAATGTTAGTTTCCCAAGTAAGGACATTTCAAATTCTTGCTGCAAGACAGAAGCAAATTTTTGACTCATAGATTCTTCGTTACTCCCAAAAATGATATCATCAACATATACAACCACAATCAATAATTTATCATTTTCAAATTTTGTGTATAAGTTGCTATCAGCAGACCCCTTTGAAAAACCTTGCTGATGAAGATATTTGTCAAGACGATAATACCATGCCCTTGGAGCTTGTTTGAGACCATATAGAGCCTTTTTAAGTCTACAAACAAGATTTTCATCATTTCCAAAAATGAATCCTTCCGGTTGTTCTATATATACTTCTTCTTCTAGATCTCCATTAAGAAAAGCATATTTAACATCCATTTGATAAACTTTGATTTGTTGATAACTTGAAAAAGCAAGAAACATCCTTATGGCTTCAAGTCTAGCTACAGGAGCAAACGTTTCTTCAAAGTCTATACCTTCTTGTTGAGTATACCCTTTGCAAACCAGTCTAGCTTTGTTTCTTACAACATCCTCATTCTCATTTAACTTGTTCTTGAAAATCCATTTAGTTCCAATGACATTTTTATCATGTGGTCTTGGTACCAATTCCCAAGTGTCATTTTTTTCAATTTGATCAAGCTCTTCATTCATGGCTTGCTTCCAACATTCATCTTTGCTAGCTTGATTGACATTGTGTGGTTCAATTATGGATAGAAATGCCAGATGACTAGAAGATCCCACAAGAGTTCTCCTTGTTCGTACACCTGATTCCTTGTCTCCCAAAATTTGAGATTCAGGATGATTCTTTTGAACATATCTGGATGGAGCTTTATCAGATAGATCATTTTTAGGTTCTTCATTTGATCCACTGTCTATATCATTTCTATTTGATGTAGAAGGACATAAGTCACCATCATCTTCTTTTGTTGTTTGTTTTTCTTCTTTAGGAGCTGCAGGAGACTCATCAATAACAACATCAATACACTCAACAATATTACGAAGCCTTTTATTGTAACATTTGTATGCTTTGCTTGTAGATGAGTAACCAAGAAATATCCCTTCATCTGATCTAGGTTCAAAATTGCCAAGCTTTTCATCATTATTTTTGATAAAGCATTTGCTTCGAAAAACTCTAAAATGCTTTACAGAGGGAGAATTACCATACCAGAGTTCATATGGAGTTTTATCACTATTTACCCGAACATGTGCCTTGTTGAGAATGTTTGCTACTGTATGTGCTGCTTCTCCCCAGAAAGTGTCAGGTGTTCCAGAATCATCAAGCATAGCTCTAGCCATTTGTTGAATTGTTCTATTCATTCTTTCTGCTACGCCATTTTGTTGTGGAGTGCCAGCTATAGAGAACTGTCTTTTTATGCCATGTTGTTCACAAAATTCAAGGAATTCATTTGATGTATATTCTCCTCCTCGATCATATCTAAGACACTTGATTTTTAGATCCAATTCATTTTCAACTAGTGCTTTGAAGATCTGAAATTTCTCAAATGCTTCATCCTTGTGTTTAATGAGCCCGATCCAACACATCCTCGAGTAATCATCAATAAATAAGATGTAGTATTCTTCCCCACGTGGTGAATTTTTCCTCATAGGAACACATATGTCAGTATGAATGAGTTCAAGAGGCTTACTTGATGATCCTTCTTTGGCATTAAATCGTACTCTGGTATGCTTACCGAATTGACAAGATTTGCATATGATACTTTCTGGTAGATTAACATTGGGAAGATCACTAACAGCTTGAAGTCTGTTGGCTTTGTTGATTTGAGAGAAGCTCAGATTCCCCAGCCTTCTTTCCATAGCCAATTTTCTAAAGACTTGCTCAAGTAACATTGATCTATGTCGTTTAGTACATACAGGTTGCTTGGATTTCTTTTTCCTTTTATAATGATTTTACCTGTATCAAGATCACGAACCACACAGTCTTTTGAACTAAAGACCACTTCTGTTCCTTGATCACACATTTGACTTACACTTAACAGGTTATGCCTTAATCCATCCACATACATGACATCTTTAGCCTTCACTTTTTCTTTTAGAAATACTGACCCTTTTCCTTTAATTACAACAGGAGTATCATTTCCAAATGTAACTTTCTTTTCCTTTTCTAGAGAATTATAAGTATGAAGTTTGCTTTTGTCACCTGTCATGTGTCTTGAACACCCACTATCAATGTACCATTGATTTTCTTCACCCTCTGCAAATAACGCTATCCCACAATTTTCAACTGGTATTTCTTCCTTTTTCCACACTTTAGAGCTTGAGAGATCATGCTCTTTTGGCTGGACCTTGCTCCTGCATTCAGATTCTTCATGACCAAAGTTATTGCAATAAGTACATTCAACTTCGTTTTGAAGAGGAGAAAAGTTGTTATAGGTGTTCTTCTTTGGTTCAATATTCATCGTTTTCTTTCTTTCTTCTCTTGTCATGATGGTTTGATATGCAACACATTGAACAGCTTTATGACCAAAATTGTGACATGAGAAACATTGTCCATTGAAGTAGAAATTTCTGCGATCATGAAATCTTCTATTTGAATTTACTTGTTGGTTGTAGCTTCTTTGAAAGATCTCCCTGTTAGTGTTCCTTGAATTGAGATGATCATGCTTTACCTGTAAAGATCCTTTGTTCCCTTGCTGAGTGGCTGAATGTAGAGAACTAGTTGTGGCTGCTTTCAGATAATTTGGTGCTGAAGTCTGGGAAGATTCCCCAGTATATCCAAGACCTGCTTTTATAAGAGGAGATCGTTGTATCTTGATAATATCATCTAAGGTTTCTGAACCTTTAGCAAATCTAAGATTGAGAGTCTTCACTTTCTCATTATCTTTCCTTAGACTTACTACTTCACACTCCAATTCCTCAATGCGTTTTTCCTTTGCTTCAAGCTGATTTTCAAGAGTCTCTATGATTATGTTCTTTTCTTCTAGGCTTACTTTGAGTTGATTGTTTTCTTCAAGAAAATCATTGTCCTCTAGAGCATCCACAAAAGTATCATTTTCTTCTGTTTGTTCAAATGCCATGAGAAGTCTAAAATCTTCTTCACATTCTTCCTCACTATTAGATGACCCATCATTGTCTTCATTAGTATAATAAATTTTTCTTGTGCTAGATCGATTATTATTCCTTCTTGCTACTTCTTTTCCTTTAGCTGATGTTTCTTTATAAGGACACTTTGCAGCATAATGACCAACTCTTCCACAATCAAAACATTTGAAAGGAAGCTTACCTTTGAACCTTCCGGTTCCTAGTTTGACAACTTCATTTTCTTTTCCTTTTGCAGACGCCTTAAAAACAACTTCTTTGATTTGAGAAGGACCTCCTTGTCTCATTTCAAAAGCAGTCAGAATACCATGTAATTGAACAATAGTAAGAGTTTGCAGATCTTGCCTTTCTTCAATAGCTGAAACTTTAGAGTCAAATTTTGAAGTCAAGGATCTTAAGACTTTTTCCACCAGAGTAGTATCAGTTATGGTTTCACCCAAATTTCTCATCTGATTTACGATATCATCTAGACGAAGAAAGAAACTGGCAACACTTTCATCACTATGCATCTTCAAATTTTCATATTCGATTCTAAGAGTTCGGAATTTTGCACTTCTTACCATTGTATCTCCTTCAGAGCTTAGAATGATTTTGTCCCATATTTCTTTTGCTAAATGTAGCTGCATCACTTTAGCAAATTCTGATTCAGACATGCTTCCTAATAAGACATTCACTGCTTTGGCATTGATTTCATACTTCTTCCTTTCAGCTGCATCAGTAGGAATAGTTGTCAGATATTGGTAGCCTTCTTCCATGATTGCCCATACATCTGCACCAAGACTTTGCAGATATGCTTTTGTTCGTACCTTCCAGAATATCAGATTTCTTCCATTTAATAGAGGTGGCTTTATAGACATTATTCCTTCTTGACTTCCCATTGCGACGGATCTCCTTCGAGCGATCAAGCTTCTACAGAAGGACCTGCTCTGAAACCAATTGTTGGGAAAAATACTGAGAGGGGGGGTGAATCAGTATTTACTGCATATTCAAAAATTTTACTTTTTCTTGATTCTAAAACCCATACACTACTTTCCTGATACAGACTCGCGTATATACGCGGATACCCTTTAAGAAACTCGCGTATACACAGAGATCTAATTATGTCATTAATTCTTCACTTATATCATTCCATCATTCATTCATCAGATGTTTAATAAATAGTAAACATGTGCAGTAAGAATAGAATAAACCATCACACAAATCATCACACATGAACACCAGGATTTTTAGGTGGAAACCCAAGTCGGGAGAAAACCACCGCTGCCGTTGCTCAGCCTTCAATATTTTATTATAGAGAAAACATCTTACAACATATGTGCTGGTGCAGACTCCTACCAACATGCAGGCACCCACCTGCGCTTGTTTACCAGCCTCTCCTGGAAGGGAGCTCCAACCCCCTGACTCGTTTACCAGCCTCTCCTCGAAGGGAGCTACGACCCCCTGATCTCGTTTACCAGCCTCTCCTGGAAGGGAGCTACAACCCCCTGACTGAAAGCTACAACCCTCAGCACCTCTATGGACCACGTTTCATCAATTTTCACACTGGATCCAAAGCTTCCTTTAGGACACCACTTGAAAGCCACGTTTCATCATATTTTCAGACTGGACCCACTCCATACATTTAAGCTCAATCATACATCAAACTGAAACTTATCAATTCAGGCAACCCAGAACTGTAGAATACATCATTCACAGATAGCAGTAACACAACAGAACAGATCAGACATTTCATACCCCTTGCTTTAGCAAACCCTAGTTTGCATACGCGCTTTCCTTTCACTGATACCTCGTATATACGCGCTTCCAATCACATCAAACCGTGTATACTTCTGCACAAATTACATAGCTGATTTCAGTGCGCATACGCGCTTTCTATTCAGCAAATTCGCGTACATACGCGCTTCTTCTGCGGCGAACTAGCGTATGGTTCTTCAGACATTTAGGTCATTGCAATTCTTCAGAACAGATACATTACTCGAATTTTATCGTTTACTTCAGACAGATGTTCGCCTCTTCTTAGATCTAATCATCCCCTAAATAGATCTAGAAAATACAAGTACATTTCAGATCTACATACCCTTCTTCATCATTGGTGCATCATGCAATCATATCTATCATTCAACTGTAACCCTTTCCATTCAGATATACTTGAGAGAGAAGTATTCATTCAAGCTCAGAAATCTTGCACCCACACTCATCATTTGCACAATGAATTTCTTCTCTTTATATAGGTTTACCCTTTTTCAATACCATGAGCCAAAAGCACATTACATCCGATGGTATTCCTGGACGGGGTCATTTAGACGAATCATTACCCAATACAATGGGTCAATACCATGGTGGTTACCCCTGGTTTTGCACTTTTTGAGTGCTTTTGCCCATATGCGACTTGGCACGTACTTTACCGCGTGCATACGCGACTTCTCCTAGACAAATCCATGTATTCCTTGAAACATACTCTTTTCATCATGGATCTAGCACATATTGAATTCCTTTCTTCATTACCTTCTGTACTCTCTATAGATACATCAGATTTACATCTTTAAATAGGTTCATCAAGACATATTCTATCAAGAACAACTTCATCAGGTGGGTTTCCATTCAAGGACAACACTCTATCAAGTGGGTACTCAGCATCATATTGTCAACAAACATCATATCACATCAGATTTACATCATTTACTAAGTTCATCAAGTCAAGAATAAATTCATCAGGTGGATTTCCATCAAGGACAACACAAGTCAACAATCTCATGTATTCATCTTCATTCAGTGGGTTTCCATCAGGGACCACACTCTGCATCATATTGCCAACACCCTACAAAGGGAAACCAAACCAAATCAAAATCGAATGAGAAAAACATATGACGCACACTGTCACTGAATTCGAACAACCTAATGAGCCTGTGGCATTCAACAACAATATTCTTGGAGGTTATTCTGCTGAATCATTTCTTGGAAACTTTGAAGCTCCTCAATCACCTTTTTCTGTAAATACTTTTGTTTCTCAAATAGAAAAATTTTCACAATCTGATTCTTCTAGAATTGTAAATATTTCTGATGTAATTGTAGATAAGCCAATAGATAAATCTTTATTTTGGTCGTTATATTTTGATGGATCAAAGTCTAGTGATGGAGCTGGAGCTGGATGCATCTTAATTGATCCAGATGGTGAGAAAACTATGCTATCATGTAGGTTAGAATTTGAGTGTACTAACAATACCGCAGAATATGAAGCCTTGGTTCAAGGACTTTATAAAGCTATAGGGTTAGATGTTAAATACTTGAAAGTCTTTGGTGATTCCAAAATTGTCATAAAACAAGTTAGAAATACTATTCATTGCCTTTTAGGACATCTTAAACACTATCAAACCCTAGTACAAGATCTCACCACTCATTTTTTAGCATTCAATATTTCTCCTATTCCTAGGAATCAGAATACATCAGCTGACTTGTTAGCTAATGTTGCATCTAAACTCCTACTTGCTGAAGATTGCAGTCCTGATAGGTTTTCTGTAGAATTGATTTTTCGTCCATCTGTCCCAGATAATGTTACAAATTGGAGAGTATTCTATCATGATCAAGATATTTTAAATTTCATGACTTCAGAGAAATCATATGATGAAAAAATTATTGACGAAGATGATCATGATTTACAAATTGCTTCAAAAGGTAATGAAAACCCCATTCCAAAATCTGTTGTTAAATTAGAGGATTTATATGACATTAAAGACAGATTCAAGAAAGTCACTAATGCTAAACTTCAAAGTTCCACTTTGAAGTTTGAATTAGTAAATCTTGGTTCTGATTCTAAACCTCAAAACATTAACTTAGGACTCAATTTAACACCAGAATAAAGGGATGCATTCATTAAACTTCCGAGCAAATATAAAAACGTTTTTGCTTGGAATTATGATGATTTAAAAACATATGACACTTCGGTTATTCAACACACAATTCCAATGCTTCCTGATATTAAACCTGTTCAACAAAAGTTAAGGACGGTTCATCCAAATCTCGAAGGACAAATCAAATCAGAACTTAATAAACTTTTAAAAGCCAAAATCATTTTTCCTGTAAGGCACTCCAATTGGGTTTCCAATATGGTACCTGTAAGGAAGAAGAATGGTGATATAAGAATCTGTATTGATTTCAGAATTTTAAACAAGGCATGTTTAAAAGACAATTTCCCATTGCCAACCATGGAACAGATACTTCAAAAGGTAGCTGGTTCTGAACTTATGTCCTTTCTTGATGGATTTTCGGGCTATAATCAAGTTTTAGTTCATCCAGATGACAGATTGAAAAAAACTTTCAGAACAAAATGGGGAACTTATGCTTATCAAAAAATGCCTTTTGGTCTAATAAATGCAGGACCAACTTTTCAAAGAGCCATGGACATAGCATTTAAAGGTCTGATCAATAAATCAGTGGTTGTTTATCTTGATGACATAACAGTATTTTCAAAAAAGAGAACCAATCATCTACATGATTTAAAACAAATATTTGAAAGATGTAGAAGATTTGGTATTCCTTAAATCCAAAGAAATCTTTCTTTGCTTTGGATGAAGGAAAACTCTTGGGATTTTTTGTGTCAAAAGATGGTATATATATTGATCGAGATAGAGTGAAAGAAATTTCTGATATTTCTTTACCTCATAACAAAAAATCCATGCAATCATTTCTTGGACAGATCAATTTTGTAAAAAGATTCATTCTTGATTTTTTTTTAATTGTTTTACCTATGCAAAATATGATCAGGAAGAATTCAATATTCAAATGGGCGCATAAATAGAAAGAAGCTTTTGAAGCAGTCAAGCAAGCGATCATTAATGCACCAGCATTGAATACCCCGAATTTTTCTAAAGATTTTACTTTGTATACTCTGGCCACTAAAACATCCTATGCATCCGTTTTAACACAACTCAATGATCAAGAAATCGAAGCACCAATTTCTTTCTTTAGTTCAAATCTGCAAGGAGTTGAACTTAATTATTCCAATGTTGAAAAACAAGCCTTTGCTATGTTTAAATCAATCAAACATTTCAGACCTTTTCTCTTGAAAACACATACAAAAATCATTGTCCCATTCTCTGCAGTGAGGCAATTATTAATTCAAAAAGAAGTAGGAGAAAAAATTATTTGAGGTAACGACTGCAAAAATATAGATATTGATATTCAGCATTCATGAATTCATGAGAGATAAAGATTTTCAGAGATTGACAGCAGGAGCTCATAACATACCAGAAAATCAAGATTCAAATCAAGATATTCAAGTAAGTCAGATAAGTGTTACAGATTCCGAATCTCAATATGCTGATCTTATCTATTACTTGAAGAATGGGTATGCTCCTTATAATCTCAGCTATAAGAGTAAACGCGCTTTAAGGTTAAAGGCTATTAAATATGAGATCATTGATAATGTGTTATTTAGAAAAAACTATGATTCAATTTTATTAAGATGTTTTGAAAAGACTGAAGCTGAAAAGGTTTTGCAGGAGTTGCATGATGGACCAGCAGGAGGTCATTTTGGAGGTGCTACCACAGCTCACAAAATAATTCGTGCTGGTTATTACTGGCCTACCATTTTTAAAGATACGCATGATTACGTAAGGAAGTGCCGAATTTGTCAAACTGCAAGTGGAAGACAAAGGAAACCAACTTTTCCTTTGCAACCAGTTACTATTGAGCAACCATTCGAACAATGGGGGCTTGACATTATTGGTGAGATATTACCTCATTCTTCCAAACAGCACAAGTACATCCTTACTGCAACTGATTACTTTACAAAATGGGTAGAGGCAATCCCGTTGAAGGTAGCCAATTCTGATGCAATTATTGATTTCATAGATCAATTCATCATAACCAGGTTTGGTGTACCTAATGCTCTAGTCTTTGATAACACATCTTACTTCTCTGGAAATAGTTTAATAGAATTTGCAGTCAAAAGAGGTTTTAAATTAAAATATTCAGCAAATTATTATCCACAAGGTAATGGTTTGGCTGAATCCACTAACAAAAACCTTATCAAAATCATTAAAAGGACCGTTGATCAAAATCAAAAGAATTGGCACAAATCTTTAATCTTTGCATTATGGGCTAATCGTATCACTGAAAAAGCTTCAATAGGGACATCACCTTTCAATTTGGTTTATGGAAAAGAAGCTGTGATACCATCAAATTTAACTCTTCCATCACTAGCCCTAGTGCAATTTATTGAAGAAAATCCTTCTTCATCAATTCAATTGAGATATGATCAAATCCTTAAACTAGAAGAAAATAGAGATAAAGCAAAAATTATTCATGAAAAACATCAACAGCTTGTAAAATCTTCTTTTGATGCAAGTTCTACCAGCTCAAAAATTTTGTAAATTGGTGATCTTTTTCTGAAATGGGATAAAGCACACGAAGAAAAAGGTAAACATACCAAGTTTCAGAAAATGTGGCTTGGACCATTTCAGATCGTTGAGAAGATAAGCTCAAATACATTCATACTCCAAGATCTAAGAGGTAAGAGAGAATCTCTTCCTGTAAATGGGCTTATCTTGAAAAAATTCTTTTCATAAGGAGGTAACCCCTTCTTAAACTGCACATATTCCTTTTGCAGAATTTTGATTGTTTTTGTTTTTGCAAATAAAGGTTGTTAATGAGTCTCTGATTGACTGTTTACTATTTAAGAAAATTTCTTCGGGAGAATATTATAAATATTTATTTTGTGTAAATAAGAATTTTTAAAGTAATAATCACAATTTTTGAATAGTTTAAAATAAGATGTTAAACTTTGAAAGATTATTGCAATCATTTACGTGATCTTTTGAAAACTTGAGAAGAATGTAAATCATCATAAGTTTATTAAGCAGAGAAAGGTTATCTATCAAAGTAAAGATTTTTCAAAGTTTTGGAACCCAAGAAACTCTGAAAATTGTCATCCATTGATTCTTAAGGATAAAACTATTTCACCCCATCCATTTAAGTTGTGATTTTTTAGAATGTAATTCTAAGAAATTTGAAAAGTTAAGAGATAAGAGGTCTCATTATGAGCCGACTTACCATGTTCACAAGGAGTAATAAAACTGACATTACCAATACTGCATACCAAAACAGGGTAATGGATTTTAAATATAAGACAAGGAGTCTCATCACGAGCCAACTTGTTCAGTTTAATTATAACTAGTGAATGGCATTGTTATTAACTGGCTACCAAACCAGAACAATGGCTCTTAAAACAAAAAATAAGGAAAAGACAAAAACATGAGATAATAGGTCTTATGAATTTATCTTTTAAAAAGTCATAATTTTAGTTGGATGGGACAATGAATGGTTAATGGTTTAAAGGTAACCCTGTCGAGACTATGAACGTTTGCTGGCAGCAGAGGCAATACCAATGGAAATAGAGTATATTATAAAACCAAAACTTGGAGAAATCCACTTACTTCATTATTAACACCAATCAAAGCTTGAGATAACCCAAAAATGTTTTTATTCTTAAGGAATCAGAAAGAAATTATGAAATGATTTTTAGTTTTCTTTCATAAATACATTTTATTTGAATTATCCTAAGATAGTTTTCATTATCTTTAAAAATATTTACTTACTAAAGATATAGTGTTCATTTTATTTTTTCAGAGATAAATGTTTCTTTCAGTGAATCGCCAATTGTTGTGACCAGCAACAACCCCCCTTTTTATTTAATATTAGTAATAATACCAAATAAATGGGGATCCTTAGTTTAAAAATCCAAAAAATCAATTAGGATTTGTTTTCCTTTTCAAATAAAACTTTCTATCATAAACTTAGAGAAATCCCTTAGAAATAACATTAAGAAACACTTAAGTTTATGATAGATTACAATAAAATTGTTCTTTAAACAAAATAGCGCATCCATCGCAAAATGATATATATCTTTTATAAAACTGAAAATACGATTTTGCGCTTTTGCGATAATGTGATCCCAAAAACCTATACAATAAACATATTGGTCGCAGATCACATAGCGCAGAAAACAGAAATGTTAAACGAATATCTTTTGCGTTGTTTACCATTTTGCGCTTTTGCGAGATTTGCGATATGCGCTTTTGCACTATTGCGCAATTTCCGTTTTTGCGCTATTTTACATCACTGCGATGGCTTCATTTTGTGATATTGCGATATTACACAGCAAATCGCAGATCGCAATGTCGCAGATTCATGTAGGCGCGTTGTCCAAAGGCAATCTTCCCATAGATCAAATCTGTTATGCGCTTTAATGATTAGATTAAATGATTGGATTGACAATTAATGGTAAATGAGATTTTGTTTTGATTGAAAGTCGTTTCACGATTAAAATATTATATTTCATCCGCCTTCGGATTTAAAACAGTCTCATCACCTTTCTCATGCCATTACTCTCATTTAACTCGTAAAACGCAGGCACGAAGGAGCAAACGTCTATACAAAGCTTTCACTAAACACTATGGGTAAGAAAGAGAAGAGCTCGAATTCTAAAAAAAGAGAAATGGCTTCACTGTACGCAGACACCACTTGTAATAAGGATGCCGGTATATCCACTTGGGAAGGAATGTATAATCTGTTAGAAGAAGAAAATCCTGTGGTGATGAAAGTTGTGGCTACAGCAGGTTCTAGTAATACGTCTGAAGCAACCCTCAAAGAACTGGCTTGTTCATTTCTCCATAGGATAGCGGCAAGGCCAAGGATTCTCCCATATACGGACATGGTGAAATGGGTGCTGGACAACACCGATATTTCAGACAGACAATTCAGAACTCCAGCTCAAGAGCTAATTGGGTCATTCACCACGGAAGATCTGAGATTAATGTATAAGTTTCCAGAACCTCAGGTGACTTACAACAAACAATTCATGGAAGATTTTTCCAGAGAACATGCAAATTTGGCAGAATGCACAAAGGAGTGGACCAAAAGAAGTGAACCATTGAAGAAAAACAAACAAGGTATGTACAACATGGGTTCACTTACCTCTCCTTATTGTTTCACTGCTGCCATGTTATGCAGGCTTTTTGGAAAGCCTGACATAAATATGATCTTACCTGAATGGCTTCCTTTGTTGAATGCGGCCGTTAATTCTACAATTGTAGACTGGGCCAAAATCCTATCTGATAATTTGACCACTGCTATTTTTCACTACCGGTCCAAACGAAATGTTTCTCAGCGGGTTTATCCACCTTTTTATTTATCTGCTTATGTCATGGACGCTATCTGTTATGTCTCTAAATTCCCTGTGATGGGTTGGCAATGGACTATCCACGATCCTTTGCCTATTCATGTGTACCATAAAGAACTATGGGAGTCTAAGTTTGTCCCCCATTTTTACCAAATTTGTCATGGAATAATGCTGCCATTGTACAGAACATTTCATAATAAGGATGCCCCAAGGTTATGCCCAGAAACAGAGGTTGATATTCTCCCCGTCAGGAGATGGTTTGGAGAAGAATTGTTCACTTATATTAGGGTTTTTGGAAGTTATGCTTCTCCCCATGTTTTACCCCTATATGTTCTAGATAGACTTGTAGCTCAGGAAATTGCTTATCAGACCTGTGGCCAGGGAGGTATAACAAAAGATTTAAAAGAGAAGAAAAAAGGCATTTGGCCACAATTTCCCATAAAATGTGGAACATTTTCACTGTTCCATATTGGTCATGCATTTCAAGAGATAGGCAACATTACATGCCTACAGCTATTCAAATTTTCGAGAAGATTATTCAACCCAAATGATATTATTAAGAATTTTACCAATGCAATCAGAGTAAGGGAATTTTCCGAGGAACATGATCCTTTTGATGATATGTTCCAAGCAAGAAATTCATTCAAAGAAATTTTGAATTCAGCTCAAGCGCAGTTATCTCCAGACGAATTTCAGGAATTCAAGCTTTACAGAGAAAGAAGACTAACTCCTATTCCTTTGGAAAATCTACGCTTAGAGCCCGCAAGGGAGAAAACTCCTAGTGTTAGTCTTAACGGCAGTTCAAGTACAGATAAATCTAAATCAAAATCTGACAGAGATTCTAAACATCCCAATAAGTCTAATGAAAAGGAAGATAAAATGGAAGAATCCATTAAAGATTCTGCACAATCAAAAGAACTTACTCAACAGCAAATTTTGACTTCTCAACAGACAAATCCTCCTCCAACCAATGTACAACAACAACCTGTCATTATTGAATTAGACAAAGAATGGGAAACCTTCAACCAATTGATTAATGTAGAAGGACAGAATGTACAGACCCCTGTCCAGACAACCAAAGTTTTGAACACAGGAACAAGCAGCACAGTCACAGTGACAGAGCACATACCAATCACACCCTCCTCTGAAATTGTACTTAATGTAGAGGACATTCCTCCTCTGGATGTATTCTACAACCCAAAATACAAAGCAGTAGTGAAGAGACAGAGGAAAAAGAGAAAGTTAGAAGGTGCAATTGCTACTGAAGCAGAACAAGTAGATGTTTTGTGGAAAGATCCTGCCACAGAACCTACTCATAATCTCACTAAGTTATCTCAAATGACAGGAGCTTATGCTTCTGCAACAATTGACAAAGCATTTGAGATACAACTTTTCTTGAATGAAAAAGAAGAACAGGTAAAAGTTCTACAACAGCAATTGCAACAGGTACAGGCCGATAAGGAAGCACATTTGAAACTTGAAGAGTTACAACAACAACTTCAAGAAATGAAAATAGGACATCAAAAAAGCTTGGCTGATAAAGAAAAACAAATACAGATTATCCAAGATCAGCACAAAGATGATCCTAAGCTTCCAGAATTCATTTTAGAAACTATCTCTTTAAACAATCAACTACTGCAACAAGAGGAAGTTTTATGCCAAAAAATCTTGCAATGGAATTCTTTTTGCCAAGAGAGCGATAAAATCACAAATCATGTCATAGATTTACGAAATGATTATGATTTGATTAATGAAAAGATCAATGATTAATTGGCATGGCAAAAAACAGAAGAAGGCAGAAAAGCTGGTGCACCCATTATTAATGAAAACCATAAAGAAATATTGTTCAATAACTGGGATGCACAAATCAGAAGGGCAGAGAAGGCAGCAGAGGAGGCGGCTACAGCGGCAAACACTCTTACTGATTGTGTAAATGACAATTTACACAAAGCTAATTTGATTCCAGAAACTGTTCCAGGATATCTCCCACAGGCACATCAACTGCAAACAGAATGGAGGCAAAAGGCAGAAGAAAGAGCAAAATCTATCCAAGGGCTGACAAGATTGAATTGGGACTCATACTGGATGTACTTGGTGAAGCCACACAGTCAGCACAGTGCGCTTAATTATATCATCAATGCTACAGAGAAGATTGCTCCTACACTTGCCGACTCTGTCTTTTCCGGACAGTTGAATTCTGAAGTCGGTCAACCGCATCTTCTCAAAACTATGCTAGATGCCTGCAAGTTTAAAAGAACAAGTTCATAGATAGTTACATTTAGTTTTAATTTTACTGTATTTTAGCCTAGGAAAAGGACGGTCATTGAACCGAATCCTTAATTTTTGTAATAAGACTATTTTTAGATTTAGCTAAGTAGTATTTAAACCCTTCTCATGCATTTAGAGAGGGGTCCTAGATCTTAATATTTTTTTACTTGGAGATTGCATTTCTATACTCCATTGTCTTATATATTTTTAAAAAGGATCACATCTGGTGATTTTTATGTGGAATTATCTTTGAAGTGTTGCATTTCTGTACCTTGGAATTTGATTTTGCATCAGAGTTACTGGATTAGAGTATCAGATTTCATTTGAAATTCTTCAAGATGAATGAGGTATTTCTATCCATTCACTGTTGATTTCTTTTGTCTTATGATATTCGCTTTAAAATTGCTATCATTTATATTTTTTTTTTTCACAACACTTCCTTTTATATATCATTTCTGAGTATAATTGAAACGTTATCTTTCATAAGTATATATAGATGGTATACAATGATGAATGCAATATGATAATACAACTCTGTTTAATTTCTTAAACAGAGTTATCTTTATTTGTTTCTGCACATTTCAATTGAAATAATAATACATTTTCATGGTTATTGTTAAATTGGAACAATCTTAAGTTGTATTCACATATAATTACTCGGGTTAGTGTTAAAATTTCTTTATCAGTATTTATTTTAAATTAGATAGTTTTATTTCATTTAATTTAGTCCCATTTCCACCCATCCAAACCAATCCATTTAGTTATAAGGAAAATGGTCCTTTAAATCCAGTCGGAGCCACCATACCAAACGAAAAAGGAGTTGTCCTAAGGTCCCGACTGGGTGGTTTTCCCGAATGTTTGAAGCAGAGATTTTCTAGGCTTCAACAGGGAGGAACCGAAAAATCTTGAGGAAGGATTACCTGATGCGTATTTGTTCGCTATCAAGGTTGCAGATGAGAATTTCTTGGATATCATTCAGTTTCTCTTGACTAGAATCATACCTATGGAATTAACTACACAATAGAAGAAAGAGTAGGTTGCAATGAAGGAATATTTTACTTTGATTTCAGGACATCTGTATAAAATAAGGGCTAATGAGATCCCATGAAGATATGTTCCTGAGAATGAATGACACAAAATATTAGTTGAAGCACATGGCAGAGTAGTTGGAGGTCACTATGCAGGAAAATTTATTGCGCAGAAGATTATATGCGTCAGATTATGGTGGCCTATGGTACATAAAGATTCAAAAGAGAATTGTGGCACATGTGATTTTTCTTATAGAACTGGAATACCATTATGAAGAGATTAAATGGTGTTGCACCCCCAAGTTACGCTGCAAGCATTTGATAAATGAGTGATTGAATTTGTGGGACCAATCGATTTGCTGTGAAAGAAAATAGGTGCATGATTCATTATTACTAGGACAGATTACCTCACTTGGTGGCATCAAGCACAATGAGTGAAGAAATGTACTATGGACACAACATCAAAATTTATTTTTCAGAATAGTGCTTCATGGTTTGTTTTTCCTAAAATTTTGATGAGTGAAAGGGGTACTCATTTCATAAATAGCACTATCAAGGCCTTGATTGAAGAATTCCACATTGGTCAGAAAAAGAGTATGCCACACCAACCCAACAAGAATGGCACATTAGAAGCTTTCAACAAAATATTGGAGAAATCACTAATAAAAGTAAGAAATATTAATATAAATTATTGGGATCTACGCATTCCTATTGTGTTATGGGCCTACAAGACTACCTGTAAGAAGCTAATAGGTCACACCCCCTTCTGACTAGTGTATGGCCAGGAAGCAGTGATGTCGATGGAGTATATCATACATATCCTTCGAATCACAGTAGTGACGAATATGGAAAACACTGATATTATGGACCAGAGATTAGCACAGCTGCTCAAGTTGGAAGAGGATTGGTTCACCACTAGATTTCATCAACAAGTTTAGAAGGAAAGAGAGAGGGACTAACATGATCGGAATATTAAGAAAAAGACATTAAAAGATGGGGACCTTGGTCTTTTGTATGTAAAAAAGTTTTCAAAGTTCTTGGGAAAGCTACAAATGCACTCCCTAGGCTTATATATTATCCGAGAGGTGACAGAAGGAGGTACAGCCCAAATTTCCAAGTAGAATGGATAATTTTTCCCTATTTGTATTAATGGTAGAATATTAAAGTTATATAAATATGACTCCGTCCCTAGAAGTTCACAATGACTATATGGATAGCGTAGAGTCTTGATTCTCCTCATAGTTGGTCGTGGGCATAAGAATTTAACTGGGTTGTAAATAGAAGTGAGCATGAATCAAGCAAGTGGGCTTCAGGAGAGCATGGCTCAAGTGAGAGAGGTTGCAGAATGTGGAAGAAAAGTAGTTCGTCAAAGCAGTCCCCTGTTGAATGATTCCTTGAGAAACATCAAAGCAAATATGGATGGCGCATGAGCTTTGTGACTCGGGACCAGTCATAGTTTTGTGTTGCGAGCATGTTGAAGATGGGATACCCTTGAATAAAGCAGAAAGGAAAGACTCTAGTCAAGGAGATCTATTCTCAAATGTTACTTGGAGGCATTGGTCTTAGAGATTTAAGTACATTGCTACACAACCCAACAACATGCTATGGCTGCGCAATTCATAAGGGAAAATGATTGCAAACTAATATGTGTACAAACATGTAACAATAACAAGCTCAAATAAAGTGGGGGAGCATGATCTCAACCCTGGAATACAATAGTGAAACAATCCTCCAAGGGATTGGCCAAAATGCACAAAATGGAAAAATGTCGGAGTTGTTATGTAGCAACTGCAACTCAATACAATACAAGGATGGAGAAGGATGGAAATGCTACAATTGATGAAGAGACCTCCTCCAATGATCTTAAAAGTGAAATGATTGTCCATTCACTGAGGTTTACACCCTCCAATCCATAGTGTGAACCCCTCCTGCAAGTGTCCTCAGTAAGTAATGCAATATGGGTAAGATATTGTGCTGCAAATGAGATGAAACATATGGCCCCATGCCAAAATTTGCAATGAAGCTCTAGGATCTTCCTCACTAATCTCCCAGAGAAATAATGAGCTCCTCCTCTACAAAAATAGCTCCAGAAGTGGGTGATAATGAGTCCTCACTGCAACCCCCAGCAACTCAACTTTTTTGCCTTGCTGGAACACGCTATAGCTAAAGATGGTTACCTTGGCCCCAAGCCTGGATGTGAGGAGAATGAAGAAAAATTCCTCCAAAGATTCTCAATGAAGGAGAGGAAGCTCCTAAAATAATAATCTGTGCTAAGTAGAACAACTATCCCAGTTGAACAACTGGAGAGAGCAGATCAAAATTGAATTCTCAAACATAATTTGGTGCCAATGTTGCATACCGAAAATCTTGTGTCTTTCCCCCACAATCCAGCAATAAGATGGCCATCATAATTGTTGCAATTGACCATAAGTACAAAAAAATGTAATGTGAAAGAAGGAAATATCCTCTTTGGTATGATAAGCTACTCATAAAAAAAAAAAAAGTGCAAAACATAAAGCAAATAGTTACCTCCCTCATCATGTACTTCGGTCTTTGAGCTGAAATGGCTCAAATGAAAATTCTCCCTTACTACAACAGAGTAGGGAAGTGGTTGTGCCAACCATATCATCATCTCTCGGGCTATGCATCTGACCATATGCTGATATACATCCATTAGGATGCCCTCCAAAGTGGACTCCTCCATCAGTAAATAGTATGTATAAAAATGCATGAAAGGAGAACCCACAAAAACTGCATGTAGATCTCTTTTCTTGTGCTTGTGAACCCAAGCCAAGAAGGTAAATATGTAGCAATGGGTGCTTCCATCCATTACTTCCTCAAGCTCATCATCTACATGCCTCCATGGTACATCACTTGTGAAGTGGTCTTGGGAACACTTCAGCAAGTAATCCAAGCTCCTAAGTGACAACACTGTTGGCGTATAGAGTGGGGCCACTGTCATCTCAAAGCTCAACTCTTTGACATGGATCTTGTCAAAGACTCTACTCATTATGTTGTTGTACATATGGAGTCCCTCCCATGAAGAAGGTACTTCTTGGGCACCTCAGACCAAGGAGAAAACCCTTTGCACTATGCTAGTGCCTCCTCCTTGTTAGGTAAACTTGACTCGGGATAGAGTCAATGTTGATTAGGGTAAATAGTAGTGGTTTTTGGGGCACATGGTATTATGCACCCATGGATTTTTAGCCCATGGTATTGCATGTAATGGAGCCTATAAAAGGTTGGGAATACTTCATTGTAAGGTAGGCCTGGAGGTGAGCGGTGAAGGCTCACTTGGCCGGATTGGCTAGGGTTTTGGCCAATGGTTAATGAAATTTCATTGGTTGGGTTTTGCCTCGGATTTGGGGTTTTCCCTGAGAAAAAATTGTGTTTATGTTTATGATTTGTTGTTGGCTTATTTCATGGTTATTATTCCTCTCAATAAATTATTTTATTTCTGCGGTAAATTTCTAACAAATGGTATCGGAGCCAGATTTAAGGATACTTGCAGGATTGTGGATCGTTTTATTAACCAAGGTCATTTAATCATTTGGGGAAGAGAGTAATTTTATTAGATCTGTCAGATCTGATGTATTACATCTAATGCTGAAAAGGATCGTTAAATAAATTTTAATGGTCAACAAAAGTAAATGTCGGACTCTGGTGGCAGTCCAGATCAATGTTTAGAGGCTATTGAAAGCCATGCACACAATGCTCTGTCGCAACTGAGGCCATGGTTGGAAATGGTAGATCAGAATGCCTTGACGATGTCAGCGTCACAAGAAACATAGAGCGAGACCACATCAGATTTGCAGGTAATGACAGTGGGCACCTATTCGCAGACCTCGCAGAGCTAGACCCTCTCGTGGCACGACACCAGCTTGTTGGCATCGTGAAATTTGACGTCACAGCTGGAGCAGAGATAAGCGGCGTCGACCCTGTAATAGAGCGAAGCGCTCGCGATCCTGCACACATTGTAGGGCTTAGGCATAGTCCAGGCTTGAAATTATTCATGATTCTAGCACCGATAAGGCCACTTACATTTATACCACCACCACGTCCTTCACCCACGGCATCTCTTTTTCCTTGCTGTATTTCAATGTGGTTCCCAGCGCCACTCTCAGTGACATCTCGAGGCCTCTTAATATAGGAGAGGCATTCGAGGTGGACAACCCTGGCACTGTCCACGTCAGCACCCAGCTGGACCGCGAAGCTCGGGTTCTAAGATACAAATATATAATAAAGAACCACAAGTTTGAGACGACGATCAGGTATGCTTCCAGGAAGGCCTACGCAGAGACGAGGCTACAGATCAAAGGTTGGTTTTCCAAGTGGACTGATGCTGACGTGGTTCATATGTACACATTTCCTGACCTCAGCTACGACCTCATCTTGTCATTATAAATTTGTTAACATCACCCAAGGGGTCCTGGCCACTTACTTGTCTTTGACGTGTGGACTCTGGGGTTGCGTGTGCCCAAACGCAGGTATCTGATTCGCTGTAACATCCCCACTAGTTGGAAATGGTGAAGGAGGAGTACTGTAAATCATTGTATAAGTGGAGATAATGGAATAGGGCTTAAGAAGATCATAGTGGTTAGAGATCATGCCAGGGAATCCCTCGAGCATGTGTTTATTAGTGTAGCTATTAGTGTGTGGTTTTGTGGGATTTAAAAACCATGCCCAAACTTGATCTAAGAGGATAATATCATGTATAGTTTCTTCCTATGATCTCGAGATATAATTCATCTCGAGGGTGGATAAGGAGGTATATTGATGCCATGGAGTGAATTCATGGTGCCACCAAAAGCCTGTGGCTATGAAGATATGTTATTTGGAAGCAGCATCGAAGGTCAAGCAACAATGGCTCAAGATCATGAGGTTCAGAGAGTAGAGCAATGCTAAGAGAGAAAAGTTTCTCAAAATGGGAGAGGATATGTACACATGGATTGATTAATTGATGAACCATGTAACTAAGGAGAACTCCTAGAGGACTAGCGGTTACAGAGGCTGGTGACCCATGTAATCAGGTAGATGGGTTCTTTTTATATGGACATTGATTTCATATGTACAAAGATAGCAACGATGAAACAAAATATATATATATTATAATGGAGTTAATTTTATTACATGTAAATGGGCATACTGTTGTAAGACTTGGTATGGCATGCGTACCCCTAGGTAATCGCTGGTAAATTCTGGGTCAGACCTAGGTGATAGGGGGGATGTCAAGTTAACAATTACCCTAGGTAAAAATTTGAGGGGGGAAGAGCTAGAGTGAGCGGTTGTCTCATTTAGCAGTTTTGGTTGGATTTAGTCAATAACCCCCAAGTCAATTTTAAGGGGGGAATTGTTAGGTAAACATGACTTGGGATAGAGTCAATGTTGACTAGGGTAAATAGTAGTGGTTTTTTGGGCACATGGTATTGTGCACCCATGGTGTTTCAGCCCATGGTATTTCATGTAATGGAGCCTATAAAAGGCTGGGAAGACTTCATTGTAAGGTAGGTCTGGAGGTGAGCGGTGAAGGCTCACTTGGCCCGATTAGCCAGGGTTTTGGCCAATGGTAAATGAAATTTCATTGGTTGGATTTTGCCCTGAATTTGGGGTTTTCCCGGAGAAACATTTGTGTTTATGTTTATGATTTTTTGCTGGCTTATTCATGGTTATTATTCGTCTCACTAAATTATTTTATTTTTGCGGTAAATTTCTAACACTCCTGCTCCTGTAACATCTAAATATAATCTAAGCAACAAGAATGTTTGTTGCTCCTCCATACTCCCACCATAACAAATATGTGAAGGTGGCATAATGAGTGGTAAGAATAATGCCATCTAATCATAATGCACCCGTGCTCCTTTCTACCCCATGGTGTAATTATCATGCCAGTCCACCTCCCTCTCCATACCCCATGAAAAAGGATAGGTCCTATGCTGGCCAAACTCTCTCAAGAGTAACCAATGCAGCATTTCCTCTTGCTACCCTGTGTCATAAACTTGGAAGAGGTTCACCATCCTCTTTCCCCCCATCGACATCCACTCAACTCCTTGTGGATGCCTCCCATCATTATGCCTCTTCATATCCCCCCAACAAGGGCTACCCTCTTCCCAAAACATATTTTTACCTGTGCATTCCATGGGAAATTTAAATGCAATCTCCTTCATGAAAAAATTTCTAAACCCAAACCTCAATGGTGGTACAAAAAATATCAATGATGTATAAGGATGATGGCACAACACAGTGAAAATTTCCTGCTCTAGATAATCAGCATGCAATGATATAAAATCCTCCATGAGAAATAAAAACTTAGGCATACCTTGGAGAGTTTTGGAAGAATCTTATGTTGCTGCAAGAGTCTCTTCCTCAAGTGTGTTGGCTGCCTCTATTGTTGTAGATGTAGGTTTCTCCTCCGTGACTATGACAATGCTGATATGTGCCTCTTCAACTAGTGATGAGGGCTCCTCCCTCCTTTGAACAAATCTTCTGATCAATCTTTGAGAAAAACCAGCAAGAGTAGAAACCCTTGCATGGTCCCAATGGCTGAACCACCAAGTCTTTGCTTCACCCTCAAGGTGCAGCGCTGCAAATTCTACAGCCTCTCTGTCTACTACAGGATGTAGCAGGAAGAAATCCTCTAGCTTCCTCACCCAAACCTCTACTCCACATGTGAGTGATCCATCAAATGTGCACAATAGAAATATAATGCATCTCATCATCCCATAATTGTGGTGTCTTCTCTCTTCTTTCTGCTGAATACATTGTGGAAAATATAGAGTCTCTTGGAAGGCTTTAGGGTTTTCTCGGTATTCAGTAATATAATCACTCAAAATTTTGAATTCTAAGTGTTTTTCATGCTCCATTTCTCCTCCTTGGTGAGAGTAGGAAGTGCATGGTCCTTCCTCTTCTCCCTTTTCAGTCTTCTCAACCTCCTTGGAGAGGCCTTTGATGGATCTAAAAGCTGATGAGAGTAATCTCATCCTCTACATCATCTTGATCTCTTTTGTCTCTGCAATTCGAACTTCCACAGGCTGGGCCAAGTTTGAAGCTTTTATACCACTGTATAATATACGTTATTACTTTAGAATATATCATGCTAGAAAACCCTAATGTTCCCAAATTGTACTGCTCAGCAGAACAGGCCTAAAAAATGCATTTTTAAGGTATGTGTGCTTCAAAAACCAATACCAGCCATTGAATCCTTTATATAATAGTATCTAATACCGAAATCCAAGAGGAGGCTCAAAAGAAATCACTCTAGTTGGATTAAACAGATCTCCCACACCTAGTTGTCTTCAGAAAGTTGCCCAATGAAGTGCTGCAGCAGTATAAAACAAAATACTGGACTATCAGTGATATAATAACTTTTAAATGTGTTTATAAACACCTCAGCAGAAATTATATGTACAACAGCAAGAAAAAAGATTAATTCTATTGAAAAAGGATGGGGAAAAGCGGTGATTTATGCCCATAAAATGAGTGTATTCATAAATACACGTAAAAATAAGGGAAATGGTGAGATTTTATTTTATCTTAGGCCATGAGGAACTTCCATACCGAATTTCAGGTCAAACAAATCATTCTAGCTAAGTTAAATTGTTCCTCCACTCCCGAAAGGGCTTTAAAAGGCTGATTTCCAATGACCTAGAGTATGCAGAAATTAATGAAGCTTTAGTAGCATTATTTTCTGAAGATAATAGTTTAAAATAAGTATTAACATCATGGAATTAGACCTGGGGCAAGAATTATGCATTTACAAGATGAAAACAAAGATTTTTCTTGGATAAACCCTCAAGATTGAGGTGTTGCAACACTGGAAATTGCCAAGAAAGAAAGACAGCGTAATTTTCTAAAGAATGAATCACTTCTATATTATATCTTAGATATATAACATATCTATGCATGAAAATACATATCTATTACAGATCTAGAAGCCAAAGAGGTTGCTTATTAAATTCCCCTTGGAGTTTTGTTCAAAACATGAAGCATAGAGAGTAGATCTGAGATCTAAGGTTGCAGATCTGTAGAATGATTCAAAAATTTATGAATAATACAATGGTACATAATATCATATCTGAAACTCACATGGATTGGATGGCCAATCCATGGATCACCACAGTGAAAGGAAGAATCCCAACACCGGAGATCTCTCCTCCAAAATGTAGTCAAAACACCCTACAGTTGTAGATCAGCAAATAACGATGTTCAGGGAGAGAAAAAATGTTGTAGGCTCTGAGAATGGGTTTTCCTTATGCCAAGATAAAAAACTGAAGCACAAGCTATTGATGCACTCTTCCAGGAGGTTAAAAGACACACTCACTGAGAAGAGGTTCCAATATAAGCTAGATCTTTATAGATCTAGAGTTCCACTTGATGCAGCTCACTTAGACAATGAAACCCCCACTTGATTTACACTGCCAAAGAAAGATGGAGCTTTGCCATATGCCATATTGTGGAGAGAAACACAAAACCTCCAAGAGCTACTCAATGGAAGGATGGAGAACCCCCACAGGATATCCTCTCTAGTCTCTTACTAAAAATCCCAGAGAACTAGAATTTGTCTATACAAAAAAATTCTCCAAAAGTGTCCATGAGAGGGAAATACAATACATTAATCCTCTAGAAGGATTTTCTAAAATACAAGAAAAATGTAATTCACGAAGAAATGCTAGAGTTTCTGGGTAGCAGCAACAACTCAAGAAATGGAAATAGATGGAGAAGGCTTAAATGGCTACATCAAATGAATAACCCTCCTCCAACAGAAATCTAAAGTGAAAGTTTGATCCCTTCACCTAAGATCTTGCCTTCCAATTATCTGCTAATCCCTCACAGCAAATGCTCTTGAACAATAGCGTTGTCTAAAAGAGGGACTGCGATGCATATGATGGAAAGTGGTTGGCCTGGTGCCAAATATGGTGGAATAAGCTCATGAACCTCCTTTTTTGATCTCCCAAAGGGATGGAAGCTCCCTCCTCTGAAAAACTAGCCAAGGATGGTGTTGTAGAAAACCTCCCCAGCAACACCCAGCAACACTGCACAATATCCAGCTCAAACTTCACTGATGAATAAGGATGAGGCTTGACCTCAATGTTTGAATATGGGGAATGGAGTGAAATCCTCCAAGAGCTACTCAAGAAGGAGAGGAAATCCTAAACAAGAATTTCCTGGCAATTCTTGCTAAGCAGCAAGAAGTTCCAACAAGTCCAAAGGACCAAAGATGAATAATACTCAAGATGTTTCACAATGGCTACCTTTCCCTCCTTTTAAACAACGAGAGCTCCCTATCCATGGGTCCCACTCATGTTAGCTTCCTCATCAAGAAACCTTCCCTCATTTCCCACTGCGCTAGCCCACAAGATACCTTTCCATCTCCTACCACTGTGCAGCTTGACTTGGTTAAACTTGAGCTAGCCTTCTTGCAAAATTCCCCTTTCACAAATGGAGGTGTGAAATCTAGCTCTATAAGTGATCCTCTTTCACACTAAGAGGATTTTTATACTTTATTCATGGAATGAATGGGTCTCCTGTCCATTGTATTCATCTCCTAGGTGAAAATGGAAAAAATTAATATTCCGCAAAATTTTGAATATTACAGTCCTCCCCTCTCAAAGATTTCTTGTCCTCAAGCAAGTACAAGGATAGACTAATTTATTTCCCCTTAATTTCCCTGTAGCATCCATTCGTGATAAAATTCTCCAAGAAATGGATGCCATATCATCAATCAAGTGTCCAAGTTGTCCCTCCAACATATGCAATCCAGCTTTTGGTGAACATCCCCAAATAGCCATCATGTAGAAACAAATATCCATGAAGGAAAAAATGGGCTATATAAGGGCCTCCTTGAGGCATGAGATATTATATAAAATGGGACTCATCATCCCCATATGAATCTCCCATCCCCAAGAAATCATCCATACAACATAAGCTGCCTCCCAACATGGCAACTCATAGAAATGTCCCTCCACCTTCAGCTCTAGAAATGAAGGTGGGCTACCAATCTGAATATGGAAAGCCTCATAACTTTCCCCATGTTATCCTCCTCTTCACTTATGATAAGTGTAGAGTGCGAGTTGATCATGGGCTGCAAAATTATTGCCCTCAAGTGACAAAATGAAGAGCAATCCTCCAAGGATTTCTCCTCCATCAATGATAGCCCGGCTGGCCCAAGACATTTCATCCATGATGAGTAGGACATGATCATCATAGCATGCCACAATGGCATGTTTGCTTTAGGTTATACCATGTGTAGCAAGGTACAAACAATGTCTCATAGGGCTACAATGCAACCTCGTCGACCGCAGTTGTAGAAAATAACATGGCAAGTACTGTACAGAAAAGATCACCTCTACTACTGAATAGTAAATAGATGAGTGAATCAGTAATACAAGATCAAATACATGCCCATATATATACAATGGATGGATATCCATCAAAATCATGGCTCACCTAAAAAGAAGGTAAATAAGTGGTTGTGGTGGCAATGTCTCTCCTTATGTTCCCCTTAGAACATGCCATGCATAAACTGTGGGAATCATCTTCCCTAAAGGACACACCAAACTCATGTGTCAATCTTTTGATCATGCTTCCAATAATAATATGAGAAATAAAAGAAAATAGAATCATGATCAACAATAAAATAATGGGATTACTGATGGTTTCATATGGTGCTGGAAAGTACCAACAATCTCCCAAGGGTGCATAACGTAGTTTTTCAAACTACTTCTTTAGAAATGTACAAGGAAAAATGTTTTGAAAAACAATGCTAATATTATGAATTAGCTTAACATGTATAGAATGGAAAAACGTTTGCTCAAGGCCATGTGAAAGATGGTTGTCTCCATCATATGGTTTGGCCCAACTTTTCTCATGGAGCAACATGAAAAATATGCCCCTTTGAAGAGCCATGTACTGCAACATAATGATAAGAGTATGTAAATCAAAAAATGTAAACACAAAGCTCTTACCATAAGCTATAAGTAAGATGATACATCGATCCATGTATGTGACCTTTCTCCCAATTTTCAGCGTTGTGAGCTCATGCAAAAAGGCTCTTGTCCATGCCAATCTTTGTCTCTTGACATGCTCCTTGTCAAGAACACCTCTGGTGATGCTGCTGCAAATATGAAGCTTCTCCCAAGATGGAAATGCCTCCTCATCAGTCCAAGCCAAGGATTAATCCCTTTTCAATATGAGAGCACCCTCTTCTACTCCTGCAACACCATACATCATATGAGAGAAAATCTGCTTGTGCTCTCTCCAAGATAGTTCAAGCAATCCAAGTGCTTGCTGCCTCCTCATGCTCACATCATGTAACTCATGTGATGAAGGTATAATGAATGATATATATACCATATCAGCACCTTGTATCTATAATATCTTCTGCTCAATGATGTAAGCATCCTGCCACCTCTTCTCTACTACCATCCTCCTAGAAAAAGGGTACACCAAGTGATGGCCAAGCTCCCTCAAGAGGAGCCAACGCAGCCAAGCTTCTTGCTGCCCGATATCATATATTTGCAAGTGGAAAATCAACCTCTTGCCTCTCATCCACACCCACTCAGCTCCATGTCGATTTCTTCTCCTTCTTCCTCCTTTGGTACTCCTCCCATGAGGGCTACCATTCTTCCAAGCCATATCTTCCCCTTTGCATTTCATGGAAGGTTGAAATGCAGCTCCTTGGAGACCTCCTAGAGAAGATCTCTTACCCATGATTATGTTGGATCCATGAGAACCCAAATGTGATGGAGGTAATATCTCCTCTCCACCCATGTTTAACAGCGTTGCTAATTCCTCCAATGATGTAGTAGTTGTTTCATCCTCCGGTTCAAAATTTGATTCGTTGTTTTTCATGGGAGTGTCATGGTTCATTCCATCCTCAAAAATTTCACACTCCAACCTCAAGGGCTGAATGTAACTCAACTAAAATTTATGAGGATGAGGGTTCACCTCCTCCTTGAACCCTTTGCATAGTGCAATGCAATCATGGTGCTCCAGAATAGCAAAGTGTGTAGATCTTTGGACCTTTACATGTGAGTTTCCACATTCTCTTAAATTGTTTGCTGAAATGAAAAGTGTAAATTCATTCATACCTTGGTGGAACTTGGGGTTTTATTCTTGTATTGCTGCATTAGTTTTCTCCTCCAATGCAATGGCTACCTCCTCCATAAGTGTAAAAATCTGCCCTCCAAAATCTTTGACAACGTTGGTGAAAATCTCCTCCCATGGTGGAATGGATTTTTCTTCCTTTGTCCTCTCTCCATCAAAGGTTTGGATCAACCTTTGAGCAAATTCTGCAAAATAACTCACCCTTGAACGGACCGAGGGTTTGAACCACCAAATAGAGGCTTCATCCTCCATTTGCAGCACTACAGTCTCCACTGCTTCTTTCTCTCCCACGGGATGTAGCAAGAAAAATGCATCTAGCTTTTCACCCAAGCTCTGGCTGAAGTGTTCCCATCAAATGTAGACAATAGAAACCTATTTCCTCTAATTTCTCTTTCGCCATAGGGAATTCTCTCCTCCTTCTGCCGAATAAGCTGTGTGAACATTTTAGCTCCCATAAATGCTCTTGAATGTGATTTATACTCGCTCAAGTATTGGTCTAGAACCTAATGATCCAAGCATCTCTCATGCTTGTTTTCCTTTTGAGAATAGGAAGTGCATGGACCTTCCTCTTCTCCTCTTTTCTTCTCCTCCATGGGGAGGCTCTTATTTGTTCTAAAAATAGATGAGATCAAGATCATATGCTTCATCATATTCTTCTTCTTCTTTCTTGGGCTTGAAGGCCACAGGATGAGCCAAGAAAGGTGCTCTAATACCACTGTAATATCCTGAAACTGGAATGGCTAGCAATCCATGGCTGGAAAACACATTTTCTAGAAATGGAGGAAGCATGATTTGATACCAAGACCTGGATCCCTTAGAAAAAAATTTCTAAGACCAAAATCCAAGAGTTGGGACCAAATAAATCCTTCTAGGGTGGTGAGACAAGCCTCCCACACCTACTTCCCTTTATAAATGGCCCAAAGGATGGTGCTACAAAAATTTATGAACATACAATGGATTCTCTACATTATTTTTCTGAGATTTCTTATGAGAAGAATTAAATATCCAACATATGTAATTATGGTAGTAAAAGGGAAGAAATAACTTGAGAATTCAGTCATTCAACCAATACAATACAAGCCTCTCATTATATGCGTCATAAATATGAAAAACACTACCATTTGAAATAAGGCCAGGCTATGACTGCGTTGTCTATAAAGGAACTGCTATATAAATGATAATGATACAGAGATATAACAATATGAAGCTCAAATAAAGTGGGAGAGCATGATCTCAACCCCTGAAAATACAATACATCAATCCTCTAGACGGATTGGCTGAAATACAAGCAAAATGACATTCCTGCAGAAATTCAGGAGTTGCGGGGTAGCAGCAGCAAATCAAGAACTGGAAATATATGGAAAAGGCTGAAATGGCTGTATCAAATGAATAACCCTCCTCCAATGGAAATCTAAAGTTAAAGGCTGATCCTTTCACCTAAGATCTCACCCTCCAACTATCTGCTAATCCCTCACAGCAAATGCTCTCCAAGAATCATGTTGTCTAAAAGAGGGATTGCGCTGCATATGATGGCAAGTGGTTGGACTGGTGCCAAATATGGTGGAATAATCTCATGAACCTCCTTTTTTGATCTCCCAAAGGGATGGAAGCTCCCTCCTCTAAAAAGATAGCCAAGGATGGTGTTGTATAAAACCTCCCCAACAACACTGCACAATCTCCAGCTGAAACTGTGTTGATGAAGAAGGATGAGGCTTGACCTCAATGTCTTGATATGGGGAATGGAGTGCAATCCTCCAAGATCTAATCAAGAAGGAGATGAAATCCTAAAAATGAATT
The DNA here is from genome assembly GCA_034641835.2 of Pinus albicaulis. Taxonomy (NCBI): domain Eukaryota; kingdom Viridiplantae; phylum Streptophyta; class Pinopsida; order Pinales; family Pinaceae; genus Pinus; species Pinus albicaulis. The sequence goes on along the minus strand of CM076569.1, from coordinate 92,850,934 downwards.
TCCATGCAATTCTTTCTAAGCAGCAAGAAGTTGCAGCACGTCCAAAGGACCAAAGATGAATAATACTCAAGATGTTTCACAAGGGCTACCTTGCACTCCTTTTAAACAATGACAGCTCCCTCTCCATGGGTCCCACTCATGTTAGATTCCTCATCAAGAAACCTTCCCTCCTTTTCCACTACACTGTCCCACAAGATACCTTTCCATCTCCTACCACTGCGCAGTTTGACTTGGTCAAACTTGACCTAGCCTTCTCGCAAAAGTCCCCTTTCACACATGGAGGTGTGAAATCCAGCTCTATAAGTGATCCTCTTTCACAATAAGAGGATTTTTATCCTTTATTCATGGAATTAATGGGTCTCCTACCCATTTTATTTATCTCCTAGGTGAAAATGGAAAAAAATAAAATTCCACAAAATTTGGAATATTACAACTGTAATGTTCCCAAATTTTCATGAAGAAAATTGGAACATTAATTTTTACTCATTTCATCTAGGAGGTGAATAAAATGGGTAAAAATCCCATAAATAGGAATAATATCCTTTATAATGTGAAAAGGATCATTGGAGAAGCTTATTTTGCACCTTCCAATGTGAAAAGGGGAAATTTGCATGAGGGCAAGGTCAAGTTTGACCAAGTCAACAACGCTGCCTAAGAGGTGTTGCTTGCATAACAAGACATCATAGTTTTGGAGGGAGAAAGATTCCTTGTGGATGAAACCCTAAAGTGTGGGATCCATGGCAAAGAGGCATTCACCTGTATAAAAGGAGGAAGGGGCAGCCATAGTGAGACATCTTGGATCATTTGACTATTTGTCTATTCAGACAAATTGCACACTCTAGCTATCCAACTGAGTTGCAGTGCTGCTTAGCACGATGGATTCCTGTTTAGGATTTCATCTCCTTATTGAGATGCCTCTTGAAAGATTGCACTTAATTTTCTCCACATCTTGGCTCAAGGCCAAAGCCATTATTCAGTCACTACGTTATTTCTGCTCAAGTATAATGTAGTGTTGTTGGGTGTTGCAGTGGAGGGGTTCCATAACAACATTACTTGTCTCATCTTTCAGAGGAGTGAGTCTCTATTCCTAAATAAGGTTAGAAGGAAGTTATATGAGCTGATCTACATGCCTTGTCATCAAGGCAAATCATCTCCCATCTTAGACAGCGCAGTCCATTCTCCATACTATGTTATTTCAGTGCACACTTGCAGTGAGGGGTTGCACCACCATTTTGGAGGAGGATATCTTCAATGTTGGGATCATCCTTGCACTTGATAGATATGTTGGAGGAGCTTATTTCAGATTTCAAAACATCTTCAGCCATCTCTAGTATTTTCAGAGTTGTAGTTGCTGCCCAGCAACTTCGGCATTTCTGTAGATTTTCCAATTTGATGTATATTGTAGCCAATCCTCCCGAGGATTGTGTATTTTGTTGTATTAGTGCTTTTAGGGGTTGAGAGCTTGTTCCCTCTTATTTATTTGAGCTGATAGTGACATATCATTCTATTCTCATTTTTTATGTAGCATTATCTCCTATAAGCTGCGTTATTTTAGCTATGGCTTTTCATGTGTAGCAGTGTTCTTGCACTTTCTTGTATATGCTCTATTGAGGCTTCCATTGCCTAGCTAGAGTGATTGATTCCTCCACACATTGTATGCATTTGCTGCTATATCATATATTTTTTGGCTATACTTTTCTTCATGTGTTCACAGCTATAGAATAACACTACTTTTCCATTTCTTTCTCAAGAATTGTTGCAGTCCCTCATCGGGCACCTTCTGAGGACATCTAGTAGTGGGAGATTTGTTTAACCACTCTAGAAGGATTTATTTGGAGCCTCCTCTTGGATTTAGCACTTAGACACATTTTTATAAGGCATCCAGGTCTTGGTTTCAAATCTTGTAGTAGCCATTACTGGAAAATGCATTTTCCAGTCAGGCCTTGCTAGCTATTCCGAGTTGGGAACATTACAGTGGTATCAAAGCTACTTTCTTGGCTTAGCCTGTGAGTCTAAGCCCAAGAATATAGAAGACTGGAGAGGATGGGATTTATTGCATCATATTTCAGATCCATGAAGAACCTCCCCAAGGAGGATAAGCATAAATAAGAGGAATAACCTTCCACTTCCTATTCTCATCAAGGAGATAGAGAAATAAGCAGGAGAAAAACTCTGTATTTTGGAGAAGAAAAAGAAAAAGGGGATAAGTTTCTTCCCGGATCTGTACAATGGATCCATGAAGAGTTTGAGGAGATCCGGAGGGAAATATGTGAAGGATCTCTAAGAGGTTTTGTACCAAAGGAAAACTCTAGATTTTCACATGAGGAGTGTGAGCAAGTAGCTACACACCATCATGCACAGCGTAGTCACATGCCCAGGATTGCCGGAAGAAATATGGAAAGAGAAGAAGAGGATGCTAAGAGGGAAAACCTTAGTAATTTCTTGAGGGAGTATGAGTTTCAAACTCAGAGATTCCGAGAGCATCTCATTTTTTCAGAGTTTTGCAAGATGAAGGTGAATGGAAGAAAGTAGCATGATAGATTTCATCTATCTACCTCTGAGGGTTCACCTGTATGTTCAACCAAAGCTTGGGTGGAGGAGTTAGAGACCTTCTTAGAACAACACCACATTCTTGAAGAATAATCCATCAAAGTTGCAGGGTTGCATTTGAGAGGTAAGGCTTATGCCTGGTGGATCTTTGAATTCTTTTCTTTAAGAAATGTAAATTCTACATCTTATGAAAATTTCACTAAGGCCTTAGTGAAAAGCTTTGATAGAGGGGTTCATGAGAAACACATAGAGGAGCTAAATGAGAAAAATCAAGCAAAACCCTTGCATAAAAACACAATGCCATTTCAGAGAACCATGAGGGAGGCTGAAAACTTGCACCATACTTTGCTGGAGGAGAAACTTTCTTCTCACACTTTTAAGCAAGGAGGCATGAGGGTATCTTTTTCAAAGAGGGATCCAACCATTGGAGGATTGGTCATTCATGTTGCAGAGATTGAGGGCAATAGCACTGTTAAATCTAGAGTTGATCTAGCACCTCATGCAGAGGAAGGAGGAGCTCTTTCTCCAAATAGAGGGATGCTTGCATCTTTTCAAGGAAGTCCCTAGGATCTCATGTGTGGAGATCAAGGCACAACTCGTGTTCCATCTGTGCCATTGTTGAGGAGGTGTGAAACCAAGGAGACACGAGGAGGAAGTAGGGAGAAGACCCAACATCATGAGATGAAGAGTACACATCCCTATCCATTTCTGGAGGTTGATGCACCTAAGGAGGTGATTGGATAGCAAAGTGGAAGCATGGAGAGTTCTCTCCATTCGTATATGCAATCATCTCTTGTTGAGGATGTCTCATTGCATGGAGACATGTTGCCGGGGAGACCACAGAAGTAGTAGAGGAAGGATACTATCCTTCGAACTTGCATCTTTGACATGGGAGATGTCAAAGGAGAGGGAAGCCATATGACAAATGTTCTTCATGAGAGATCATTAGTGTTGTCACTATGGAGGATAGATCCATATGGGAACTCCCAGTTGTTGGTGGATTATTCCAAGGATATTTTCACTTGCATGATCTTGGATGACCAGTTGCATTAGGAGGCATATTTATTCAGAGATGGGGTCATCTTCTATCATGGTAGGATCTTCTTCCCTAGAGCTTCCAAGCTCAAGGAGAAGTTGCTACAAGCATCTCGGGAGGATTTCGTTTTCAGTCCCACTTGTTCTATGAGAGCATAACACACCATCATGGAGGGGTATTTTTGGATGGGATTTGAGGAGGATATATATCAGCATATGAGCATATGCATACACCAGATGGAGATGGAGGAGAGACATGACTCTTTGAGAGAGTTAGCACAACCACCTCTTTCCACTTTGAGGATGAGAGGAGACTCATTTATGAGCCACTCCATTTGTATGAGCAGAGAGTATGGTAAGGGTATTCATTATTGTTTACATGAACATTTATATGATTTATTTATGTATCCCTTGACCATATATGTGAAGGATGTTTCTCCAAGGAGGAGCATTCTTTCTTTTAGACCTCATGGTTTAGACTAGGCCATGAGCATGATTGATGGCCATTCCCTAGGAGGATGATCCGGATTTTATGCAGGAATGCAACATAATAAACACATAACCATAAATACAGAGATGCAGCGGAAATAACACTTCATTTCATTAATATCAAATAACAGAAAGATGCTTACAGACATAATGGAAATAAAATAGCTAAGGTGCTGGTAGCGAATCTCTGAGAAGAGATGTGGTGGCTACAGACCTCTGAACTGTGTTACAATGAGGCTCGAGGGCCTATTTATTGTTGAGAAACAATGTAGAATTTGAAACGTCAAAAAACCTAACCGTAGGAGATGAGGCGCCAAAACTGTGGGCGCCCGTTTGGGTAAATTGGTGGTTCAACTTCCCGGGGGCATAACTTTGGCACCCGATCTCCGTTTGACGCGTTCAATAGCTCGTTAGAAAGATCTATCCGAGGACTACAGCTGTCGGGACGAATTTTATCAAAAAATTCGTTGGGGATTTCATACCCAAAAAACGTCGTTTAGGGCCTCAAAACGGCTCCGGAAGTTCAGGACCCGAAAAACTGCTAAAAATAGTAAGTTATGCCGAAACTGAAAAACTGAAAGAGACAATGGTGGGGGGCCAAGTGGAATAGGTGGGTGGCCACCAATATCCACCTGTATCATTAAGCCCCCAAAACGGCTCCGAGAGTGGAGGACCCGAAAACCTGCTAAAAATAGTAAGTTGTGCTGAATGTGAAAATCTGCAAGAATTGATGGTGCTGGTCCAAATGGAATAGGTGGGTGGCCACCGATATCCACCTGGATCAGAGGACTTGGGGAAGATAGACATTATGGAGGACATGATAATTGTATGCCTTATATCATTCACTTCCTCCATACTTATGGGGAGATTGGAGCAGCAAGCATGTGGTTGAGAAGCCACAGTTTTTATCAGTCTCTATTGCAGTTGAGGGTCAAGTTGTGCTGGTTACACCTAAGGGACCATTGTCCTTCTCATTTTTTGCATATGGCAGCAAGTATGATTCTCATCTTTGCTCCCTATGGCTCTATTGTTTATTTTTTTATGAGGATCATGCTTGGGAGAGAGACACATTGAGTGAATGTGGCATTTGAGAGAGAAATTCCTCATAATATTTTCACTACATGTTTTGAGGGGAGCATGGGATATGATATGGTAACCTTAACAACACAATTGTCACTTGATGAGGTGAACCGTATGATGGATATGATGCCATATGATGATGATTTCCAACTCATCATATATGGGGATATTTGGGTCAACATGATTTGCAGTGTTGGGGGAGAGATCTTTGGAGGTATAGTCCTCATTTTGCCACTTGAGGGAAAAATTATTGCAGCCCATGGAAAACTAGCACTCTACACTTATCATAATTGGAGAGATGGACAGCCTAGGCTAGGCTACAAGTCTACCATGTGCAGAATTTCATCCCACCTTCTTTGTCAGAGCAAAAGGTGGAAGACAATTTTCAGGAGTTGCCTAGTTGGAAGGTGACTCGTTTTGTTGGAAATGTTGTCATTGATGGCAAAGGACTTGGCAAAGGAGGAGCATTTGAAACAAAAACTAGGAAAAGAGAGAAGAAAAGTAGCAAAGAATAGAGGCATCATATAAGGAACAAAGGCAGCAGGAGATAGATGAGGTGGTGCTACAGAGTGGTGAGGGTAGAGTTTCTGTAATTTGATTGTAAGTGCATATATGAAAAATTGAAATCTCTGTGTAAAGTGATTTAACTTGTGATTCTGAACATGATTGGGAAATTGGTGTTTGAGTTCGGAACCACTGAGGGGCCTGCAAGGACTGCACAGAGATGCATAGTGGTGTAGAGTAGAGGCAGAGGAATAGAAGGCCATTACTTTGAAGACCTATCTAAGGACTAAAAGTTGTAACTAATGTCATTGTATAAATGATGAATTGTTTCATTGTTACTGTGAATTTTTTTAGTCGAATTCTGTGTGGAATGTTTTGAATCCCTGTGATTAACTGTGAAGATAGAACCTGCAATTGAGCTCTGAATTGAGACTCTGCATTCGACGAAAGAATCGGTGTTAATAATACCGATATCGTAGTTCAGGTTGGATGTGAGGGCTTAACTTATAAGTAATAAATCCTATTATGCATAACCAGTGATACGAGATCAATGCTGAGGATTGATTGGAGTTACTGTGGATTTGGGTTAGAGAAGACTAAATATAGAGTCAATTCATGCCCAGATAAGTGCTAAGGGTTTTAATAAAATCCTGTTGGAATTTCAAACTGTATTATATTGAAATATGTGTATCAGGAGTCGAGGCGTGGAGATGAAATTCATCATCCACAGTTAACTGATTGGGTTAATTAACCTTGTTTGAATGTTGAATTAAGGCAGTAGCATTGAAGGGAAGGTTGAATGCGAATTTAGAGGAGAACGGAACCCTGAGTAATAGTGGAACCGAGAAACTTGAATAGTAAACCCGAAGGTCAAAACCCAGCGGTTTCGCGCAGTTTAGAAGTGGTAAATAAAATCAGTGAGAAAAAAAGTGATGTATGCCAGGAGATGACGCGTGGCCACAAATGGTATTGGAATACCATTCACATCGCGTAACTTTTTTGAATTAACACTCAGGTATTTAAATCACGCGATATTGGTTTATGGTCGTCAGATCATCCAGGACCAAGCGATGAACTAACCACCGTCGGATGTGGAAGGTTCGTTAGCGCTGGGCCCCAACTCTGATGTACGTTGATGATTGCCGGTTTAAGGAAGGCCGAGGTCTATATGAATTATCATAACTAGAGGTTCACGCTACGTTTATTATGTCTAGCTAAGGTCTATTGCAGTTAATATATGCTATGAAGGTTTAAGATATGATTCATCCAACTATATGGTATGATTGACTTATATCAAAGGCGCGTTATGAATGTGGATTATTATATCTTGTTTAAACATTATTAAGGCACTTGTTATAAAGACTAAGACTTATAAAAGAGGGAGATATAGTCTCGGCACGCCATTCAAATAAAACAAAGGTCTTATAGTGCGGTGCTTATTTAAAATACCAAAGGTCATACTCGAAGGACCATTTTTCATTGGACTACAGAAATTCATTCATCAAATTCCCTGAATTTGATCAATGAATTAGAAAGTTAGAAATCAAAGAAGTGGCCCAGTAATTGTGCAATCGGATGTTATTAACCATTGTTTATATAGCCCAAAGATTGGGTTTAAAATAAAGGTTTATAAAGCGTGAATTGGTGTTGGTTTTTAAGCCATTGGAAAATGTATATATTATAATGAATCAAATTTTATATACCAAGACGTGGACCATTATAATAAATCGAATGGACAGAAGAGTTTATTAACCTTGTGGGACCCTCACGAATCGCATTGGAGAAAAACATAACAGCGAAACATGTTAATAGAAGTTCCAATGGCGATTGCGGACCCGATGTGTTTATGAACTGTGATTCATATGTGTTTGAGTTCTGGCTTAAAAGGCATCAAAGTAGGCCATCACATTAGAAAAAAAGAAAAACATCAAAACAATTACAATGGAACAAATCACAATTGGAAGTACTCAGTTGCGATTAATCGCATCGGTAACAAACAAAAAAAAAGGTTCAATATTGTGGGCCCGAAGGTTACTTTATTATGGTGCCAGCATTTTAGTTTAATGTTGTGAAGGTTACAACTTTGGAATAGTGCGATTATTCAAATGTTAATATGAATAATCATGAGAAGGGTTTGAACCCAGCGTTCGAAAATTGGTCCAGTTTATTTTATAAAATGGATTTTAACCATAGACTGAAGCAGAAATTAATACTTCCACATATAGATTAAAATCTGGGTTGTTTTAACTAAGGGCGAAGATTAAATTGGATATAATACATGTTGCCGGGCCATATTACAATTTGGGGTTTAAGCCAAAGTCAAGGATACTATGCAGCATTTCGAAACATTGGGTAGAAAAATGTATTATATATTGGTATATTACGTTTATAGAAATGCCATGAGCCAATATTACATTTGTTCTAAACCAAGCATATAGGTGCAAAAGTCGAGGGTTGGATATTCATGTGAAATGCGTAATAACCCATATGATAACCATATGGAGTTCTAATGGACATTTGGTTTATAACCTCTTAAAGAGAAGCTTGCACATTATTGAATGAAATATTAAGGAGGGAGGTTTATAATATGGTTGCAGGTTCATAAATCGAAGACCGAAGCCTAGGTGGTCCTTAATTACAAGGTGAAATTTGGTTTAATTTGTATATGCAGATCTGTCCCATAACCATGGAATAATGAAGATTCCGCACGAAATTAATTTTCCAGATAGAGATTATTTGGAGGGCATTATTTTCAGATGCATAGAAATAAAAGCTGTGAGTTGCCCAGATTGAAATAAATTGGGCATAAATTAGGAAATGCGTTTTATATACATAGAGAAAAAGAAAAAGTGGGCCTGAAAGAGGTAAACAGAGATTGCAGGTTTGACAGGTGTACATGCATAGGTGCACACAATTACAGTGAACAGAGTATGCAGAATAGTTACATGATAGAAGAAAATACACAATTGCAGAAAACAACAGAGGTATGCAGAGCAGTTACCTGACAGCAGCAGAAAAGACAAAACCAGCAAGCCAAGTGCTAGAAAGAGGACTGAGTGAAATTTATACATGTAACTAAAAATGGGAATGTAAATGTTGTAATTGATTTTTTATTGTTTATGATGCATTGGCAAGTCTCTAGAGGAAAACAAAAATAACACTATTACCGATGAAACAGGTAACCGCACTGTTACCTACTTTTTTTTGGTAGCATAAAAAGCACCCGATTTTGAAAAGTGGTGATGCAGAATCACCCCCTTTTTTTTGTGCACATTTTTGACACTCTAATATTTTTATTTATGAAGTATGAATTTTTGTTTTAAAATGTTAGTGATTTTCATGCTAATTTGGAAACGTATTGATGCAACATCAACCTTGTTTTTTTAGAGTGGTGATTTTCATGTCGGTAATAAAACACAAAACATAGATAAAAAAATATATATATAAAAAATAAAAAAACCAATAAAAATGTAAAAAAACAAAAAAAAAATTAACTCGTAAAAATAAAAAATTTAAACAAAAATAAATTAAAAAAAACAAAAATATTCGAAAATTATATCAAAAGAAATGACAAAATTTCAAAAAAAAAACATTATTTAAAGAAAAAAAAAAAAAAAACACCAAAAACATTTTTTTTGTAAGTTATTAAAAAAAACCATATAATTAAAAAAAAATAAAAAAATAAAAAATTTAAAAATAATTAAAATTACAAACTTAAAATTTAGATTAAAAAAATAAAATACAAAAAAGAAAAAACAAAATTTAAATATTTCAATTAAAAAAATAATAATAATAAGAAAAAAAAAATACAAATTTTAAAATTAACAAAAAAAAACAAATTAAAAAAAAAAAAAGAAAATTTAAAATTGAAAAAGAAAATTAAAATAAAAGAACTAAAAAAAAAACAAAAAAACTATTATTAAAAAACAAAAAAAAATGAAAAAAACCACGTGCAAATAATTAAAAAACAAATATCCATAAATTTACTGTTTTTTTTTTAATGAAACAATTTATAAATTTTAAAGATGAAAACCTAAATAAACTAAAAGATTAAAAAAAAAAAAAAAAAAATTTAAAATTTAATAAATTTAATAAATATATTTTAAATTTTATAAAATAATTAATCTGAAATATTAAATTTAAAAACAAAATTTAAAAAAAACAAAAAAAATTAAAACAAATTAAATTTAAAATAAAAAATTTGAATTAAAAAAAAAATAATTTTAATTTTTTGAAATTAAAAAAAAAATTTAAAAAAATAAAAAATAAAAATATTAAAAAATTAAAAAAAAAATTGAAAACAAAAAAGAGAAAAATCAAATTTAAAAAAAAAATATTAAAAATTAAAAACAAAATAAAAAAAATATATATATTGCGAATTAAAAAATATTAAAAATAAAAAAAAAATTAAAAAAGAAAACTAAACAAAAAAATTTAAAAAAAAAAATCAAATTAAAAAAAATAATTATTAAAAATTAAAAAAAATAATAAAAAAGAATTTTTTGATCGTGGTGGTGCCGCCAATCGACCTCCCGCCCAGGTGACGGTGGAGGCCGATTCTGGGAGTCAGCATCCCGCGGCGGAAGTGTGATTACGGGAATCGGCCTCCCGAGGGCGATTCCAAGAATCAGCCTCGGCGGTAGGGCGATTCCGGGAATTGGTCTTCTTTTTCAAAATTAATTTTTTATATTTGAAATTTAAATTTTTTTTTTTTTTTTCTTTCTAAATTTTGTTAATAATTAATATTAAATTTTATATTTTTTTTTATTTAATTGATTTTTTTTAATTCATATATTTTATTTCATTATTAAATTTTATGTTTAGTTTTTCATTTAATTTTTTAAAATTTAATAAATTTTGTATTTTTTTTAATTTATTTGAATTTAATTTTTTTTTTTATTATTATTTTTTTAATTACATAAAATTTTTATATTTTTTTTAATTTCAATTAAAATTGTGTATTTAAAATTAGATTTTTTTTTTTTAATTAAACTTAATATTTTCAAATTAATTTGTTTTTTATTTAATATATTTTTTAATTTATTTTTTCAATTTTTCATTTTTAATTGATTTTTAAAGTTTTTTAACTTGTTATTTTAACAATGTTTTTTTTTCTATATATTTAATTTTTTTTTTTAATTTAATTTGTTATTTTTAATATATATATATATATATATATATATATATATATATATATATATATATATATATATATATATATATATATATATATATACTTTTAATTTAAACTTCTTCTTTTTTAATTGTAATTTTAAAGTTTTAAATTTATTAAAATTTAATATATTTCTTTAAATTTAATTTTTTATTTTAAAATTTAATTTAATTTTTTAATTTAATAAACATTTTCTTTTTCTTTTTTAAATTTAATTTCTATATTTTATTTTTTTTAATTTCTTTTTTTTTTTACCTTTTTTTAATTTAATATTTTTATTTTGTTTTTATTTTTATTTTTTGATTTTTATATATTTTGAAATTTTAATCTTTATTTTTTTTTCTTTCTTAAATTTTAGGTTTTTTTTTAATGTTTGAATTAAAATTTTTATTTTGTTTCTTTTTTTATTTTTTTATTCCTATATATTTTTAAATTTTAAGCTTTAAAATGTTTTTATTTTTTAAATTTATTTTTTTCTTAAATTTTAGGTTTTTTTTAATGTTTGAATTTTAAAAATTAAAAAAATGTTATTTCTAATTTTAAAAATGTCAAAAATATGACACAATTTTATTTTTTTTGTTATTCCAGCATCAACTGGTTTTGTTTTGAGGGTGTTTTTTCAATTCTTTTTTCAAGAAACAATTTTGTTTTTAGTATAATTTTATAAAATGTTGAAATTTGACCTTCAAAAAAAACCGAGTGCATTCTGGAATACACTTTTTTTTTGTTTTTTGGGTGTTTTTTCATGTTTTTTGAGTCTTTTTGGGCTAGATTTCCCGTTTTGAGTTCAGGTTTCCTATTTCATTGGTAACAGTATTAAATCCCACTGTAAATTTGAAATTAAAACATATTTTTATATTTTTCTGAATGAGTTGATAAAAGAAATGATGTGACTGAAGGCAAAGAGACATGGCTATCCAGATCGAATTCCCAGTAGAATGCAAACAACCATGAAGCTATTTTGTATAAAACAGGTAATATCCAAGGGGAGAAGGTTACGAAAAAGAGAGAGAGAAGAAGAAGAGAGTGTGTAGCAGAATTGAAGAGAGATTGAAGAATATAAGAAAGCTCCAAGAGGTTAGAGGATGCAAAAATGAAGAAGTGAGATAGAGAAGAAGGGGGAGCTGATAGTGAATCTGAGAAGATGCAGAAATGATATAAGATAGATATGAAGACTAATGCACAACAGTGAAGATGGTACAGAACAGAGATGATATCCAAGGTAAATCAGCAAGCGTTTTCGTTTGAAAGAGTAACGAAGTTGGAGCTTCCATATCAAGTTGTAGCTTGATAGATGTCAGTTGTAGCTGACTGAGGTAGGAGCCTCCTGTAGGTTGGTGCCTGCAGAAAATTAATGGGAGTTGGAACTTCCTTGCAAGTTGTAGCTTGCAGAATTGAGGTTGGAGCCTCCTGTAGGTTGGTGCCTGCAGAAAAACAGTGGTGAGAGGGAGTTGGAGCTTGCCTTTGCATCACAACAATAATAAGATGTCGTTTTCTCCCTTTATGGGTTTCCACTTATATCTGGTGTCTATGTGCATGACATATATGTGTTGATATGGTATATCTATTCTGCTAATACTTGTTGCTCACACATTAAGACTGCTAGTACATTACCTAATATGCTTATTAATTGCTGCTCACAAATAAGGATTATACACACATTATGTTCATCATGAAATGAAGGTGTTAATAATGTTTAATGAAAAGTTTTAAAAGTCCATGAATGTGTTAAACTGATTCCCCCCCCCTCTCAGTTTAACTAAGGGTTCAACAATTGGTATCAGAGCATGTTCATTTGGTGTAAGCTTAATAGCTTGAAGGAGATCTGGTTCAGTCATGGAATACCAAAATGTACTTGTGCTAAACACAACAAGCTTTCCTGAATGGAGAGATAAGGTTAAAACAAGTTTAATGGCTAATGAACCTGAGGTATGGAAGCTTGTTTGTGATGGTTATTGTACAAACTCTCCCACGGTGCAAGAAAAAAATAGGAATGCCAAGGAAAAAATTGTGATATACAACAATCTTCAGAACAAGGAGCTTGAGGTAATAATGGATTTAACCTCCGCAAAAAAAATCTGGGACAGATTGCATTTCATGCATGGAGTAGACACTGAGGATTGCATTGTCAAGAAGGAGAAGAGAATTAAGAAGAATAAAACTTCATGTCAAAAGGAAAATTTTCAATCAAATGAGGTACCTGCTAGTGTGAATGGTAGTAAAAATCATGAAGAAATTGTAGTTGAGGAAAAATCCAAACTTGACACAGCCCTGACTGAAATAGAAAAATTGAAGAATGAAAACAAAGACCTTAAGATATTGGTACAAATATGTGATGAGAAATAATTTGAAGATAAGAAAGAAATTATTGGCCTGAAGAGACAACTTGAAGAAGCAAGGAAAGTTGAAGACACTCTATTGCAAAAATGGAAGAGAAAAGTCTGGAATGTGAGAAACTGGAAGAAGAAGTTGTGTGCCTAAGAAAGAAACTAGAAAAATCCCAAAGAGAATTATTAATGAATACTCCACAAGTGAAAAGCTCTGGAAAACTGGACCAAATACTAAATGCTCAAAGGTCACCTTTGATAAATGTTGGGATAGGATATGAAGGAGAAACCAATAAGTCCAAGGTAGAAGATAACAAGAAAATCATCTTTGTAAAATCTATAAAGGAAAATGAAGCAACTAAGAAAATTCCTACAGAAGAAGCACTCATCCAGAACATGAGGTGTAAAGAAACAAGCAGAATCAAGCAACAACATGAAAGAACAGAGAATGAGAGGATGAAACAATCAGCTGTTAAAGGCTCACATGCTCCTAAGGATGAATTGAATAAATTTGGAAGATGTCAAAGAAGGTTATTTCCTCCTATGGGAAGTATCACTTGTTTCTCTTGTCACAAACTAGGACATATTGTAGCATATTGCAAGACAAAGAAAATCTAGTCCAACTAGCAAAGGATGACGCAAATGAGAAGAACCCCTCAAGCAAGCAAATGGAAAGGAAAATCTTTCAACAAGTACTCAAATCATTTCCATGGCTACTGTTATGCATGCAATAGTTTTGGACATAAATTTTTTGATTGTAAATTATATTAAAAAAGGGAACAAAGTATTATACATCAGCTCAAATGTACTTGAAAAAATAAGATGTTATGTATGCCTCAAGCTTGGCCACAAAGAAAATGACTGTAAACTGCCATATATATTAAAGAACTCAGACAGATGATGGAAACAAAGCAAATTGAACAAAACTATGAATCTAAAAGAAGTGCAGATATTATGATGAACTCATATAAAGTATGGAAGGAAAAGAGAAAGGGGGAGCCTATTATCTCAATAACATAATGAGAACTTCATATTCTCAGGGGGAGCTGCTCTAGGAAACAAAGCTAATATCCAACCAGTGATAAATATGAAGCAACATCTCAGGGGGAGAGTAGTTCATAACTAGTCCCCACAAGTCTAAGAAGAGCTCCATGAAATGAGAACAGCTATGAGAACAGGAAGGGAAAGGAAAATCCCTCTAACAGAGAACTATTGAGGAAGAAGATGATCTGAAGTATTAAATAGCTGACATATTGATGGAAGAAGAGAAGACAACAAGCAACCATGATGGTAGAGAGAACATCAGCCATGAACATGTAAGCCAAGAAGACACCAGCACATAAGTGATGATCACAGTGTGCATCATATAGCCATAATGAACAAGTGAACTACATTAAGAAGGAGGAATAAGAGAAGAGCCTATCATCATTATATCATTACATTTTTCATCTATGAAAAGTCTCCTCGGAGGAATGCAGTAAAGTGAGTAATAAATCCTTGAGAAATCAGCCCATGAAGATTTATAGAAAATAAATTGAAGATGCCTTCCCAAAGATCTTTATATTAGAACTATTGAATTGAGCTTTAAAGCAGAAATGATTTTGGAGCAGTCCAAGAAAAGAAAATGTAGGGACAATCCTTTAAACCAAAATGACAGTCTAAGAAAAATTTCAATGATGCAAAGATCGGATTCAATACACTAATGGTTGTTGTTGGGAACAGTGGAGATCAAAAAAAAAACAATAGAGACTATGAAAGTTTTCTTAAGATTGGGTTCATGGGCAAGCTAAAGTGAAAGTAGTATTAATTGGTACTTGGTACAAACAGCATGCCTATCAACAAAATATCAAGTGTTATCATGGAGCAGCAGTAAGGTACAAGTCCTCAGGATCAAAGGATTATTGCAAGAGTACATCTAGCATAAAAAGGGTCATTGAAAAGGCAAAAGGATCAGTATCTTATTTATACCTGAAGTAGTATATTGAGCATAGAAGTAGTATCATTTTCTATATATAATTGCATGCCTTCTTGAAGACAATACAGATATATATATATATATATATATATATATATCAGGCCTCTCTCTTGAATTCATTCCTAACACCGTGTGAAGTCTGTTTGTTGAAATTTCAACTAAACATCTTGAGTATGTTTTGTTGAAGATCATCATAATAGGTTAGTTAAAGTATTGAAAGTGTGAAGGATTAGTTATGTCATAAAGGAAATTGCATAATTGATAAGTGAGACTGACTAACACACTGAAGGTATCTAGCCTCAAGGGTTTGTTTTTAAAATACATTGTACAAGCAGGAAAGTTATTTGGCCCCTAATATTGAAAGATATTTCCTATTATCACAATAAACTGTAAGCTTTGGTTTGATTTAGTGTTCACTTCAGCAACAAGGACCTTTCATTATTTAAGTGTAATATCGCTGTCGGTAGTCTAGCACAGATTACCAACAACAGGTAGTACAGGTGAATCACAACAATAAAAGATATATTGGGATCATCACAATTGAACAGATGAGTACTATAGATGTGCATTGCGGAAAAATACTTTCTCCATATACAACCCTCCTCAATGTATATGCATCGTAGATAAAGATTATAATCTAGACTGAAGTATAGCTGAAGCAAGCTTGATATGTCACATGGAGCATTCACAATCTCCAAATATTGATCTAATGATGCATCTATGATCATACAAGTCTGATTATATATGGCTGTCATCACCTACACACTATACAAGTTCAATAAGTCTCAAAAGTGTTCTCTCAACACTAGTTTGGAGCAGAAGGGTAAAAAGTTAGAAAAAGAAGGCCTAAACACATTTTAGAGAGAGGAAATGCAAAGATACAATCCAACCCTTTTCCATTGATGTCAAAGGGGGAGGAAAAGCAAGCAAAACAAGGAGTGGAGGATATGTTGCCATCAATGCCAAAGTGGGATACTGTTGGAAATGTTTTCATTGATGGAAAAGGAGTTGGCAAAGGAGAAGCATCTGAAACAGCAACTAGGCAAAGAGAGAAGCAAAGTAGCAGAGAACAGAGGCAACATAGAAGGAAAAAAGGCAACAGGAGATAGATGAGGTGGTGCTGCAGAGTAGTGAGGGCAGAGTTTTTGTAATTTGATTGTAAGTGCATATATGAAGAATTGAAATCCATGTGTAAAGGGATTTAACTTGTGATTCTGAACATGATTGGGAAATTGGTGTTTGAGTTCGGAACTGCTCAGGGACTTGCAAGGATTGCACAGAGCTGCATAGTGCTATAGAGTAGAGGCAGAGGAATAAAAGGCCATTACTTTGAGGACCTGGCCTAGGACTAAAAGTTGTAAGTAATTTCATTGTATAAATGAGGAATTGTTGAACAGTGTTACTGTGCATTTGTTGAGTTGAATTCTTTGTGGAATTTTTTGAATCGCTATGATTAACTATGAATATAGAACCTGCAACTGAGCTCTGAATTGAGACTTTTCATTCAATGAAAGAATCGGTGTTAATAATATTGATATCATAGTTCATGTTGGATGTGAGGGCTTAACTTATAAGTAATAAATCCTATTATGCATAACCAGTGATACAGGATCGATGATGAGGATTGATTGGAGTTACTGTGGATTTGGGTCACAGAAGACTAAATATAGAGTCAATTCGTGCCTAGATAAGCGCTAAGGGTTTTTATAAAATCCTAATGGAACTTCAAACTGTATTATATTGAAATCTTTGTATCAGGATTCGAGCCATGGAGATGAAATTCATCATCCACAGTTAACTGATTGGGTTAAATAACCCTGTCCGAATGTTGAATTCAGGCGACAACGTTGAAGGGAAGGTTGAATGCGAATTTATAGGAGAAAAAAACCCTAAGTAATAGTGGAACATAGAAACTTGAACAGTAAAACCGGAAGTCGAAACCCGACGGTTTCGCGCAGTTTAGAAGTGGTAAATAAAATCTGTGAGAAACAATGCGATGTATGCTAGGAGATGACGCGTGGCCACAAATGGTATTCAAATACCATTCACATCGCATAACTTCTGTGATTTAACACTCAAGTATTTAAATCACGCGATATTGGTTTATGGTCGTCGGATCATCCAGGACCAAGCGATGAACTAACCACTGTTGAATGTGGAAGGTTCGTTAGCGTTGGGCCCCAACTTTGATGTACGTTGATGATTTCCAGTTTAAGGAAGGCCAAGCTTTATCTGAATTATCATAACTAGAGGTTCACACTACGTTTATTATGTCTGGCTAAGGTCTATTGCAGTTAATATATGCTATGAAGGTTTAAGATATGATTCATCCAACTATATGGTATGGTTGACTTATATCAAAGGCGCGTTATGAATGTGGATTATTATATCTTGTTCAAACATATTAAGGCTCTTGTTATAATGACTAAGACTTATAAAAGAGGGAGATATAGTCTCGGCACCCCATTCAAATAAAACAAAGGTCTTATAGTGCGGTGCTTATTTAAAATACCAAAGGTCATACTCAAAGGACCTTTTGTCATTGGACTACAGAAATTCATTCATTAAATTCCCTTAATTTGATTAATGAATTAGAAATTTAGAAATCAAAGTGGCCAAGTACTTGTGCGATCGGATGTTATTAATCATTGTTTATATAGCCCGAAGATTGGGTTTAAAATCAAGGTTTATAAAGCGTGAATTGGTGTTGGTTTTTAAACCATTGGAAAACACATATATTATAATGAATCAAATTTTATATTCAAAGACGTGGACCATTATAATAAATCGAATGGACAGACGAGTTTATTAACCTTTTGGGACCCTCACGAATCACATCGGAGAAAAACATAACAGACGAACATGTTAAAAAAAGTTTCGATGGCGATTGCGGACCCGATGTGTTTATGAACTGTGATTCATATGTGTTTGAGTTCTGGCTTAAAAGGCATCAAATTAGGCCATAGCATCGGAAAAAAGGAAAAAATTGGAACAATTACAAAGGAACAAATCACAATCGGAAGTACTCAATTGCGATTAATCACATCAGCAAAACAAAAAAAAAAAGGCTTCAATATTGTGGGCCCGAACGTTACTTTATTATGGCGCTAACATTTTAGCTTAGTGTTATGAAGGTTACAACTTTGGAATAGTGGAATTATTCAATTGTTAATCTGAATAGTCATGAGAAGGGTTTGAACCCAGTGTTCGAACATTGGTCCAATTTCTTTTATAAAATGGGTTTTAACGATAGACTAAAGTAGAAATTAATACTTCCGCATATAGATTAAAATCTGGGTTGTTTTAACTAAGGGAAAAGATTAAATTGGATATAATACATGTTGTTGAGCCACATTACAATTCGGGGTTTAAGCCAAAGTCAAGCATACTATGCAGCATTTAGAAACATTGGGTAGAAAAACGAATTATATATTTGTATCTTACATTTATAGAAATGTCTTTCGCCAATATTACATTTGATCTAAAATGAGCATATAAGTGCAAAGGTTGAGGGTTGGATATTCATGTGAAATGGGGAATAACCCATATGATAACCGTAAGGAGTTCTAATGGAAATGTGGTTTATAACCTCTTAAAAAGAAGATTTCACATTATTGAATGAAATATTAACGAGGGAGGTTTATAATATGGTTGTAGGTTCATAAATCAAAGACCGAAGACTAGGTGGTCCTTAATTACAAGGTGAAATTTGGTTTAATTTGTATATGCAGATCTACCCCATAACCATGGAATAATGAAGATTCTGCACTAAATTAAATTGCCAGAAAGAGATTATTTAGAGCGCATTATTTTCATATGCATAGAAATAAAAGATGTGAGTTGCCGAGATTGAAATAAATTGGGCATAAATTAGGAAATGCATTTTATATACAAAGAGAAAGAGAAAAAGTGGGCTTGAAAGAGGTAAATAGAGATTGCATGTTTGACAGGTGTACATGCACAGGTGCACACAATTACAGTGAACAGATTATGTAGAACAATTAGATGACAACAGTAGATACACAATTGCAGAAAATAAAAGAGGTATGCAGAGCAGTTACCTGACAACAGCAGAAAAGACAAAACTAGCAAGCCAAGTGCTGGAAAGAGGATTGAGTGAAATTTATACATGTAACTAAAAATGGGAATGTAAATGTTATAATTGATTTTTTATTGTTTGTGATGCATTGGCAAGTCTCCAGAGGAAAACAAAAATCCCACTGTAAATTTGAAATTAATACATATTGTTATATTTTTCTGAATGAGTTGATAAAAGAAATGAGGAGACATAATGCAAAGAGACATGGATGTCCAGTTCGAATTCCCAGTAGAATGCAAACAGCCATGAATCTATTTTGTATAAAATAGGTAATATCCAGTGGGAGAAGGTTACGAAAACAAAGAGAGAAGAATAAGAGAGTGTGCAGCAGAATTGAAGAGAGATTGAAGAATATAAGAAAGATGCAAGAGGTTAGAGGATGCAGAAATGAAGCAGTGAGGTAGAGAAGAAGGGGGAGTTGATAGTGAATATGAGAAGATGCAGAAATGATATAAGATAGATATAAAGACTGATGCATAGCAGTGAAGATGGTATAGAACAGAGCTGATATCCAAGGTAAATCAGCAAGGATTTTATTTTGAAAGAGTAAAGAAGTTGGATCTTCCCTATCAAGTTGTAGCTTGATAGATGTCAGTTGTAGCTGACTGAGGTAGGATCCTCCTGTAGGTTGGTGCCTGTAGAAAATTGATGGGAGTTGGAGCTTCCTTGCAAGTTGTAGCTTGCAGAATTGAGGTAGGAGCCTCCTATGGGTTGGAGCCTACAGAAAATCAGTGGTGAGAGGGAGTTGGAGCTTGCCTTTGCATCACAACAATAATAAGATGTGGTTTTCTCCCTTTATGGGTTTCCACTTATATCTGGTGTCTATGTGCATGATGTCTATGTGTTGATATGGTATATCTATTCTGCTAATACTTGATGATCACACATTAGGACTGCTAGTACATTACCTAATAATCTTATTAATTGTTGCTCACAAATAAGGATTGAACACACATTATGTTGATCATGAAATGAAGGTGTTAATAATGTTTAATGAAAAGTTTTAAAATTCCATGAATGTGTTAAACTGAGTCACCCCCCCCCCTCTCAGTTTAACTAAGGGTTCAACACATTTTGCATGGCTCATAGCTTGGAGATGGAGGATCCATGTGGAGAAGATAGTTCCCACCCTATTTTAGATCACATTCTTAAAGGGGACCTCTAGACATCACTTTGTTATCCTCTTGAGTATTTCACTTTCACATGATGATAGCTTGATAGATGACTTACATGCTGAGGATGAGCATTGTGGAGATTTTTTTGATGATATAGCATCACTTTCCTCAAGGGAGATCATCATACAAGGATGTTATAGGGAGAGGAGAAGAAAAAAACTTAGTCTATCATTGCACTTGCTTGAGGACAAGCAATCTTTGAGAGGAGAGGACTATAATGTTCCCAAATTTTCATGAAGAAAATTGGAACATTAATTTTTTCTTATTTCATCTAGGAGGTGAATAAAATGGGTAAAAGGACCATGAATAGGAATAATATCCTTTATAATCTGAAAAGGATCATTGGAGTATCTTATTTTGCACCTTCTAGTGTGAAAAGGGGAAATTTGCATGAGGGAAAGGTCAAGTTTGACCAAGTCAACAATGATGCCTAAGAGGTGTAGCTTGCATGAGAAGACAACACAGTTTTGGAGGGAGAAATATTCCTTGTGGATGAAACCCTAAGGTGTTGGGTCCATGGCAAAGAGGCATTCACTTGTATAAAATGAGGAAGGGGTAGCCATAGTGAGACATCTTGGATCATTTTATTATTTGTCTATTCAGACAAATTTCACACTTTGGCTGTCCAAATAAGTTGTAGTGCTGCTTAGCACGAGGGATTCCTGTTTAGTATTTCCTCTTCTTCTTGAGAAGACTCTTGAAGGATTGCACTTAATTTTCTCCACATATTGGCTCAAGGATAAAGACATTATTCAGTCACTGCATTATTTTTTCTCAAGTATAACGTAGTGTTGCTGGGTGTTGCAGTGGAGGGATTCCATAACACCATTCCTTGTCTCATCTTTCAAAGGAGTGAGTCTCTATTCCTCGGGAAGGTCAGAAGGAAGGTTTCTGAGTTGATCTGCATACCTTGGCATCAAGGCCAAGCATCTCCCATCTTAGATAGCGTAGTCCATTCTCCATACTGTATTATTTCAGTGCACACTTGCAATGAGGGGTTGCACCACCATTTTGGAGGAGGAGATCTTCAGTGCCGGGATCATCCTTGCGCTTGATAGATCTATTGGAGGAGGTTACTTCAGATTGCACAACATCTTAAACCATCTCCAGTATTTTCAGAGTTGCAGCTGCTGCCCAGCAACTCCAAAATTTCTGTAGATTTGCCACTTTGATGTATATTATAGCCAATCCTCCCGAGGATTGTGTATTTTTCTGTATTAGTGTTTTCAGGGGTTGAGAGCTTGCTCCCCCTCATTTATTTGAGATGATATTGTCATATCATTCTATTGTCATTTTTTATGCAGTAGTATGTCCTATAAAATGCATTATTTTAGCCAGGGCTTTTCATGTGTAGCAATTCTCTCACACTTTCTTGTATATGCTCTATTGAGGCTTCCATTGCCTAGATGAAGTGATTGATTCCTCCAAACATTGTATAAATTTGCTGCTATATAATAGATTTTTTGGCTATACTTCTCTTCATGTGCTCAAAGCTATAGAATAATGTTGTCTTTCCATTTCTTTCTCAAGAATTGTTGCAATCCCCCACTCGGCACCTTCTGAGGACATCTAGTAGTGGGAGATCTGTTTAACCACCCTAGAAGGATTTCTTTGGAGCCTCCTCTTGGATTTAACACTTAGACACATTGTTATAATGTATCTAGGTCCTGGTTTGAAATATTGTAGCAACCATTACTGGAAAATGCATTTTCCAGTCATGCCTTACTAGTTGTTCCGAGTTGGGAACATTACATGCGCCGAAGCAGTTCCCCTCTTGAATGATTCCTTGAGCAACATCAAAGAAAATATAGATGGCGCATGAGATTTTTGACTTGGCACCAATCATAGTTTTGTGTTGGGGGCATGTTGAAGATGGGATCCCCTTGAAGAAAGCAACAAGGAAAGACTCTACAGATCGAGGATTAGAGCATGCAGCGCATAGCCTATTTCGAGTCATAAGGGCTTTGGGGTGGGTCAAAGCCCCTTGTTATGTAATGGGATGGGATATTTTTGTGAAAGTTGGACTCCACCCATAGTTTTGGACCATGTTATTGTAAATGATAAACCTATATAAGGAGTCTAGATATAAGTCATAGAGATAGAGGAAGATGTGGAAAGGGGGAAAGTAAGCTTAAATGATATATATTATGAGATGGATTTGAATGTAAAATTGTTTTTAGTCTATTTTTTGGGTTAGAGAAAAGGCTCCTGCAGTTGTCTACGCGAAGACCTTAGGAAGTATGCAACTATGAGCGCAGACCCCTACAGTTGTGTGCACAGGGTGAAACTGACTGTATGAGAAATATTTGGCCATTAGTGAAAGAACAGTTGAGAAGATCTGAGTTATATTGATATGGTTGCTTTTTACTTAATTTTTATGAATGTATATGTTGAATAAGGGGTTTGATCTATAATTGAATAGCACAATCTTGCTTATGGTTATTTACTTTGTTTAATGCATCAATAAGTAAGATCGCGTAGTCTGTAGTAAGTTCAAGAGATGTGTTGAAGAACACCTATAGTATTGATAAATCTGATTAGTGAGGAGCTAATAAGAAGGAACAACCCTAAATCCACAATCCTCTATCCCTCTGGATGCAAAAAACTTGCTTTAGCATCCCCCTATATTGCCTCGGGCGAGACCTGAATTTGCGCAAGAAAATCATTTCCAAAAAGGCTAGTAATAGTTGGTTTTGTTAGACTACATAATCACTTTTGAACCTGGGTCTAGGCCCCATCAAGGCAACACCCGGTGAGGGGTGTTTAAACTTTTTTGACTAGAGACTCACCCAAAATAACTGAACATGCGCACACACACACACACACACTAAATTCTACTTTACCCAAAATAATACTTAATTGAAACTCACTTAACTTGAATTAGTTAACAGAATCTCTAAATTTATACAACTCTCCATGCGGGAGTAATTAGCTGTGTTTAATATTGACCATTAATTAAAACCACTAAACTAATACATGACCCATGAAAATTCAAAAAAAATTGTTGGTCTAAGTCTCAACTATGCTTACAACACCCAATATTTCTTTATGAAACTCAAATACATCTTTTTCTAATGGCACAGTGAACATATCAGTGAATTGATCACTTGTTCGACAAGGGTTTCAAATATACTTCTCCATTTCTCACAATTTCTCTAATAAAGTGATATCGTTTATCAATATCATTGCTCTTTTGATGAAACACATTATTCTTGGATACTTCAATGGTTGAGGCGTTGTCACAATATATTGTTGTTGATCCCTATTTTTTATGCTTGAGTCCATCCAATGCTCTTCGTAACCATACTGCTTGGCATGTTGTTGATGTCGCTGCTGCATATTCTGCTTCTACTAAAAAAAGTGTCACAATAAGTTTCTTCTTAGATGGAAATGAAATCGTACCCGAAACAAGATGGAACACATAACCATAAGTGTTATTCCTATCATCCAATCTACCTGCAAAATCATTGTCTGTGTACCCAGCCAAATCCTTCTTCTTTGTGCTTTCATACATTATGCCAAAATTTATAGTTCCTGCTATGTATCTCAAAAATATTTTTCCTTTTCTCTAATGTGAATCTTTTGGAGTCTCCATAAATCTAGAGAAAACTCACTCATTGCATAATATTTGGTCTTGTAGTTGTGATATACATAAGGTTGCCAACCAATATTTTGAATAGAGTTGTATTAACATCAGAGCCTTCGTCATCCTTAATTTTTTACCTTTTTCAACCTGTGTAGGGACAAGTTTATAATTTTCCATCCTCAGTCTTCTTAGAAAATATTTCTAATATTTATTTGACAAATAAAATTCCCTTCTTTAATTTCTCAACTTCTATGCCAATTTTTTTTTCATAAGTCTAAGATTTGTCACCTCAAATTATTTCTTCATGGCTTCTTTAAATTCTTCTAACACAATATCACATGTATAAATCTTGTCATCAACATATAAGTAGTCAATAAAAATATGCCCATGGTCATTTACCTTTTTGCATAAGGTAGGCTAAAAGGTAACTGTCAATTCTTCTACCAAGCTCTAGGCACTTTCTTGACTCCCTAGAGCACTTCCTTCAACCTATAAAATTTAGTTCTTGTACTTAAAATTCGTAACCTAGAGGTTAATTCACATAGATTTCTACTTGTAAAATTCCATTCAAGAAGGTTGATTTCACATCCATCTGATGCACTTTCCACTTGTTCTAGGATGGTGTGGCTAAGACTGCTCTTACAATATCCAATCTAACTATCGAAGCAAAATTTTCTCCAAAATCTATTCCCAGTTGTTGCAAGAACCCTTTGGATACAAGCCTTGCTTTAAATTAGTCAATTTATCCTTTCTCATTTAATTTTGTCTTGTACACCCATCTTACATCAATGAGATTTTTATCTTTTGGAAAATCAACCAAATCCCAAGTATCATTCTTTTCAATAGCTTCTATTTCTTCATTCATGGCTTACACCCAATTTCAATCTTTAATTTCTTTTTCAAAAGAATAAGGTTGGAAAGAAAACAATGAAAAGTTTTATCTAATATCAAAATCATCATAAATATATTTCAAAATTGTCATTTTTCTCTTACCGTTGCTTTATTCATCACCTTATTGATTGTTGGGTGAATTTTAATCTATTGATCTGCTTGAAGATCCATGTTATTCAGAATATCATGGAGTCCATGCTTGTGTGACTCTGTTTCGTGTCTTCTCTTGTGATTCTTGTTGCTCCTTTTCTGGTACATCCTCTTGTTCTATCATTCGCACTCTTGAATAAACTACATTTTCTATATTCCCATTCTATGACTCTTGTTCTATAAACAAAACACTTTTATTGATTATGTTTTTCTTGGTGACAAGGTTATACAATTTGTGAGCTTTTTATTACTCACTATAACCAACAAATATGTATTTTTCACTTTTATCATCCAACTTGCCTCTTAGCTCCTTAGGCACATGTGCATAGGCACATCCAAAAAATATGAGATGAGATACACTCCAACACACACATGACCATGATTCTTCTGGTACTCTATTCATCACGCCCTTTGTGGGAGATTATTTTATCACAGAGACAACACATGCAATCAGGGGCATTTTGAGGTCGAAAATAGGCCTCCTAAGAAAATTATAAAATAATAGTGGAAATAATAAAATAAGATTTGATGACATCATCAAATTTTAGAGGGAAAAAAGAAAAAACTACTTTTTCAACTCATTTTTTCCACTTGTCTCCCAAATATTTTACTCAATTTTCAAGCGGGAATACTCGTTGGATGAAAATTTTAATTCCTCATCCAAGAAGTACCCATTTTTCATACTTTTAATGGACCCCACCACTCAAAAAATGGTAAATACATGAAAAAAATGATTTCAATCACGTGTTTTCATGTATTTCTCATTTTTCACGTAGCAGGGTCCATCAAAAGTATGCAACATGGGTATTCCTTGGATGAGGAATTAAATTTTGCATCCTATGAGTACTCCCGCTGGAAATTTGAGTAAAAAATTTGGGAGATAAGTTGATAATACAAGTTGAAAATGTAGTTTTATTATTTTATTATTTTTAAATATTTTTACCATTTTAATTAAAATATGGTGAATCATCCCCCATGGTTGACATCATCATCTTGAATCCTATTGGTTCTTATAAAGTTAATTTTAGTTGTACATTTTTCTTAGGAGGCCCATTTTAGACCTCAAAATTCCCTTAATGACCTGCTTCTTCCCACTACTCATTAGACAAGTTTCATCCCTTCAACATCCTCCTTTCCCTGTTTATAATTGTCTTGTTATTTCTCTCTGCTACACGATTCTACTGCGGTGTGTATCTTCTTGTAAAATACCTTTAATTCCATGTTGTTTTTAGTAAGCATGGAGTTATTTCGAATCATATTATCATCCATGATGAGTTCTCAATACCTTGATATTTTATTCACTTTGGTTCTATGCTAATGCTTTAAATTCTCTGAACTTTGCAAAACATTTAGACTTAAACTTCATGAAGTAAACCCAAATATTTTTGCTAAAATCATCAATGAAAGTGAGGAAGTCATAAATTCCACCAATTGATTGTGTACTCATAGGTCCACACAAGTTTGTATGAACCAACTCTAGTGGTTGTTTTCTCTATATGCAACTCCCTTTGGAAAACATTCACAATGTTTCTTTCGTAAGATGCAACACTCACAAGTACTAGAAGGTTTTTTGATGGGAGGTAACCCTCTAACCATATGTTTCTACTAGCAACAATCTTAAACCAGAGAAACGCAAGTGTCCAAACTAGAAGTTCCATAACTAGAAATCATCAGAACATGCAATTGTAAAATAAATTACTCGATCACTGTAATTCATAATTAGAGGAAATATTTTCTTCTCTGGCATCTGCACTTTTTCTATCAATTTCTTTCTTGGAGGCCAATCAGATATAACACACTCTTGTCCTTGAAAAATAAACTTTTATCCCTTCTGTATCAATTGACCAACACTTATCAAATCATATTTGAGACTAGGGACATAATATACCACTCGGATTGTATTCATATCCCCCTACATGGTTATAATGTTGACCACTCGTTTTCTATAAACATCCATAGTCTTGTTGGCCCTCAACTTTACCTCTATCTTTATAGATTGATCCAGATTTGTAACCAAAATCCTATTTCCGATCATGTGGTTATTGTAACCATTGTCTAGTAGCCAAAAATTATCAAAAGGTTCATTCATGGTAGGGAAACAAGGGAACATGGAGTAAATATTATCTTCAATTACATTAGCTTTCTATTTTCCATTATCAACTATCATCCTCCTGCAATCATGGGCATAGTGACCAAATTTATTGCAATAATAACATCTCACCTTTGATTTTTCGACTCTTTTATTATTGTTGGAGCTTTTCCTATTTCCTCCACTTTGATGTTCCTACTCGTCTTTGCCATGTATGTGAGCACCATGTATTCTTCCTTATCCTCTCTCTTTATCTCTACCTTAACCTTTGTCTCTTGAGATAAAAACCTAAATTTTAAAAGTAGCTTCCATGGTTGAATCCTTATTTTCATCTATCATTGCCTCATGCGATAGAAGTGATCCCATAAAATCATCAATTGTCAGTGTTTCCAAATCCTTGGCTTCTTCTATGGTTGTTACTACAATTTCAAATTTGGTAGATAAATATTTGATGGCCTTCTCAACCACCTTTTGATCATTCATGTCATGACCATAAAATTTTAATTGGTTTATGATAGTTAAAATTCAATTCATAAATGAATCAATGTTCTTCATTTCCTTCATTTACAAAATTTCAAAATATTTTCTAATATTATGAAAATTAACATTATTGACGTTGGACATACCTCTATAGTTTGTCACAAAAAAGTGTCTCATGATGTCTTTTTTGAATATGTGATCATAATTTTCTAGAAAAATACTCAGTTCACTTGATATTCAATAAGTTGCAACGACTGTGCATTGTTCTTTTTGTTTTTCTTATATCGTTCGCTCTCTATGTTACTAAGGGCTTTTTCAACTACTTCACCTTTACGTTCAGGAAATCCATATGTGACATAGTCCCAAACATCATGAGAATTTAACATGGTATCCATCTTAATGACTCAAACATCATAATATTTCCTTGTAAACAGTCAAAAGTGTGACTAGAAACATGATGAAGCCATCTTAAAAAAAAAAATCTTCAAATAACAAAACTCGCTTCTTTTCTAAAAGAAATATTTTTATAAAGTCTTTTATAATAAGACGTTTAAAAAAATAATTTAAAATAATTTATTAAAATTTTAATACCTCATTCAAACCTTTAATAAACAATCCAAAAAAAAAGGGGTTGCTCTCCCAGATGCGAGTTTTTGATGATGAGATGGAGTGCCACCTGGGTGCCATGTTGCAGGGTATATGTCCTCCCCATGTGCCTGCACATGGTAGTCCAACCCATGATAAATGTTGGAGCATGGATCATTTATTTCCCCCCCCCTGCCAGCTTCCTTTCGACATCCTTCGGTTGTTTTTCATTAATTCTGCTCATCTTGCCCCGACCTGCTCCTAGGGACCTTAAATCCACCACCCCCGCTCCATCCTCCTCCATTCGCCTTTCCCTTCAGCTTTGTGCAGTTGCCTTCGACATATCTATCGCACCTCAGCCCCTATGCTATGCTCTGTTTCCTTGTGGTTGATGCTCCGCGGAGTCTAGCACCTTAGCTTCTTTAGAGGTTGCCCCATCCCCTCTGTGCTCCTCTCATTCACCTGCCTCTGGCATGTCGAGATGACACAGGATGTGGTGCCACAGAGCTAGTGGGCGAGGAATCACCTTCAGGACTCCTTCCTCGACCGCCGTAGGTAGGGAGGTGAACCTTTCTATGGGTTGGGAGGATCCAGACCTGTGTGACCCTATCAACCTCACCGCCCATCTGTCCCTCCATCTCCCTAGCCCTCCACCTAAATCCTCCAGCCTCCGACCCAAAAATTGACCCCGCAATTCCACCATTCAATCTGCTCCAGTATTTTGTCCTTCGAAAATGAAGGCCCTACCTATGTAAAGTGCTTCCATCAGCGGTCATGGTTAAAGTAGTAGTACTGGTTCAAGCTTGTATGAGGATAGAAAGGACTTAAAGGCCAACACTCCTGCAGACTCCTCCATTTCTCCAAATGCCCAAGTGTTGTTTCTCCCTCCATCAATGGCCCATGATTCCAATAAGGAGGACGACGAGTCACTCTATGTTTGCAGGATTTTTGAAGAGCCACCCAGCCCTCCAGAAAAGAATTACAACGCACCATCAACCTATCTGTTGGGTGCTCATCTCTTTTTCCAGTTATATTTTGGTGTTTTCTAGATTTCTTGTGTTTTGGAACTATTTTATATTATGGGTATGTATCAAAAATATAACTTTTCAAGATGGTTTCCCACTTTGGGAAATTCATAATCATCTCTGCTCTTGGGCTGGTTTCCCTGTCTTGGGCAACCCCTATTTTGTTGCTTTTATTTTGATACTTCCCTCTAGAATTGACCTGTCAACTATAGAGGATGATAATTGTAATATTTTTATGTGTATGATATAATAGAAGTAGAATAATTTAGAAAAAAAAGGGTTTGTCACTAATTAGCAAAATTTCAATGAGAAAAATTAACCCACGTGATTTTTTTTTTCTAATCACACCAAAAATACTTTAATATGATTGGGGTGCATTAACCTGACTCTCAACAGGTGCCTCTTACATGTCTTGAATATTACTACAACTACAAGGTGTGATATATATATATATATATATATATATATATATATATATATATATATATATATATATCTGTGTGTGTGTGTGTGTGTGTGTGTGTGTGTGTGTGTGTGTGTGTTTCTTTCATGATTGCTAATCTTCTCTCCTAGCTCTTTGTAAGCTTGTTCTGATACCAATTTGTTCCAAAGCCCGAGGAGGTAAGCGATAATTTTTTCACACACAATAACATGAGCTGCTACTCTATTGATCACAAAACCTTGATGACTACAATGAACGAGTCAAAGATATTGATCATAAAAACTTGATGATTACAATGAATTGGTGAGTGTATTTAAAATTTTTGGAGTGATATGAATGTGATCGATTATGTGCTGAGGTAGTTTGATTAGTTTTCCATTAAGTGAATTGATTGTTAACTGATGAATGCTTTAATGTGGAAGACTAAAGGAAATCATTTACGAATTAAACCAGCAGAAAATTAAGAATGAAAACAAAACAAATAATGGAGAGAAGAAATATCAAACATTGATTACGAAGTTCATCCCTGGTGGACTACGTCTCTGGGTCCACTTTCAAGATGGGCATCCAATTTATTAGGATTGATCGGAGGAAGTCTTTACATAGAAAAAACACTAGACTAATCATGCTCGCAAGCACTTCTGGTCACTAACAACAAGAATATCTCTCTCTCATCTTTCCAACACCTTTCTTTGCAGTCAATTCTGCCTCCAGATGGTCGAGCAATGATGAAAACAAAAACTGCCTCTAACCCTCTGAATCTAAACTCCAAACTCTCAATGTGTGCATGGAAGAAAAATGCCATGGATTTTATAATGTTGAACTCGAACCCCTTGATGCCAATTTAGGCAGGTTGTTGAGTAGATTTGGTGATTTGGGGTCTTGGTTCTATCTCATAATGACACCTAATACCTAGGGATAAGGTTTTAAACACAACCTTAGCAATTAATAAATTTCAAAAACCAAAATTGAACTTTAGGATAGGCCTTTATCCTAACAGTCAGCCTAACCACACGGGAAGAAACAACCTACATGTCAATACGTAGGATTTTAACTGTAGCAACTATTTCTGCGCTTTGGTCTAGCTGTCACAATTATATATTATCCCTTATCCATCGCATAGTTCACATGAAAAACTCTGATGGTGGCGGTAAAGGGCGTGATTTGGTGCGTAGCTCCGTTGTTATGGTTTTTTCCATGGTTATTTCCATTTTTTCACATGTTGGGAAGTTCCAATGTAGTTTGCAGACCGTTTTTAGGATTGTTTGTTATTTAATTTTTTTATTAGATAGTCTAAAAATGGGCTTAAATTTGTTCTTAGCACTAGGTTTTAACACCACGAGTTTTGTGCTAGGGCTTTAGGTTTAGGTATTAGTTATTATACCTTCGGTATTAGAACTAGGTTTTGACATAGTGCTAGGATTAGACCATAGGTTTAGCATTAGGTATTTTTTCATTACATTTTGTAAGGTATTTCACCATAGAGGACCTATGATCATTACCATGAACCTTTATACACCAAATTACATCATCACATCATGAAATTCAAACCACATGACATCTTGAAGACTTCTTCGGATGACACTGGAGAAACTGATGATACTGAAGACTGAACCAGAAATTGGACAAACTAAAACTCTGTCGATCTATACTGAACAAGATCCTCCTGGATCAATCCCCTCCACTTGAAATATTTTGGACTACAAAAGTTTGATTTTAAACAGATATCAGGTGAGGATACAACTCCCTCACTTTTTTGATATCTATCCATCTCGCCTTGCTCGGAGTCATGCCCTTGAGTCCCACTCGAAGATATTCTACATCTCCTCGTCTAGAAGTAAAAACTCCCCTGTCGAAGATGGTATCTTCCTACAACTTAGTCATATACTCAGGTGCTAAATCATCAATAGTAGGAATTTGTGTATCTTCCTCGAGATCGACAATCATCAGAGGTTCATACAACTTCATATTTTCTACTTTCACAACTGAATAAATACACATGTAAGGAGATACATCTAATCAGACTGCATGATTTCCAACCTTATCAACAATATTGAAAGGTCCATACCTGATAGATTTCAGTTTCTTTCCTTCTCCTTTCAACCTATCTTTGTTGATATACAACCATACATGATCGTCGACCTGAAAATGATGATCGACTCGATGCTTTTCATGGCACAATTTGTACTTGGCTTGACTCAATGCTTGTCATGGCGTAGCTAGAGAAGAATGTTAGGCTTGATTATAAGCATGATTCACATAAGATAAAGATTCATCCCACAACTTAGGATTTTTACTTAGTAACGTCGAAGAATATGTATCATGGTCTTGCTCACCATTTATGTCTACTCTTCAATAAAATCCATGTTGTCCCATGGCCGTAAAGGAACTGGAAGTGGTATGCACAAAAAAATATTTTGATTTCTTGGCTTTCTTGTCGAACACATCACATATCCCTTAATGTAGTTTGTAATTGTTTCATACATATGAGGCCAGTAACAATACCTTTCAATTTGTGCCATAGTCTTGCTTACACAAAAATTTCCTACCATGCGAGAAGGATGAGCTTCATAAATAACCTGCACCCTTTCTCTCCGCGATATTCAAAACTTACCCAGATGATATAACAACCTCTAATGAATATGAAATTTTACTTCTTCCACCTGAGTACCATGAGTTAGTGATTCAAAAATATCTTTGAAATTATCATCAGTACTATATTGTTCTTCATAAAATTCATGTTTCAATGAACTATTGTGTAGTACTACTGAAGCATTCAAAGATGGTCTAGACAACATATCAACTAATTTATTTGTTACACCTTTCTTTTCCTTAATTAGTAAGTGAATTTTTTGAATAAATCCCATCCATTTGTACTGGTGCGATTGTTGCAACGTAGTCTATGACTGAAGGTATTGAAGCAGCTGATGATTTGTGTGAATCACCTTTTTCTTACCCATTGCATAACCACTAGCATATGTTTTAACTTCAAATGGTTGTTGATGATATAAGATTTCTGCTATGAAAAAATTATTCTTAAATGAATCAGAAAATTTAAAATCAACACACATTCCCCATGTCCCATTTTTCTTAGGAACCAAAATTATGGGTGAGCCACATGGAGATGAATTGGGTCACATGGATTAATATCCAACCATTCCTTATATTTTTTTCTTTATTTCTTCATTCTCTATAATTAACTTGTGATACATTCCAATATTAGGAAGAGGGGCAATAGACATCAACGGTTTCTCATGTTGTATTTCCCGTTTATGAAGTAAATGTGTTGGTTCTTTAAATAGACTTTAAAATGAACTTACCACTTTAACCAAACTATCTTTAAACTGATATTCAAAACCTGAACAAGCATCATTAATATCCTTATGTTTTCCTTTTACAAACATGAGTATATATCTCTTACTTGAACTTATTAAGCGCTTCATCTGATTAGAATTTACTAAATCCCAGTGAGTTTTGATTTTATGTGTCTGTAAGATGTATTCAATTCCATATTTCTTAAGAAGATAATTATGCTCTTTCCTATAAAATACTGCATCATGGTCATAGAGATAAGGACTTCCTAACACTATTACACATATTTCTAACGGTATCAAATCTAAATCCACTTCATCAATGTAATTAGTTGTGATGAAAAAATTTAATCGGCACTGCTTTGTGACATTAATCTGAGTTTTTTCCTTTAGCCAACCTAATGGGTATGGTCGTGGATGATTCCATTTCTCCAAACCCTATTTCTTAATTAATGTTTCAGATATCAAAATTTCATGTGACCCAGTGTCAACCAATGTATCTATTTTTGTGTGCTTAGAAGTTACCCTTATATGAAATAACTCAATTATTTTATCTTCATCTAGGTGATTAATGTTTGAAGAAGAATCAGAAGTACTTGAAATTGAACTAGCATCAGAATTTTTACTGTCATAACCATTCTAGTTATTTTTCCTTTATCACTTGAATCAGAGTCCAAGTCTTGTTGGATTGTTTTATCATCATTATTTTCACCTTTATTCTTTTGGAACTTCTTTGGCTTGAGTTGCGGGTGAAATTTCCAACATTGGGCTTCATCATGTCCGATCCTCTAGTAGTGAGTACAGGTAGGTCTTTCATCTTCCTTCTGAATTGTAGTTCTCTTCTTTCCTTTTGAACTACCATTCTTTTTGTTGTATTTGGTTTCCAACGGTTTGCATGTCTTTGGTGTAAACTTGAATGGCCTACCACCTGATTTGATATGTATGGCTTGAACACATACTTCATCAAAGTCTTTCGGATTGAACATTAATAATGTATGTTGTAAATATGAATATATACTGCCAATGTACTTTAGCGAACTTTCTTGTGTATTGAAAGGAATACCAAGCACCAATGCTTTCATCGTAAATTCCAGAGTGAAATCTTGAACATTCTATCCCTTACCTTATTGCAAACACTGCCAATCAATAACAACTTGTTGTGTATAACCCAACATATAAATTTCTTTTTAGAGATTTCAAAAATTTATATCACGAGGAGATGATTCTACCTCTACGCTTTAAATCTATTTGTGTTTTACTCTCCCACCAGATTAAAGAAATTCCCCCCATTCTAAGAGTAGCTAACTGGATCTTTGTCTTATCATCAGAAATGTTTTGAATTTGACAATATAATTCTAAATATTTTATCCAATTATCTAGTTTCTATGGGTTCATTTCACCATCACAAATAGGTAACTGAAACTTTACATCAAGTTTTAAAAGAGATTTATGAGGTTTCTTTTCTTTTTCGGATTTTGAACTAGAATAAGAAGAAGGAGAAGATGATGATGATCGAGGAGAAGGAGGTTTATTTGATTTTCCTCTTCCCCTATCCTTCTCCGATGCTTTTGATGAAGAAGTTGCATCTATCGCCTTCTTATATTCGTAGATTTCTCCCAACATCTACTAAATGTTCAAATAAATTTGACGAATTTGATTCTCGTCCATGTTCTTTACTTCAAGAGTTTCATCAGTTTCAACATTTTCAGTCCCTATCATCGTCGATTGATGAACGACTTTCCTCTTTCCAATATCTGGATCGAACTCCTGAAGCTTTCCTTCTCTACGTTTCAATCCAAACCTAGTTAACATTAATTGGAAAAAATACTACAAAGCACAACCTGCTCTGATACCAAAATATATGATCTGAATGTGATCAATTTTGTGATG
This sequence comes from Pinus albicaulis, assembly GCA_034641835.2. NCBI lineage: Eukaryota > Viridiplantae > Streptophyta > Pinopsida > Pinales > Pinaceae > Pinus > Pinus albicaulis. The sequence continues at coordinate 92,816,078 of CM076569.1, read as the reverse complement.
AGGTAGTTTGATTACTTTTCCATTAAGTGAATTGATAGTTAACTCATGAATGATTTAATGTGGAAGACTGAAGGAAATCATTTACGAATCAAACCAACAAAAAATTAAGAATGAAAACATAGCAAATAACACAGAGAAGAAATAACAAACATTGATTATAGAGTTTGTCCCTGGTGGACTATGTATTTGGGTCCGCTTTCAATATGGGCACCGAATTTATTAGGATTGATCGAAGGAAGTACTTACACAGAAAAAACACCAGAATTATCGTGATTGGAGGAACTTCTGGTCATTGACAATAGGAATCTCTCTCTCTAATATTTCTAACGCCTGTCTCTGTGCTCAATTCTGCCTCCAAACGGTCGAGCAATGATGAAAACAAAAACTACCTCTAACCCTTTGAATCTGAACTCCAAACTCTCAATGTGTCCATGGAAGAAAAATGTCATGGTTTTTATAATGTTGAACTCAAACTCCTTGATGCCAATTTAGGTAGTTTGTTGAGCAGATTTAGTGATTTGGGGTCTCGGTTCTATCTGATAGTGACACCTAGTACCTATGGATAAGGTATTAAACATAACCTTAGTGCTTAATAAATTTCAAAACCAAAAATTGAACTTTAGGATGTACACCTTTATTCCGACGGTCAGCCTAACCATCCCAGAAGAAACGACCTACATGTGAATAGGTGGGATTTTAAGTGTAACGACTATTTCTACGATTTGGTCTAGCGGCCATAGTTATAGCATATCCCTTATTCGTTGCAGTTTTCACATTATGAACTCTAATGGTGGCAGTCAAGGGCGTGAGTTGGCACGTAACTCCGCATTTATGGTTTCCACCATGTTTATTTACGTTTGTTCACATGCTGAGTAGTTCCGACATGGTTTCCAGACTATGGTTAGGATTTCTTGTTATTTAATTTTTTATGATATAGTCTGAATGTGGGTTTAGGTTGTTTTTAGCACCAGGTTTTAACACCATGGGTTTTGCACTAGGGCTTTAGGTTTAGATCTTATTTATTATACCTTAGGTCTTAGAACTAGGTTTTGACATAGTGCTAGGATTAGACCATAGGTTTAGGATTAGGTCTTTTGTCATTACATTTTGTAAGGTATTTCAACATAGAGGACCTAGGACCATTATCACCATGTACCTTTATACACCAAATTACACCATCACTTCACGAAATTTGAATGACATGACATCTTGAGGAGTTCTTCTTCGAGTGACACTAGAAAAACTGATGATACTAAAGACTGAATCAGACATTAGACAAACTGAAACTCCGTCAATATGTACTAAAAAATATCCTCCTGGATCATGGACTCACCCAAAATAACATAACATGCACACACACTAAACTAGACTTTACCCAAAATAATATTTAACTTAAGCTCACTCAATCTTAGTCAACTTTATTAAGTTAACTCACTCTCAACTTTCTTAGTTAACTCACTCTTTAAATTTAGACAACTCTCCATGCTAGAGGAATTATTTATGTTTAACATTGTAATTATTTAGATTGTAAGAGTATCTTTAACATTGAACTTATTTGGATTGTAAGATTTTGGGAATATCTTGGATTTGGACAGCGAGCAGCCAAGCTAAACTGTTGGATTTTCTTGTTGTTAGTTAAATTCTGACAAAATGGAAAAAGGAGACTGCAGAAAACAATAGAAAGCGAATTGCAGAGATCACATCATACATTTTATTGAAGGAGAGAGATATATATACAACTAAGAAATAGTTATAATCAAGAAACGGTTCTGCTAACGAATCCTACAACAACGGATTGATAACTAAATATTAATTCTCTAACATTCCCCCTTAATCTTGAGGGTTACATTGTTTTATGCCTAAATTTTGACATTGAAATTCAAAATTAACTTTTCCCAGTGGTTTGGTGAAGATATCCACTAACTCTTCCTTGGAATCACAAAATTTGAGAACAATATCACCATTCTTGACGATTTCATGAATGAAGTGAAAACAAGTGTCGATATGTTTTCTCTTTTGATGAAAGACATTTTTCTTCAACAAGGAAATAACATAAGTGTTGTCACAATGGATTGAAATAGGTTCATTTTCTATATATCCAAAGTCAGAGAGAAGTCTCTTTAGCCACACTGATTTACATGATGCTGAATTCGCTACAATTTACTTGACCTCTATTGAAGATAACACAACTATGGGCTCCTTTTTAGATGACCACAAGATCAAATTTCTACCAAATAGAAAGTAGCCAGAAGTGCTTTTCCGACCATCAATACATCCTGCTAAATCACTATCTGTATAACCAACAAGCTTACTGTGTGCAAAGGCTGCATACAATAAACCATATCTAGATGTACCTGCAATGTACCTGAACACCCTTTTTCAAAATTTCCAATGATAGTCTTTAGGAGATTCCATAAACCTCAAAATATAACTAGTTGCAAATGCTATACCAGGTCTAGTAGTAGTAAGATACATAAAAATACCAACAGGTTGCTTATACAAAGTCTCATTAACAATAGTACCCACATCATCTTTAGTTAACTTTGTACCAACTTCAATAGGAGTATCCACTGGTTTACACCTGTCAATCTTAAACTTTTTTAAAATGTCAGTAGCATACTTCTGTTGACTCATAAACATACCATCATGTGTTTGTTTCACTTCGATACCTAAGAAGTATCTCATTAATCCAAGATCTGTCATTTCAAATTCATTTTTCATTGCAGCTTTAAATTCATCCAACTACATGTTACCTATATAAATTATGTCATCAACATAAAGACACGGTATCAAAATATTACCTTGATGATCATTCTTGATATACAAAATGGGATCATGGTCACTCCTTTTGAAACCATTATTCAACAAGTAATGGTCTATTCGGCTGTACAAAGCTCTTGGAGCTTGCTTCAAGCCATATATTGCTTTCTTCAACTTGTACACCTTATGTTCTTGATTTTTTATTTCGAAACCAAGTGGCCGATAAAAATACACTTCTTCATTCAAAACACCATTCAAAAAGGCAGACTTTACTTCCATTTGATAAATAAAACACTTTTTTTGTGCTGCAATAGCTAATACAAATCGAGCAATAGAAATTATTGCTATAGGTGCAAATGTTTCACCATAATTTATGCCAGGTTGCTATGAAAAACCTTTGGCAACTAATCTTTCTTTGTGCTTATAACCTTCACCTCTCTCATTTAATTTTTTTTTTTAAACCCATTTGACACCTATAGAATTTTTATCATCGGGTAGATTAACCAAATCCCAAGCTTGATTTATTTCAATAGCATCTATTTCATTATTCATTGCATATACCCATTATTTTTCCTTTATATCCTCTTCAAAACGAGTAGGTTGAAATGAAATAAATGCAAAATTCACAATATCATCAACATCATCTCGTGCATAAATATCACTTAAGTTTCTCATTTTAGGATTATGAGAATCAGACTCAAAATGTGATGAACTACTACTGGTTTTGTCTTGAACATGTAATCTTGGAGTGCTTGTTGTAGGTGCTTGATGTTTGTTTAACAGAATAAAAGTATTAGGAAAAGTATTGTTCTCCATTACATTCCAAGACTTGTCTTCTAGAAATTTCACATCTTGACTTACGAAAAACCTCTTATTTATAGGTTTAAACAATCTGTATGCCTTAGATTTATCACTATATCCTATAAAGATATACCTTTCGCTCCTATGATCAAGTTTTTTTCTCAATTTTTCTAGAGCATGAGAGAAATAAATACAACCAAATATGCGAAAGTGTGAAACACTTACCTTCTGTCCACTCCATGCTTCTTCAGGTACAAAACATTGAACACTATAAGCTGGCAATCTATTCAAAATACATACCAAACACATAACTACTTCATCCCATAAATCTTTAGAAAAATTTCGTGTTTTGAAAAAACTTCGAGCCATATTCATAATTGTCTGATTGTTTCTTTCTGTGACTCCATTCTGCTATGGAGTATAACTGGTTGTTGTTTTCTTTTTAATACCATGCCTTTTGAAAAAATCAATGAATTCATTAGATTCATACTAACCTCCTTTATCAGACCTTAGAACTTTAATAAACTTGCCATTCTATTTTTCAGCCTTGGCTTTGAACTCCTTAAACTAGGAAAATGTTTCAGATTTGTATTTCATGAAATACACCCAAATTTTCCTGCTAAAATCATCAATGAAAGTAAGAAAATAGAGATTTACAGCAACTAATTTTACTTGCATTGGACCACACAAATCTGTATGCACTAACTCTAGTTTTTCTTTGGCTTTATTAGAGGCTAAAGAAAAACTATATCGCTTATGTTCACCCATTATACAACTTGTATAGGAAGATACATGATCAAACAAAGTAGACAAACCTTTCACCATAGACTGTCTTTGCAACAAAATCATACTTTTGATAGGTAAATGACCATATCAAAAATGCCACAGGTCAGAGTTAGTTGGCGTTGAAACATTTTGTGCATAAAAATTCTCACTTTTCAATTGTAATTACTACAACCTGTCCTTTATCATACGAATCTTTGCAACCAGAGACTTGTGTTTATCAGCAATCGTGTAAGTAGTGTTGTGAAAGCTAACATCATAACCATGTGCATCTAACTGGCCAACACTCAACAAAGTATGCTTGAAATTGGGTACATAATAAACATCATAGATATTATTCACAAGATTTTGTTTGGTTAAGACAGGTACAACACTCTTTCATGAAGCTTTAACCTTGCGATTGTCACCCACACCAATAGAGGAACCGAAAGATGTATCAAGATGAGAAAAAAATCACTATTACCAGTCATATGATTACTACAATCATTTTCTACCAACCAAACATATTTATTAGGTACTTGCACAATCACTTGGCATGCCAAAAATAAAGCATCTGATGTTTCAAGTTCAATGTTCGTGACATTAGCTTTGTTTTTACTTAAAACATACTATAATTTTTGACATTCATACTTATGATGGCCATATTTTTTGCAGTAGTGACAATGAATTTGTTATTTATCTATCCACCTACAACCATGATCAGTTTGAGACTACTCTTAATGTGTTTGAGTTACATGTGATCTGTCATCAGACTGAGACTATCCTCTACCTTTTCCTCTCCTGCCAAGGAAACCTCAGCCTCTACCTCTATCCATAGAAGCTTTAGATTTGAATGCATGCTCTAAAGTACTGACATCTAAATTAATTCTTGCTTCATGAGCCAACAAAGAACCAACTAATTCTTCAACAAATAATTTTTTTAATTCTCTTGACTCAAAAATAGTAACTATCATGCCATATTTTTTAGGCAAACATCTAAGAACTTTTTCAGCAATTATCTAGTCTTAAAGTTCTTCACCATTCATTCAAGATGATTAAAAACACCCATAACTTTAGTCATGAACTGATCAACTGTTTTTTATTTAGTCATTTTAAGTGTTTCAAATTGTGTTTTGAGAGTCTGTAATTTTACCATTTTTACTTAATAATTTCCTTGATAAGAAACCTTAAGTATATCCCATATTGATTTAGTAGTGTTAGCAGCAGTGATTTTAGGAAAAATAGAGTCATCTAAGGAATTTAAAATGCACAAATTCACTCTACCTTCTTTCTGCTTAAGTTCATCAAATTGTTTTCTTTGAGCAACACTCATTCCAACAATTGTATTCACGTCGGGTTCTGTGAAACCCAATCCTACTTTTTCCCAACAACCTAAGCCTTGTAAGCATGGTTGCATTTTAAGGCTACAAAAATCATAATTTTTCCCACTAAATAGAGGCGTAGGAATGGAAAACTGACTCGTTGAAGCCATATTTGGAGAAACGAGAAATTTACAAATTTAAAACAATACCTTTTTTGCACTCTCTAATAGTAGCATTACTACAATACAATCTCCACGTTGTAACTTAGCAACAACTTTGACAAATTAAAATGATGCTTTTCGAAAAATAAATTTGAAAATAAATTCGAAGTCCCCATAACAATTCATTCATTCAAGTGCTAATATTTATGTGCAACTTGAAAAAAAAAGGAGGATTGTTTGTTTTTTGTTTTCCATTACTGTGTTTTTGGATTTCCCAAGGGACACAAAAAGCACAAAAGGTTATGAATGGAATGCCTCTAAAATATGCAATGCATCTAAAGTCTTCCTTTTTGTATGAATTTAACCATCCTCTGATGTATCAAAAAGTTCAAGGCTGCAATAAAAGGTAATTACTATGGGAAAAAAAAGCAGTTTCAACTGAACGCAGAATGAACTTGCCTCTCTTCCGTGCCGAATGTTTGAGCTTGAGGCAACGAGCAGGTCGGCAGGACAAATTTCTCCCCGGCGAGGGTGGTAGATCTACTTAACCAACAATAAAAACACACAGGAACTGAATTCCAGTCGAACAATCCTTCTTGAATGGCAGACGAGCTCTAGTCGTAGAAGCACAAAATCGACAGGTAGGAAACAACAGTTTAAGCTACTTCTCCCTCAACAGCATGAGCTCACAATGATTCTTGACAGTGCGTCTGGCTTCACACCATTAGTGCAAACAAACAACATGAGTATCAACTATGGATTTGATACCATGAAAAAATGACAAAAGGATACAACATAAAATAATATAGAACGAATTGCAGAGAGCACAACATACATTTTATTGAAGGAGAGAGATATACATAGAACTAACAAAAAATTATAATCAAGAAACAGTTTTGCTAACTAATCCTACGGTAACAGATTTATAACTAAAGATTAATTCTCTAACATGAGATATTTCTGAAATTGGCAATCAATATGAAAACGCCCACATCCAAAGAGATATTAGCTAGACTTGTTCTATTCTCGGCATATGGAAAAGACAAAGGTAATCAACAATAATGCAGAAAGATTTGGAAAAGAAAGCTCAGCATATGGAAAATACAAAGGTAATTAGCAACCATGTATGAAAATCGCACAATGTATGAATATTTGGCGAGGACGGTAGTTGGATCAAGTCTCCAACTTTCATGAAGAGAGAGGAATGAATAATGAATGTCACTAGAATCACTACTGTTCCTTGCAGCCAGGTCATCATTTAAGTATCTAGATGTTAAATTTATTTCTATCCTAGATTCTTCCAATACACTAGAATCTTATTGATTACTGTCTGTAGGACTCGAAGATATTTATGATATCTTGACTCAAGATAACGATGTCTGCATTCAGAGAAAAAAAGGCCAGAATCACTGCATGCTCATCATATGAAAAATACAAAGGTAATATGTCTGCACGAATGTAACAATGTAGGAACATTTTGCATTGGGGGTAGTGGGATTAGGTCTCCGACTTTCATGAATAGAGAGAAACGTATAATGAATGTTGGTACCATTCCTCGTAGGCACACCATTATTTGAAGGGACTGACATGTTTTATTATGAATGTCTTGAGAGAGTCAATCTCAATGTGCCTAAACACTAAAGCTTTCTACTAGAGGAAGGTCCTAAATGATTAATTGTGGGTAGAAATATAACAAGGAAAATCTCATATGGTGTTGTTTCTCGAATCATGCACCTACTTCATAGGAGCTAATTCGGATTGTGCCATTTTTTCTAGTCAACAAGCTCACTGGCACCATAAGCGGGCACATTCACTAGTGGCGATTAAACAACTTAACGGTACTAAGTTACTTTGTTGATTCAACATTTTGTAGCCCACACTAACAGGGCATGATAACAATGGCTCATCATATCATGGAGAGAAAAGGTTGCAGCTTGATCTGATGGGGTCAAGAGTGGGGTAAGGAGAGAAGAAAACATATACGTCCTCTAATAAAGGGGAGACTAGAAGTTATTCCTTGCAAGAGAGGGAATGCTTATCTCGAACTCAATACTAAATAATGACCTCTCAACATTCTCTTTATTTTATTGGGCAGTTTGATACTTCAAGCATGAACGTGGAGTCCAAAGTATTATTGAAATATTAAATTCAACAGTGTAGTGCCGAAGGACAATGGAGGCGACATCGAATTTTTTGTTTTTCTTTGTTTTGTGCATGCCACAATGAAATGAATTTCTGTAGAACCTACAAATCCAATTTTTAATCAAATCCATAGCTCTGTTATGCATTTAAAACTTGCTATTAAACCTCACCATGCTACCATCATTGCTCTCCGTTCCTGCGTTTAAACTTTGCAACTCTGCGCCTTTAATACCTCACCAACCAACGTTTTTTTACTGCACATTTGAATTTGTTCTTGAATCACCCATGCCAACAAAGCAAGATAGTGGGACCCACTAGCAGCCAATCAGATTTTATTGCGTAGCTTTGAGGATGATGTCACAAGGTCCGATTGGTATTTGATAATTCCATGAAAAAGAGTTTATGTTTTGGCTTGAATTCCGGGGGTCCCACCTCCAGCCAATGGGAGGCCGATCCCATGGGTTTGAACCCTGATGACATCAGGGAAAATTGGTACGCGATAAATCCATGCAAAGGAGTTTAATGTCCAACTTGAAGTCCATGGAAATTGCATAAGGTTTCAACCATAGGTTAAAATTTGTTTTTTAACGTATTTTGTTTTGTTAAAAAAAAAGCCACGGAAAAGTTTGTTTTGGACCAAGGTTAATATTTTATATGGTTTGTAATATATATCTATATTATATATATTTCTAATGTTTTTAATATATATAACTTTAATTTTTTTTATATATATGTCATGTAAAAAGTAGAAAGGCTCGAAGGCATAGAAAAGAAAATTGTTGTGTATTTTTTTATATACAGTGAGTGAAAGAAAAGTAGAGTGTGTGTAAATAGTGTGGTCATATATATATGCTTGAAGGAAAAAACTAAAAGAGAGCCTCGGTTTTATGTGCATTTGAAGACTATGTATTATTTGTAATGTTGGAAGGCTAAAAACCAAAAATTGCACTCTGTGTGTGCATTGTAAAAGGAGGACACAGAGCAGTTTTTTTTGAAGAACACTGCATTTGAATTAGCTTCATTTTGTAATCCCTTTGAAGGAGGGGGAATATCAATTTGTAATAGTGTTTTTTATTTTTAATGAAATAGAATTTGTTTGTGTGCATCTCTGTCAATTGAATCTTTGTGTTGAAGTTGGGGAATTTTAATTCCTCTGTTGTTTGTAATCATTCAGAAATTCCAACATGGTATCAGAGCTAGTCCGGGCTCTTTAAAGGATTGTCAAAGAAGCTGAAGGAAGGAGCTTGTTGCAAATTTTGACCAGCAGAGTGAAGGCTCAACAAAAGCAAGGTATTTACCTCATAACAGAGTTTTTGTTTTGTGTTTAAAAAGTGCAGTCAAGAGAAGTCTTTTCGAAGACAGAGTTTAACTCTCAAGTAGTGATAAGGTTTATTTAAAAACAAAGTGAAGTTTAAAACATAGTTTAATGTGCTAGCCATGGTAGGAACAAACACAAGCACGAGTATTGGAAATACTGAACTCCCACAGTTTAGTGGGAAGAACTATGACTATTGGGCAATCACAATGAGAGATGTGTTTGCATCTTAAGACTTATGGGAGTTTGTTGAATATGGTTTTGAAGAACCAGTAGATGAAAATTCTTTTAATGCCTTAACAGATGCAAAAAAGGATTTTCTGAAGAGTAATAGAAAGAAGGACTCAAAATCCCTCTTCTATCTCTATCAAGCAGTGCATGAAAGTGTGTTTCCAAGGATAGCAACAGCTAAGAGGTCCAAGGATGCATGGGATACCCTCCAGACTACCTATCAAGGTATGGAGAAGGTGAAGACAACAAAGCTACAATTGCTGAGGAAAGATTTTGAAACTCTCAGTAGAAAGAGTCTGATAACATAGACTCATTCTTCACACATGTAATTTGGCTGGTTACCCAGACAAGGTCTCATGGAGAGACACTTGAAATAATAAGGATGATGGAGAAAGTGTTGAGGATCTTACCCTCAAGGTTTGATGTGATAGTCACAACCATTGAAGAGACAAAGGATCTCTCAAGTTTTATAGTTGATGAGCTTCATGCATCATTGATGACTCATGAATAAAGATTGGGTAGAACAACAAATGCATCTTTAGAGTGTGCATTCAAGACCCAAATGTCCTTTGGAAAAGCAAGAAGTCAAGACACAGGAATAAATAAAGGAAAAGGAAGAGGCAAAAGCCAAAACATAGGAGGAAGAAACAACCCTGGAAATACAAATGGAAGGGGTAGGAATCAAAATCAGAACCAAGGCCAAGGAAGCAGCCAGCAAGGTGGAAAACATCAATCACATGGACAAAAGTATGATAAATCCCAAGTCTAATGTCATCACTATAAAAAGTATGGCCATTATGCTAATTAATTTAGGAAGAAACAAAGTGACATGGGTAATAGACGTAGTGCTAATTTTACAAGAGAAAACATTAGTCAAGAAAATTTGGTTTTAGCATGTAATATGGCTGAAGAAAAGAATGAAGATATATGGTTTCCAGATTCAGGATGTAGCAACCATATGACTCGAAACATTTCCATGTTTTCCATGTTAGATGAAAATGTAAAGTCTCAAGTAACATTGGGAATAGACAATAAGGTCTCTGTTGTGGGAAAAGATAGAGTGAATGTTTTGACAAAGAAAGGAGAAGGAAGATCCATATCAGATGTATAATATGTGCCTGGTATGAAGTGTAACCTCTTGAGCATTGGACAACTCATTCAAAAGGGTACAATATTTTCTTTGAGAATGATAAATGCACCATCATGGATAAACCACCAAGCAAGCAATGCATTGCAAAAGTGAAGATGACAAGGAACAGAATGTTCCCTCTCAAGATGAGAGCATATTTGAAGAAAGGAGATGAAATGGTAGCAATGACACAAGAGACATTCCAAAGAGAAGCAAAAGATGAAAAATGGTTATGGCACTTGAGATTTGGACATCTCAACTTTGGAAGTCTGAATTTGTTGCATAGGAAAGGAATGATAAATACATTACCATTGATTGAAAAACCAAACAACCTATGTGAAGGCTGCATCTTGGGAAAACAACACAAAGAAATTTTTCCATCAGGAAAGAGCATAAGGGGACAGGCACCCTTAGAAATTTTCCATTCAGATCTGTGTGGACCAATGCAAACACCATCACTAGCAAGTAGTCACTATATGCTAACTTTTATTGATAATTACACAAGAAAAACTTGCGTTTATTTCTTGAAATATAAAAGTGAAGTGTTTGAGAAATTATGCCACTTTAAGGCTCTTGTAGAGAAACAAAGTGGGAAACATATTTTGAGTATATCTCAAAATAATTTCTTTTTTTTTGCAGAAAAAATGGCATACACAAGAAATTTATAGCAAGGACACACCACAGCAAAATGGATTTGCTGAAAGGAAAAATAGGCCCATCATGGATATGGTAAGAAGTATGTTGAAGGAAAAACATTTGTCAAATGAATATTGGACTAAAGTTGTACATTTTGCAGCATACATATTGAATAGATGCCCAAACAAAGCTGTAATGAAAAGAGTTTCGGAAGAAGCATGGAGTGGCATAAAACAAGGTGTCACCCACATGAGAGTTTTTGGTTGTGTGGCTTATGCACACATTCCAGATCAACTAAGGAAGAAGTTGGACAGCAATGGGGAGAAGTGCATATTTATTATATACAATGAAGAATCCAAGGCATACAGGTTGTATAAACCATCTACCAAGAATTTTTTTATAAGAAGAGACGTGTAATTCATTGAGGAAGAAGCTTGGGATGGAAGCATAGAGAAAACATTCAATGCGAAGAGTTGTTTGTCTCATGATGATAATGAGGAAGATATGGCTGAAATACATCCCTCATTAGCAGCACCACCTCCACCAGCACAAGGACAGCAAGGGAAACCACAAGCAGGTATGAGAACACCTTTGAGAAGTGATATCAATGGTTCTCCAAGCCCACCACAAGGAGCAGATTTGAGTGCTTCTACAAGCACAAGTACGCCAAGTGAAAGAGGAACCAAATTCAGAAATTTGAATGATATTTGTGAGCAAGAGGTAGCAAATTAAGATATGTACTCCTTATTTGCATTGTATTGTCATGTTGATGACTCTATTCATTTTGAAGAAGCTATAAAAGATCATAAATGGATAGATGACATGGATGAAGAAATGAATGCAATAGAGAAAAATAAAACATGGGAATTGGTTGATCTCCCAAGAGGCAAAGAAGTGATTGGAGTGAAATGGGTCTACAAGACTAAAATAAATGCTGAAGGTAAGATTGAAAGGCAGAAGGCCACACTTGTTGTCAAAGGCTACAAGCAGCAACAAGGAGGAGACTACGAGGAAACTTTTGCACTAGTTGCAAGAATAGAAATAGTGAGAGAAGTGTTGTCCATAGCAACACAACACAAGTGGAAGGTTTACCAAATGGATGTGAAATGAACATTCCTAAATGGGGTATTGATGGAAGAGGTTTATGTTGAACAACCTCTGGGCTATGAGAAAGAAGGCCAAGAGAACAAAGTTTGCAGATTGAAGAAATCTCTTTATGGGTTTAAACAAGCACTAAGAGCATGGTACAGTAGGATAGATGCTTATCTACTGCGAAATGGGTTTGAGAATGTAAAGGAGAACCAACATTATACATCAAGGAGAAACATGGTAAGATGTTGATTGTTGTTTTATATGTTGATGATGTGATCTTTATAGGTAATGACGCTTACCTCATTGATAATTTTAAATCAGTCATGAAGGATGAATTTGAGATGACTGATATGAGACTGCTGAAATACTTCTTAGCAATAAAAGTGGAGAAAAATGAAAATAAGATTTTTATCTCTCAAGCTAAATATGTAAATGAAGTTTCGGAAAGATTTAATATGCAGGACTAAGAGGCAGGAATTACTCTTACAGTGATGGGATTTAAATTGAGCAAGGAAGATAGCAACAAGGATTTTGATCCTAGTTTGTACAAGAGCATAGTTGGCAGCAAAATGTATTTGACTGCAACTAGGCCAGATATTATGCATGCCATAAGTTTAATTCTCAGATTTATGGAAAGGCCAAAGGAGGCACATTGGCAAGCAACAAAAATAATTCCGAGGTGTGTGAAATGAACAAAAAGGTATAGAATTTTATATACCACTTCAAAAAATTCTGAATTGATTGGATATCTTGATAGTGATTGGGTTGGAAGTATAGGTGACCGGAAAAGCACCTCTAGTTATGTTTTTCACATGGGTTCAGGAGCCATTTCATGAGCTTCTAAGAAACAAACAATTGTGGCTTTATCTACAGCAGAAGCACAGTATGTGGCAGCTACAGCAGCAGCATGTCAGGCAATTTGGATGAGGAGAATTTTGAGGAGTTTGTGTCATGAATAGGTAAAAGGCATAAGAATTTATTGTGATAATAGCTCAGGAATAGCATTGTCAGATAATTCAGTCTTTCACAAAAGAACAAAACTCATTGATGCCAAGTATCACTATATTAGGGAGCTAGTGAAAAATGGTGAAATTGTTCTGAAGTATTGTAGAACAGAGGAGCAGTTTGTAGACGTTTTGATGAAACCATTGGGGTAGAAAAGTTTTAATTATTTCAGAAATTTTTTGTGTATGCAAGAGAACCCAGCAGTTGAATTTAAGGGGGAGTGTTGAAATATTAAATTCAACAACGCAGTGCCGAAGGACAAAAAGCGGTAGCGAAATTTTTTGTTTGTTTGTTTCATGCACGCCATAATGAAATGAATTTCTGTAAAACCTATAAATCCAATTTTTAATCAAAGTCATATCTTGGTTCTGCATTTAAAACCTATTGTTAAACCTCACCATGCTGCCATCACTACTCTCCATTCCTGCGTTTAAACTCTGCAACTTTGCGCCTTTAATAAATCACTAACCATTGTTTTTTTTATCGCACATTTGAATTTGTTTTTTAATCACCGACGCCAATGCAACAAGATAGTGGAACCCACCAGCAGCCAATCAGATTTTATAGTGCAACTTTGAGGATGACATCACAAGGCCCGATTAGTATGCGATAATTTCATGAAATAGAGTTTATGTTTTGGTTTGAATCTCGGGGGTCCCACCTCCAACCAATGGGAGGCCCATCGCACATGTTTGGACCTTGATGACGTCGGGGCAAATTGGTACGCAATAAATGCATGGAAAGGAGTTTAATGTCAAACTTGAAGTCCGTGGAAATAGCGTAAAGTTTCAACCATAGGTTAAAAAAAAAAAATTTAACGTATTTTGTTTTGTTAAAAAAAGTCACAGCAAAGTTTGTTTTGGACCAAGGTTAATATTTTATATGGTTTGTAATATATATATATATATATATATATATATATATATATATATATATATATATATGTATGTATAGCTTTAATTTATATATATATATATATATATATATATATATATATATATATATATATGTCATGATAAAAAGTAGAAAGGCCGGAAGGCATAGAAAAGAAAACAGCTATGTATTTTTTTTATATACAATGAGTAAAAGAAAAACAGAGTGTGTGTAAACAGTGTGCTTATATATATATGCCTGAAGGTAGAAACTAAAAGAGAGCCTATTTATTATGTGCATCTGAAGACTATATTATTTGTAATGCTAGAAGGCAGAAAACCAAAAATTGCATTGTGTGTGCATTGTAAAATGAAGATAAAGAGCAGTTTTTTTTTAAGAACACTGCATGTGAAGTAGTTTCATTTTATAATCGCTCTGAAGGAGGAAGAATATCAGTTTGTAATAATGTTTTTATTTTTAATGAAATAGAAGTTATTTGTGTGCATCTATGTCAATTGAATCTCTGTATTGAAATTAGGGAATTTAATGTTTCCAATACATATTAACTTATATCTATATAGTAATGGAGGGAGAAAAAATTCAATAATGATGTGCATCAAGTTCTATAGAGTAAATGCAGATCGTGATGTTTGTTTGCATTTAACATTCCAAACCTAAAATTGATGGTGAGGCCCCACTCTTAGTTAAACATGAACATCATTTATCGTGTCGTGCATTAGGGAGTTGGAAAATCTTGCTATGTACTAGTTTCAAAAATTAAAATTCTAAAAAAAAATCATGTGTTTGCTTTGCAAAATAGGTTGTAATTTTTTTTTTTGTTAATTTTTTTCGAACGCTTACATTATGGAAGCTAAGTTACGTGAGGAAATTATAGCGACTTCTTTTTAAGTCCATTTCAATTCTAAAAAAGTATTTTTCAAGATTGTTCGTCAACTTCTAAAGAAGCCAGGCCAACATTTGGAAATGTAAAACGCAAGTGAATTCATAGAGATTACTCGTGGAAGAAAATCTAATGAGTTTTTTCAGTTATGAATCTATCTATCTCACCATAAATACTTACACTCCGCCAACATTTGGAAATGTAAAACGCAAGTGAATTCACATAAATTACTTGTGAAAGAAAATCTTATGAGGTTTTTTCAATTATGAATCTATATATCTCACCATGAATACTTGACACTCTGCCAACATTTCAAAATGTAAAACGCAAGTGAACTCATAGAGATTTCGAAATGTAAAACGCAAGTGAAATCATAGAGATTACTCATGGAAGAAAATCTTATCAGGTTTTTTTAATTATGAATCTATATATGATGCACGAGCATTAGATTCGAAAAATACTTTGTATTTTATTTAAACTAGGGGTTCTTATGTTTGTGAGGAAATATTAATTTTATGTAAATATTAATGGGATTTTTGAGAGTTTTTAATTAATTATATGTGAGGATTTTTTAATGTTTCCAAATAATTGGAAAACATGAGGGAAATTAGATTTTAGATATTTAAGAATTAATTATGAAGCCTAAGTTAGATTTGGTTTCAAAATTTTAGAGATAAAGTCTAGATTGTAGGGGTGTTGAGATATTTGAGGACTTTGTTGAGTTATTGAAGGGATTTGAACCTAAATTGGTTCATCCAAATTTGTATAAATTAATTAGCTTCAAAGGCAGAGAACAAGATAGAGAGGAATTAGTGGGGTTTGGACAACAAAATTTGTAAGCCTACGGGCTTTTGTAAAAGGGCCATTGATTTGAAAGTCTGGCCATGAACCAAGAGAGTTTTTGTAATTGATTACATTCGATTATATCGAAGAGGAAATTTGTTTTGGAATTTCTGTGTGAACTATATATTTTCTTGGTTAAATTATGTTTAAAGAATGTTTGGATTTCTGTGAAATAAGCATATGAGGAGAGAATTGATTTTAAATTAATATCGATTTATGCTTTGAGTTGAATTAAATCTGCATTTGTTGAAGAATATGCAAGAAAAGGGATCGATCATCCTAGAAGAGGATTGGATCGAAATTCAGTTAAGTTGGTATTGGCATATCAGCTTTGGAAATTCGATTTCATAGATGGTGCAACACTAGCCTGAATTGAAGGCATAATGCTTAATTGAGAAATTTTTTGTGAAAGAGTAAGATCGATTCCCATTTCACTTTTTGACCAGCATTATAAATCTGGGTGAAGAGCCAAATTCTCGCTTGGAATTGGAATCTCAAGAGCACAGAAGGAGCGATGTTACAATCGCATGGAGGAATCTGTTAAATGAAGCGGATTTAGCAATCGATCTGCAGTGTTGAGGAGGTGCCATAGTAAGGAGCTGAAGCGGAATATTGGTCTATAAAGATCGAATTCTGTTCCTTGTGAAATCGATCGATCGAATTGTATAAATGGAGAATGGGTGCACTGTTTAGATCAAGATTTAGAGTCATGTTTTGAGTTTTATTGTGGATTAACTGCAGGGTTAGATGCCTTTGGCATGAATCAAAGTGTGAGTAGTATACAATCAAATGAAATTTGATTGAGCAGGAGGAAAAATCGTGAATCGAAGAGGTGATTGAAGGTGTTAAAAGATTTGAATAGCGTTGAAGATTGAGTTCAAGAGCGCATTATAATGAAGGTACAAAGTCTTTTTAAATCTGTTTGGAATCAGAAGATCAATCCGTGAATGACTGTATGATGCATCCATAAAATGGTTAAGGGTTTGTTCAAAAACCTGGTGTATATTTAATTTGATAAAAGATACGATGAGTTGAAAATGCAAAGCTTGACTTTTATATGAAATACCATAGCTGAAGGTGAATGTTTGATGGCATTCGATAGAAGCAGAGTGATAGAATAAGTGTCACGGTGTTGATTTTTCACACACAGAGGTAGATTTTCTAATGCGTAGAATAAACAATGCAGAATAAATTGTAATTTGTTTGTAGAGGTGCTGTGGTGTAGGCTTGAAGGGGACCACGAGAATGAATTACATTGAAACGCGGAGGAACTGTAAGTGTGTAACGAGCGTTTGAAGTGAGGATTGTGGAAGGGCACACTTAGAAGAGTTAAATATTTATTGAATATAAATATTAAAGATTGAAGCAGAGGTCGAGCACAACATTGGCGTGGAGAAAGCCGGGGTTTGATGGTGTAACAAAGGTACGTTGAAATTCAGTGGGATGAGAATGGGAAATTAATGGGGTTCAATGCATTATTAATATGATGCGTTTATAAATTGTGATTGAATGCTATTTCATGTGGCATTGATGTTTTAATTTTCATTGATGCTGGGTATTCATGTGCGTTGGTCAAAGTCAAGGTCCAGCTTGGTAAACTAAATGGTAAAAGGCGCATATATATATTTGGAACCTTGGGTTCAATTAAAATGAAGGACGAGACGAAATGTTCCGTGAACATTTTAAAAGAGATCATATTTGTATAATTGAATTGGGTAGTGGACTTGATTTCAATATAGAACATTGATATGAATTGGCTCTTATATGGGTTTGGCCATAAAGATAATAACATAAATAAACTTCCACAAATGGGTTTTGTGTTGATAAATTCATAAAATTCTAGTTGTGTATGGTTTCATAACCATGAGATTATAAATGAAAGAGAAAGCTTCCACTTATGAAATGGCTTATTATTCATAGTGAATGATTTTTAAAGGAGCTTCCGCAATTGAAAAGTTTTAAAATTGCCTAGCTTCGAGAGTTTTATTTGGGAAATTATTTGGAGATGCATTTACATATGCACGAGAGCGGCGAGAATGTGGGTTTTGCAGGGTTTCCTGCATCAAGTGGTATTAAAGATGGAATAGCTCTGTTTGAGGATTCAAGTTTTTAAATTGAATTAATTGCATGTGTAAAGATCAGATTTTGAAACTGATGAAGATTGCAGCACAAAGATGCAGTGCAATTGAAGAAGTGAAGTAAGATCAACGAGATCTTGAAGGTGAGTTGACAGATGATATTTAACTCTGGTTTAAAGGTTGTTTGCAGAATTCAGGTTACAAGCAGGTTGAGGAAGTCTCAGTAGAAAGAAACAAATCATAACTAGAGAGCAGTGATGAAGGAGTCCGGCAAGGGATTCTAAGAGAGAGTGGCAGAACCTGAAGATTCAATAGAGGTTGAATAAAGTTGCAGATGAGTGAAGCCTAAAGGAGCAGTGGATAAATTCTCAAAAGGTTCCAGTAGAGGACCGGTGATTATCAAAAGACTAGATCCAGAGGAATGGATTGGTAAGGTAAGTGGCAATAGGAGAGCTTACTATTGTAGAAGCTTGGTGCTACTCACGAGTGATAAACTCATGGTGAAGAAGATGACTACTAAAAGTAATAAAGGAGAGAGGAGAGGTTCAGAGAGAGGCCACAGTAGAAAGAAGAAGAAAGAAAATGCCAAGGCAAATGGCATATGGAAGCGGTTGACTGATGAAGAGTATGAGAAAGAGACAGCTGAGATAGCAGTTCATCTTGAGTTATTGATGAAATTGTTACAGGAAAATACGAAAGACCAGAGACATGGTTGGACCATGAGGAAGAAAGTGAAATGGCAGAGAATACAAGTAAAGAGGGATCAAGAGATAAACATGCAGTTAACAGAAGAGTTGAGAGAGCTTGAGCAGATGATGAGTATACAGTTCAGACGTGAAGAACTCAGAGCAGCTGAGTTGAAAGTGGAGGTTTCCATTGGTGAAACAGAAGAGGAGATCATTGATGATTTCTTGAACTATTGGGTAAATCCAGATCAGCTGGATAATGTAAAATCTTGTATTTTTGTAGCTAACAATTGTGATGTGATTACAGGTTTTACTGAGGAGGATGCACAATCTTGTGGAGTGGTCACAAGTATGGAAAAAAACCTTTCAGGAGATAAATACTCTGAAGAATAAAGCAGCGTTGTGTTTGTACTTTAAGCTGTTACAGTATAAGAGGAAGTTCTTGTGAATGAAGAAGAGGATCAGCTTGAAGAGCTGGTATATAACCCAGCAGTTGAGACTATTGAACTTTGTGATTTTCAAACTGAAAGTTTGTGTGTGAATGCAGGGATGGTACATGATAGTGAAATGCTTCAGTAATGCCACAGAGAAATTGCATTGTTGGAAAATTCATAGAATGATGGGGAGATTGCAACAGAAGGCAGAGTTCATTACAGTGAACAAGAGGAGAAATACATCATGGAGATAGATGGTGTGAAAGGAAGATTGGTTGTCAGTCTTGAGAATTCTTCAGAGAATTCTTTTGGAAGAGAGAATCAGCATACTGATGTGCTGATAGTAGATGAAAATTCAGAATAGCATACTGAGGTGCTGGCAGAGGAAATTAAGGCATTGAAGCCTTATGATTTTTATTTTAACAAGTGTTTTGTGAATGCAGTATTGTTGTAGGTGCTGAAGAACATTTGACTCAGTTGAGCAGTAAAATGAAGGAAGAAGAGAATTCTGTGGAAATTTCTAATCCATGGAATGAAGAAGTTATGTTGTTGGAAATGATGCTGAATAGTCAAGATTCAGTGCAGAAAAAGAATTCTCAATTTCAGAATTGGGCATTGTAGATGCAGAAAGACGAAGACAACAGAAAGGAGTACACAATGTACCAGTCTAGTGAGTTGATGATAGGAGAAGGTAGAGAAGAAGTTTTCAGTTGTAGAAAAAAAGAGGGCATGGATGATTGGGTGGCAGTAAGAACAGAAGCAAGCATAGAAGCAAGGGCTGAGCAAGCCAGAGCTCAGCAAGCAGCAAGAAATCAACAATCTGAAAAATTATTGGACAAGGAAATTGAACTAATCAGAAGAATCATGATGAAAGTATCTCAGAGGAAGACATCAACGAGAAATAAAAGCAGTAGTAGCAAAATGAAGATAAAGACAGATTGTGAAAGTGCAGCCAGTGGAGCAAGAAAGCATAAGATATGGAGACCTATAAAAAAGCAGCAAACAACAACAGAAATTGATAATAAGTTGCAGAACAAAGTGTGGGATCCAGGCAGACAAAGACTTAAATGCATGATCAAGAGATCATTATCATTTTCAACCTTGGGAGTTTGATGCAGGAGCATTAGATTCGAAAAATACTTTGTATTTTATTTAAACTAGGGGTTCTTATGTTTGTGAGGAAATATTAATTTTATGTAAATATTAATGGGATTTTTGAGAGTTTTCAATTAATTATATGTGAGGATTTGTTAATATTTCCAAATAATTGGAAAACATGAAAGAAATTAGATTTTAGATATTTAAGAATTAATTATGAAGCCTAAGTTAGATTTGGTTTCAAAATATTAGGGATAAAGTCTAGATTGTAGGGGTGTTGAGATACTTGAGGACTTTGTTGAGTTATTGAAGGGATTTGAACCTAAATTGGTTCATCCAAATTTGTATAAATTAATTAGCCTCAAAGGAAGGGAACAAGATAGAGAGGAATTAGTGAGGTTTGGACAACAAAATTTGTAAGCTTACGGGCTTTTGTAAAAGGGCCTTCGATTTGAAAATCTGGCCATGAACAAAGAGGGTTTTTGTAATTGATTACATTTGATTATATCAAAGATGAAATTTGTTTTGGAATTTCTGTGTGAACTATATATGTTCTTGGTTAAATTATGTTTAAAGAATCTTTGGATTTCTATGAAATAAGCATATGAGGAGAGAATCGATTTTAAATTAATATCGATTCATGCTTTGAGTTGAATTAAATCTGCATTTGTTGAAGTAAACGCAAGAAAATGGATCGATCATCCTGGAAGAGGATTGGATCGAAATTTAGTTAAGTTGGTATTGGCATATCGGCTTTGAAAAGTCAATTTCATAGATGGTGCAACGCTAGCCTGAATTGAAGGCGTAATGCTTAATTGAGAAATTTTTGGTGAAAGAGTAAGATCGATTCCCATTTCACTTGTTGACGAGCATTATAAATCTCGGTGAAGAGCCAAATTCTAGCTTGGAATTGGAATCTCAAAAACGCAGAAGGAGCGATGTTACAAGTGCATGGACAAATCTGTTAAATGAAGCGGCTTTAGGAATCGATAGGAGGTGCCATAGTAAGAAGCTGAAGCGGATTATTGGTCGATAAAGATCGAATTTTGTTCCTTGTGAAATCGATTGATCGAATTGTATAAATGGAGAATGGGTGCACTGTTCAGATCAAGATTTAGAGTCATGTTTTGAGTTTTATTGTAGATTAACTGCAAGGTTAGATGCCTTTGGCATGAATGAAACTGTGAGTAGTATACAATCGAATGAAATTCGATTGAGCAGGAGGCAAAACTGTGGATCGAAGAGGCGATTGAAGGCGTTAAAATATTTGAATAGCGTTGAAGATTGAGTCCAAGAGTGCATTATAATGAAGGTATAGAGTCTTTTTAAATCTGTTCGGAATCGGAAGATCAATTCGTGAATGACTGTATGATGCGTCCATAAAATAGTTGAGGGTTTGTTCAAAAACCTGGTGTATATTTAATTTGATAAAAGCCATGGTCAGTTGAAAATGCAAAGCCTGACTTTTATATGAAATACCATAGCTGAAGGTGAATGTTTGATGGCATTCGATAGAAGCAGAGTGATAGAATAAGTGTCACTGTGTTGAATTACATCACACAGAGGCAGTTTTGCTAATGCGTAGAGTAAACAACGCAGAATAAATTGTAATTTATTTGTAGAGGTGCCGTTGTGTAGGCTTGAAGGGGACCACGAGAATGAATTACATTGAAACGCGGAGGAACTGTAAGTGTGTAACAAGAGTTTGAAGTGAGGATTGTGGAAGGGCGCACATAGAAGAGTTAAATCTTTATTGAATATAAATATTAAAGATTGAAGCAGAGGTCGAGCACAGCATTGGCGTGGAGAAAGCCGGGGTTTGATGGCTTAACAAAGGTACGTTGAAATTCAGTGGGATGAGAATGGGAAATTAATGGGGCTCAATGCATTATTAATATGATGTGTTGATAAATTGTGATTGAATGCTATTTCATGTGGCATTGATGTTTTAATCTTCATTGACGCTGGGTATTCATGTGCGTTGGTCAAAGTCAAGGTCCAGCTTGGTAAACTAAATGGTAAAAGGCGCATATATATATTTGGAACCTTGGGTTCGATTAAAATGAAGGACAAGATGAAATGTTCGGTAAACATTTTAAAAGAGATCATATTTGTATAATTGAATTGGGTAGTGGACTTGATTTCAATATAGAACATTGATATGAATTGGCTCTTATATGGGTTTGGCCATAAAGATAATAACAGAAATAAACTTCCACAAATGGGTTTTGTGTTGATAAATTCATGAAATTCTAGATGTGTATGGTTTCATAACCATGAGATTATAAATGAAAGAGAAAACTTATGCTTATGAAATGGGTTATTAGTCATAGTGAATGATTTTAAAAGGAGCTTCATTTAAAAGGAGCTTCAGCAATTGAAAAATTTTAAAATTGCCTAGCTTCTAGAGTTTTATTTGGGCAATTATTTGCAGATGCATTTACATATGCACGAGAGCTGCGAGAATGTGGGTTTTGCAGGTTCCCTGCATCAATATATCTCACCATGAATACTTGACACTCCTCCATGATAGGGTACTTTTACTGTGACTCGCAACTAGGTCTATCAAGTCAAGTCTTAACGAAGAATATTCACATTCACATAAAGCATTGAAGGACCAAGCAATGGGGTTACCATTTAAAGCATTGGAGAGCTATACAGTGGCTGCATACAGTTGGCGCGGAGTGGAGTTCCCTTCCCTAAAACTTACATGCTTAATAGCTGCACATAATTAATAAGTAATAAGTGTATTTAGCATATTCAGCAGTTCCTTTGAAAAATAACTATATTTAGCAGTAGATTCATTAACTCTTTTGTATTAATGACAACCCTACAATTCACCCATAAATCAATTGACAGTATTTTTTAATTAATTTACTTATTTAATAATTTTGTTCCAAAAAAAAATCTCCACTCAGATATTTATTTCCATCAATCAAATTTATTCAATAAAAAATTTATATAAATTTTCAAACCTTCAAAAACAGATTATATAATTTATTAAAAAAAGAAAAACTATTCCAAGAAATACTTTGCACTTGTATCCAAATTAACATAAAATTGAATGATTTTGACTCGGAACTGAAAACGATATTCCCTAGCCAGAGGCGGGACCAATAAATTGCCGGTGAATACTCTTTGGGATGGAATAAGATTTTTACAAAGTTCGTAGAAGTGCAGTTAATGATTGCGAACTACACGTGCCAATAGCGTTGAAATGAAGTTTAATTGAAAATTGCCAACTGCACTATCGCCAAAGAATGGCTGGTAAACATTGAAATGACGTTTAATTGAAAATTGCCAACTGCACTATGTCCTCCAAAGCCATATTCACTAATTGCCAAGGAATGACTACTGCACTATGTCCTCCAAAGCCATATTCACTAATTGCCAAGGAATGACTAGTAAACATTGAAAATTGCCAACTGTACTATGTCCTCCCAAAACAATATTCACTTATTGCCAAGGAAGGAATGACGGGTAAATATTGAAATGAGGGGATGATTGCGATGACCTTTCTCCTTGCCTGTCACCATAGAACTAATTCGAGCGATTATTATCAATTTATTTATTTGAAATAGAATTAATATATTTGGCAAAATTAGCTTGAATAAATATGTTAACATGAATATGGTATCACGTATAATGAAAACCAACCTCATATGTTGACATGATTATAGCATCACGTATAATGAAAACAAACCTGATGTGTTGACATGAATATAGCATCATCCGATACCTCAACACATCCGCGTTATCTACCAAAGTGTCTACTTGTTTAGCCATGCAATGCGGCACCGCATAAACAATTTATGGCCGAGATATGCATATTTTCAGTCTTATTTTTTATACAGTGTGATTCTTATAAAGGTGGCCCAAAGAGTTGTGCAAGTGAAGACTGTGAAATCCCTAACCGATCGGAGAGTTGGTTCATTATTGTTATTTAAAGAAAATCACAATATTTGCAATTAGCATTTATTCATGCTAGATTTTTAGAAAAATGAGCTTTAAGATGAGCAAAAATAGTTTAAAAAAAATATTCTAAATTCAATTTGTAAGGAGAGAGTCATTACTGGTTTGTGTGTATAGCTTTCGCTCATTATTGTTATTTTAAAAAAAACACAGCACTTGCAATTCACGCTTATTTATGCTAGATTTTAGAAAAATGAAGTTCAAGGCAAACACAAATAGTTTCAAGAAATATATAATAAATTTTGATAGAGATAAAATATTAAAAAAATAAAAAAATTAAATAAATTATAATTTTGCTTTATAATAGTATTATTAAAAGATGATAAATTTAGATAGATATAAATTATTGAAAAATCATAAGAGTTAACTAAATTATATTATTATTATTATTATTAAAATACTAGTTAAACATATATATATATATAAATTTAAAAAGTATGTCACAAAATTGTTAATCATAAAGAGTGTCTTTATTTTTTATGGAAATTCTTAATTTGTAAATAAAAATTACTACAATACAATGACTTACTAATACTATATATCTAAAAAACCATAATCTATATTTATATGTCACATGTTCTTATGACATTTTTTTAATTAATCAATCTAATTAAAAGAAAACAAAAAACCAATAACTAATATTAAAATAAATTAAATCATATATATATATATATTAAATCATGCTCATAAATTAAATTAACAGTGCTAAAGTTCTATTCCAAAATACACATCATGAAATTTTAAAATATTATTTATTTTTATTAATTGACATCTACTAAAAAGTAGTTTTTTACTCACTAAATCTTGTTTTGCCCAAGGAAAAAAGAAAATACAGAAAATGATAACAATATTGTTATATTTGTTGGAATTTTCAGAATTCCAAAACAATGAAACTGCCCTCTTCAACACAGAGAATAATTCAAAACAAATTAACTCACAGACAGAGTTCAACTCAGAAAAATTTATATTCAATATATAAAAAAAAAACTGCTGTTACAATACTTCCTCTCTTGGAGGGATTACAATTGTGACTGCTGCTGTCACAGTGCTCAAATAGAACTCACTGTCTCACTAAAATCATTCACTCTGTGAATACTCTGTTTTTCAAAAACACTCTCTGTCTTTTACAAAAAATACACTCTGCTGTGTATTAAAAAAAACTCTGCTCTGTGTAAATCAACGCACTGCTGTGCATATTTCTCATATTACAAATTATGGCTCTGTTTCTGTGTATTACAAAAAAAATATCCCAAAATATCTCAGTGTCATTAAGATGACCCAACCACTAAATTTCACCGCTTCAGAAATCTTTAATGGCTGCATTTACTTCTGCCTGCACCGCTTCAATTTTTATTGATGGCAGATTGACTTGGTGGCACCCAGATTTTTCTTCTCCCGCACTGCTATGCTGTGTAATTTAAAATTACATTTCTGGGTTCTGTGTTAATAAATCAGTTTACTGTCTTTTCTTTATTTTACATCTGCACTGCTGTGCCTTTTATAAAAATTACTGTGTATTACAAATAATACAACAGCACTCTCATTTTAACTTTACGGGCCTTTTTAATATATGTATGCATTGCATATATTAAAAATAAACAACTGTTAAAAAAAATGCCGTGATTTAAAAAAAAAATTAACCCGCAATCCTTTTAACATATAACATATATGTGGGCCGTATTATATATGTGGGCCCGCTGATGTGGTGATGTCAGCAATTCCGAGGGGGTAAGCTTCTCCCCCTGCCTTGCTTGATAGACCCCCGCGGACTTACCTTGCCGCATGTTTTGTTGGGCCTCCTCGTTGATGACATAAACAAGTATTCCGATGGGGTTTAGTCCTTTACCTGCCCGGCCTGTTGGACCCCCACGGAAATGAACTACCGCCCGTTCATTTGCTGCCATATCCGTGCAGTTGGAAATTAATTCCAACACTCCCCCTTAATTTCAACTGCTGGGTTTTCCTGCATACCCATGCATTCCCTGAAATATTCAAAGCTTTTCTGCTGTAGTGGCTTTGTGAGGATATCTGCAAATTGATCCTCCGTTCTGCAATGCTGCAAAACAATCTCGCCATTGCTTACCAATTCCCGTATGAAATGAAACTTGGTGTCAATGTGTTTTGTCCTTTTATGAAAAACAGAATTTTTAGACAATGCAATAGCTGAGCTATTGTCACAAAATATCACTGTCCCTTTTACCTATTCTTGACATAAGCTTCTCAACATTTTTCTCATCCAAACTGCTTGACACGCTGCTGCTGTAGCTGCCACATATTCTGCTTCTGCTGTAGATAATGCTACAACGGGTTGTTTCTTAGAAGCCCATGAAATGGCTCCTGAACCCATGTGAAAAACATAACCGGAAGTGCTCTTCCGATCATCAACACTTCCAGCCCAATCACTGTCAGTGTATCCAACTAAATCTGAACATTCTGAAGCAGTATACAAAATACCAAAGCTTTTAGTACCTTTAACATACCTCAGAATTCTTTTTGCTGCCTACCAATGTGCATCCTTTGGCTTTTCCACGAATCTGGAAATCAAACTAACATCATGCATTATGTCCAGCCTAGTTGCAGTCAAATACATAAGGCTGCCAACTATGCTCTTGTATAAGCTAGGATGAAAATCCTTGCTGCTGTCCTCTCTGCTGAGTTTTAATCCCATCACTGTGGGAGTGATCGATGCTTTGCTTTCCTGTATGTTAAATCTTTCAAGCACCTCATTAACATACTTTGCCTGTGAGATAAAAATCCCACTTTCATCTTGTTCTACTTCTATTCCCAAGAAGTATCTCAACAAACCCATGTCAGTCATTTCAAATTCTTCCTTCATGACTGTTTTAAAATGTTCAATAAGGAAATCATCATTACCTGTAAAAATAACATCATCAACATACAAGACTACAATCAAAATTTTACCATCTTGTTCTTTGATGTAGAGGGTGGGTTCTCCCTCACACTTCTCAAAACCATTTTCCAGTAGATAGGAATCTATCCTACTTTACCACGCTCTTGGCGCTTGCTTCAGCCCATAAAGAGCTTTCTTCAACTTGCATACTTTGTGCTCTTGGCCTTTCTTCTCATAGCCGAGAGGTTGTTCAATGTAAACCTCTTCCATTAACACTCCATTCGGGAATGCTGACTTCACGCCCATTTGGTAAACTTTCCATTTGTTTTGTGCTGCTATGGACAACACTGCTCTCACGGTTTCCATTCTTGCAACCGGTGCGAAAGTTTCCTCATAATCTATGCCATGCTTTTGCTTATAGCCTTTGACAACAAGCCTTGCCTTGTGTCTCTCTATCTTGCCTTCAGCATTACTCTTGGTCTTGTAGACCCATTTAACACCTATGACATCTTTACCTTTTGGGAGTTCAACCAAATCCCAAGTTTTGTTCCTCTCTATGGCATTTATTTCCTCATCCATAGCTTCTATCCATTTCCTATCCTTGATAGCTTCTTCGAAATGAACAGGATCATCAACATGACAATATAATGCAAACAAAGAATTGATACCTTCATTAGATATATCTTGTTCATAAATTTCTTTCAAACTTCTAAATTTCTTACCTCTTTCAGTAGGTGTAAAAGTGCTTGAAGAAGCACTTGAATTTCCTCCTTGTGGTGTGCTTGGAGAAGCACTTTCATTTCTCCTCAAGGGTGTGCTTTGCGGTGTTGGTGCTGCTGTTTGGGGATGTATTTCAGCCACCTCATCATCATTCTCATCATGAGATAAACAGTGTTTAACATTCACTGTTTTCTCTATGCTTCCATCCCAAGCTTCCTCTTCAATGAACTGAATGTCCCTGCTCACAAGAAACTTCTTGTTGGATGGGTTATATAACCTGTAGGCCTTGGATTCCTCACTGTATCCAATGAAAATACATTTCTCCCCCTTGCTGTCCAACTTCTTCCTTAGCTGATCCGGAATGTGTGCATAAGCCACACATCCGAATACCTTCATGTGCGTGACACTTTTCTTTGCGCCACTCCATGCTTCTTCCGGCACTTTGTTCATTACTGCTTTTGTAGGGCACCTATTCAAGATGTACGCTGCACAATGTACAGCTTCTGCCCAATAATCATTAGGCAAATACTTTGCCTTCAACATACTCCTCGCCATGTCCATTATGGTTCGGTTCTTCCTTTCGGCCACTCCATTTTGCTGCGGAGTATATCTAGCTGTAAACTGCTTATGAATACCATTTTCTCTACAAAAACGAAGAAAATCTTTAGATATATACTCACCTCCTCTATCAGTCCTTAAGACTTTGATATGCAGCCCACTTTGATTCTCAACAAGTGCTTTGAAATTGCGGAATTTTTCAAACACTTCACTTTTGTTTTTCAAAAAGTAAACCCAAGTTTTTCTTGTAAAATCATCTATGAATGTTAAGACATAGTGGCTGCTTGCAAGCGATGGAGTTTGCATCGGTCCACACACATCTGAGTGGACAATCTCTAAGGGTGCTTTTGCCCTTATGCTTTTTTCGGAAGGAAAACTTTCTCTGTGTTGTTTCCCAAGAATACAACCTTCACAAAGGCTGTCCGGTTTCTCTATCAATGGTAAACCACTTACCATCCCTTTTCTGTTCAACAAATTAAGACCTCCAAAGTTGAGATGACCAAATCTCAAGTGCCATAACCAATTATCGTCCTTTGGTTCGCTTTGGAAAGTTTCTTGTGCAACTGCTGCTTTCTCTTCACCATTCTTCAAGTCTGCTCTCATTCTGAGAGGGAACATCCTGTTCCTTGTCATCTTCACTTCAGCAATACACTGTTTGCTGGGTGGTTTATCCATGATGGTACAAACATAATTATCAAAGAAAACACTATATCCCTTATGGACAAGCTGTCCAACACTTAAGAGATTACACTTCATTCCTGGAACATAATAAACATCTGCTATGGTTTTCCTTGCACCTAATCTTGTTAAAACATTTACATCTCCTTTTCCCATAACAGAAACTTTGCTATCAGTTCCTAGTGTGACTTGTGACTGCACACTCTCATCTAATATAGAAAACATTGCTAAGTTTCCTGTCATATGGTTACTACAACCGGAGTCTAGAAACCATAAGTCTTCAGATTTTTCTTCAGCCATATTACAAGCTAAAAAAAAATTACTTTGGCTGCTATTTTCTTTTGTGAAATTTGCACTAGTTTCACTTCTCATATCATTCTGCTTCTTCTTTCTACATTCATTAGCATAATGACCATATTTCTTACAATTGTAACATTGGACATTGGACTTATCATACCTTTGTCCTTGTACATTCTGCTGACCATTCTGTTGGCTGCTGCCTTGGCCTTGATGCTGATTTGGATTGCTGCCCCTTCCTTGAGCATTTGCTGGACTGTTCCTTCCACCTCTGTTCTGGCTTCTGCCTCTTCCTCTTCTGCCTTGCCCTCTTCCTCTTCCGAAAGACATCTGGGACTTAAAGGCATGTTCAAGAGATGAGTTCTCACTCCTACCCAATCTTTGTTCATGGGTAATCAGTGATGCATGTAGTTCATCCAATGAAAACTTTGTGAGATCTCTTGTCTCTTCTATGGTGGTGACAATCACATCGAATCTTGAGGGTAAACTTCTCAAGAGTTTTTCAACAATCCTCTTGTCTTCAAGAGTCTCTCCATGAGATCTGATTTGTTTGACCATTCCAATCACATGAGTGAAGAATGAGTCAATATTATCTGACTCCTTCATACAGAGAGTCTCAAAGTCTCTCCTCAGCAACTGAAGTTTTGCTGTCTTCACTCTCTCCATACCCTGATAAGCTGTCTTGAGAGTTTCCCATGCTTCACTGGATTTCTTGGCTGCTGCTATCCTAGGAAACACACTCTCATGCACTGCTTGATACAAGAAGAAAAGAGCCTTGGCATCTTTCTTCTTATTGTTCTTCAACTGTTCTCTTCCTGCTTGATTTAACATAAAAAACTCTGCTTCATCTTTTGGCTCTTCAAAGCCATCCTCAACTAATTCCCATAACTCTTGTGAGGTAAATAAAGCTTTCATGGTTATTGACCAGTAATCATAATTCTTTCCATTGAATTGTGGGAGATGGACACTTCCCAAACTCATACCTGTGCTGGCTCCAGCCATTCTGCACTCTTTAACTATGATAAAAAACACTTGACTATGTATTAAAATAGCTCAATGTTTTTCAACAGTTACACAACAAATTTTATAGAGAAATACCTTCGAATTCTTCTTGGCTGAACCTTCACTCTGCTGGAGAGGTTTCTTCAAAAACGAACTCTATTCCTTCAGCTTATTTGACCTTCAAATAGCCTGGATTGGCTCCGATACCATGTTGGAATTTTCAGAATTCCAAAACAATGAAACTGCCCTCTTCAACACAGAGAATAATTCAAAACAAATTAACTGACAGACAGAGTTCAACTCAGAAAAAATTATATTCCCGATATATAAAAAAAAAGCGTGTTGCACAATACTTCCTCTCTTGGAGGACTGAGTGTATTTGCTTCTTTGTCCTGATGCTCAAAATGAACTCATGCTCATGAAATCAGTTCACTCGTGAATACTCTGTTTTGCAAAAACACTCTCTGTCTTTTTCAAACAATACACTCTGCTGTGTATTAAAAAAAAACTCTGCTCTGTGTAAATCAACTTAACTACTTTGTACATGGCTACCCATATTACAAATTATAGCTCTGTTTACGTATCATTACAAAAAAAATATCCAAATATCTAGAGTGTCATTAAGATATATTTAACCACTATTCACAGCTTAGGCTATGCATTGCATTGCCACACTGCTCTGCACCGCTTCAATTTTTATTGAAAATTGACTTAGTGGCACCCAGATATTTCTTCTCCTTGTATATCTTTGACAATTTAAAATTACATTTTAAGGTTACGTATTCAATAAATCAGTTCTTGTCTTTTCTTTATTTACATACATATGTATACCTTTTATAAAGATACTTGTGTATTACAAATAATACAACAGCACTCTCATTTTAACTTTACGGGCCTTTTTAATATATGTATGCATTTCATATATTAAAAATAAACAACTGTTTAAAAAAAATGCCGTGATTTAAAAAAAATTAACCGCGTCTGCAACATATATGTATATATGTGGGCCGTATTATATATGTAGGCCGGCCCCCCCGCTTGCATCGACAATTCCGAGGGGGTAAACTGCACTGCCCATAAACCTTTTTTATCAACCCCAGCGGACTTACCTTGCCGCATGTTTGTTGGGCCTCCTTGTTGATGACATAAACAAGTATTCCGATGGGGTTTAGTCCTTTACCTGCCCGGCCTGTTGGACCCCCACGGAAATGAACTACCGCCCGTTCATTCGCTGCCATATCCGTGCAGTTGGAAATTAATTCCAACACAGCATTTGAATTAAATTATTAAAGATGATGTTACTTGAATCAGTTCGTGCAGAGTTATCCACTGACGATGATCTCAGTGACCATTGTCAAAAAATGCTGCCTGTGAAGACGGATTCTGCTACTATTCAAGAAAGTTTTAGTCATATAACCTCTTCCAAAGGGCCACAGAATTATAGTTTCCGTACACACAAAATTGTCCTCGAAATGTATAGTTTCCGTACACATTTGTCGGAGGAATACTATTGGTACAAGGCACCGGCAGACAGTGTTCCAGTCAGATGGCCGGGGGTTCGTAAGTCAGTGCGCCGGAGAGAAGAAGAAGTAAGGGATGATAACGCTCGACGTGCTTCCTCTGCTATTTTACCATCCTCTCATTCCATTAGAACGTCATCAGCATCCCTCAAGGAAAGTGAGAGCTACTTCAGCTGGAATCTCTCACATTTACACAGAAAATCGATCGATGTCTTGGAGGGCTCTGTGCAGGGAGAAAATATTAGTGACTACGATGGAGAAGATTATGAGTATGAGTACGAGGATGAGGATATAATTGCACCCAATATTGAATTGGATGCACAAAAGCAACAGAAAGCACTTGTAAGACACATGTGAGTCATGCACTACGCAGCTTGACAGCTACGTTACATTTATCATTATTGGGATCACGTCATACTTATCTTTCTTTCTGTCGAACTAAGCTTTTAAATACTTTTCTTTCTTTTTATCGAACTAAGCTTTTAACTGGTAGTACTAATCATGGTTGTGAAAATGAAGTATGATGTGTTATGATATTTCAATTCAAATGGAATCTGCTTGATTCACTTGGAATTATCGTGGTAGCTGTCGAAATCTATGTCATATGGAATCCAAAACTTTGCCAATTGTCAATTTCTTTATAATTTATGTATTAGTATTGAACTAATCAAGCAAGGATATGCACTCTATATGTTAAACCTTATAATTGCAACAAGTATGTTACTATTATGTGGAATTAAAGAGTTTAAGGAGAAAGGATTGTCAATTTCTATATAATAGTATTGAACTAATCAAGCAAGGAGCATATATGTTAAACCTTATGATTGTAACAAGTATGTTACAATTATGTGGAATTAAAGAGTTTAAGGAGAAAGGATTGTTACAAGTATGTTACTATTATGTGGAACTAAAGAGTTTAAGGAGAAAGAAATAAAAGAAAATAAGCACAAATTTGTTTAAATAATTGTGAAATATGTTTAAATAATTGTGAAATAGGTAAACTTTATGATTGCTACAAGTATGTTACTATTATGTGGAATTAAAGAGTTTAAAGAGAAGGAAATAAGCACAAATATGTTTAAATAATTGTGAAATATTATTTTTGATTTGGTATAGTGATGCAGGAGCATTCAGAAAGGCTATAGTTGGAGTTGATTTCTTCTGCTGGAGAGAAGAAGAAGTTTTGAAATCTATTTTACTTTGTTTTAAGTTAATTTTGGGCTAACACAACCATTGTAATTTGCAGATTAAAAGAATAGTTAAATTTGGATTAGTTAAGTATTTAGTTGAATAAATTGTTTTGAAATTGAATGATAGTTTCTCAACCATATGAGAATTTTGGGGAAAGGCATAAAACCAAACCAAACCGACCATTTTGGGGTTTTGCCATCCGTAGGGAGAAAGAGAGTGAAATAAGAGTGAAACTGGAAAAAAAAACTAACCATCTAAGGGCTTGGATCTATATATTTCATTTCTAAATTAATCCCAAGTGTTTTGTGCTTTGATCGGGCTCTCTGTTTTATTTCTCTGTTGATCGCATATTACATTGATCACATAGCAGGAAGGTTATTCGGATTTTCAGGGCACAGCGAGGACTGAAGACCAATTGGATTTGCAGGCACAGTAGGGACTGTAGATCTGACACCGATCAATGGTG
Organism: Pinus albicaulis; assembly: GCA_034641835.2. NCBI lineage: Eukaryota > Viridiplantae > Streptophyta > Pinopsida > Pinales > Pinaceae > Pinus > Pinus albicaulis. Next base: position 92,782,554 of record CM076569.1, on the reverse strand, counting down.
GTAAAACACGTCGCAACCGTAATGATTTCACACATCGCAAGATATAGAAGTCACAGTTAAGACTTTACAAGTTAAATTATTTAACTTGCGATGCAAAGTGAGTCTGCGGAGACATAACGTGGACCGACGGATCCAACGAAGGCCAACAACGGAGATTGAGGCGCTCGGAAAGCGATTTCATAGATCGTAATATTTAGATGATAACGTTAAGGACTGTCACAAGGTAAACTAAATGATTTGCGATGCGAAGTGGAGAGGGACACATGTCGGCTCTACGCAACATCACATACCGCAAGAAATAGGGTTTAACTCTTAAGTTATACTATAAAGTACGCGATGTGTGATCGCCTGCAAGAGGTCGGGACTGTTGTGGGGCCCTCTGGTAAAAAGTCTTGTGTACTTGCATTTTTTTTGGGTTTTATGTGTGGTCAATTTAAAAAAGCATTGTTGATTGTGTGTGTATGTATGTTAATAAACTCCTAAGTTGAACTCTGCTGCGAGTAAGGGAATTTTGTGTGGAATCATAAAATACAGTTCCGCAGCGCATTCTGATATTTTTGCAGCTAGTCTGCATCAATTGGTATCAAAGAAAAAAAATCTCTTTTCCTAAGTAAATATGGAAGTAGGAAGAATAGGTCGGGGAAGATCTGCAAGGGGAGCAGCAGACGAAGGCCTGCATGAAGAGATTAGAATGTTTTCATCATGTTTGGCAGCAGTGGAAGCAGGAAGACGTAGGAAACCTGAAGGTGGAGATGGCAGTGATGTTGAGACAGTGGCACCAACAGATCTGATAGAGGATGAGACACCAGAAGTCAGACTACTGAAATCTGTTTTGATGGCTAGTAGCAAGCCCAGACCAGAGCTCTCCAATTATGACAACAGTTTATCCACAGGAGCATTGTTGGCCTGGATAAGTGAGTTAGAAAAATACTTCGAGTATGAGGAAGTTAGTGAGGATAGGAAAATCAGGTTTTCACTAAGTTGAAAGGACACGCCGCACTGTGGTGGGACAGTGTGCAAGTAGAAGAGAGAAGATTGAACAAGCCTTTGATCAAGAAATGGGATAGGATGATTGCAAAGTTGAAAAGCAAGTTCTTCCCTAATGATTACCAAGTTTCCCTTTACAGAGAAGTGCAAAATCTGAGACAGAGAACGATGACTGTAAGGGAATACATAGAAGAGTTCTACAAAGTGAACTTGAGGGCTGGGTATGTTGAAGATACCCCTGAGAAGACAACAAGATTTGTGAATGGTCTATGGATGGAAATCTTAGATGATATTAGTATTATTTCCCCTAAAACTATAGAGGAGGCATATCAATGTACTTTGAAGGTGGAAGAAAAGATTACTAGGAAGCAAAATGCAAGAAGAGGACGTGGTTCCGGTAGAGGAAGAGGACAGTCCTTTGGTAGAGGTAGCACTTCCAACAGTAACGAAGAGGGCAGCAGTTCAAATACTTCGGGACAGACTAAGAGGGAAGGTAACACCAAAGGTGGAAGGCTATACCAACGAGGAAGAGGTAATGGCAGAGGCAAAGGAAATGCCTACCAGTGTTACAAGTGTCACAAATGGGGGCACAGGTCTTTTGAATGTCCTGAAAATGAGCAAGTTGGACAGAGGGGAGCGTATGTTGCTCAACCTGATGTAGCAGAGGCACTGCCACAAGAGGTGGAGGATGTGCCTGAAATAGGAGAGGCCTTGGTGTTGAACAAGGTTTTATTAAAACCAGCTAAGGAGGTTGTTGACCTGACACAGAGGAAAACATTATTCTGAACTGTGTGCAAGTCGCATGGAAAATGCTGCAAGTTGATTATAGATAGTGGAAGCACTCATAACCTGGTAGCCAATGAGATGGTGGAAAAATTGGGTTTGAAGAAGTCGAAGCACCCAAATCCATATAAGGTGTCTTGGTTGCAAGAAGAACACCAACTGCTGGTTGATGAGCAGTGCGAGGTGGAGTTTCACATTGGCAAGTACAAGGACAAGGTGACTTGCGATATCATGCCTATGGACGCATGTCATATTCTACTGGGCAGACCATGGAAATATGACAGAAAGGCCATCCATGATGGGGAAAATAATTGTTACATATTTGGGAAGGATGGGATAAAGCATACGCTAGTTCCCATGAAAGAAGAAGATATTGTAGAAACTAGTGGGACAAAAACACTGCTGATAGGCGGAAAGAAGTTTTTGCATGAGGTGAATTATGTAGTTGTGCTGTGGCCAAGAGTAGTATTGATGCATATAGAAATCACTAATTTTTCGGTTGGAATACAAGACATGCTGCAAGAGTTTAGTGATATTGTGGTAGATGATCTGCCAGATAAATTACCACCATAGCGGAGCATTAGTTACCATATTGATTTTATTCCAGGAGCCAGTTTTCCAAACAGGGATGCTTACCAGATGAGTCAGAAAGACAATGAGGAGATCAGGAAGCAAATACAGGAATTGTTGGATAAAGGGATGATTCGGGAAAGTTTGAGTCCTTGTGTTGTTCCCACTGTTTTAGCTCCCAAGAGGGGAGGTGAATGGAAGATGTGTACTAATTCACGGGCGATAAATAAGATCACTATCAGGTACAGGTTTCCTTTACCTCGAATGGATGATATGATGGATTTTCTGAGTGGAGCAGTGTACTTTTCAAAGATAGATCTGAAAATCGGCTATCACCCTATCAGGATTAGAGAAGGTGACGAATGGAAGACAACTTTCAAGACCAATGAAGGCTTGTATGAATGGTTGGTCATGCCATTTGGGCTGAGCAATGCCCCCAGCACATTCATGCGTTTGATGAATGAGATGTTGAAAAAATTCATTGGCAAGTTTGTGATTATATATCTCGATGATATACTTATTTTCAACAAGACGAAGGAAGAACATTTTCAGCATGTCAAATATGTGCTGGAAAAATTGCAGAAAAATAAATTGTTAATGAATTTTAAAAAATGTTTTTTTTCAAGTAAGAATTGATTTATTTAGGATTTGTAATTTTTGAAAATGAGTTGAAGATGGACCAAGAGAAGGTTGCAACCATATTTAGCTGGCCATCTCCCAAAATCTTGTTTGAAGTGAGAAGTTTTCATGGATTGGCAAGTTTCTATTGGAAGTTTATTAAGAACTTCAATGGTATTTGTGCACCTGTGGTGGATACCGTTAAGAAGGAAAATCAACCTTTTCATTGGAAAGAATATGTCGAGATAAGTTTTTAGTTTTTGAAGAAGAAGATCACTGAAAACCAATCCTAAAATTGTCAAACTTCAACAAACTTTTCCAAGTTTGTTGTGATGCCAGTGGGACAACCATTGGTGCAGTACTCAGCCAAGAAGATAAGCCAATAGCATACTTCAGCGAGAATTTAAATGAGAGCACGAAGAAGCATACATCTTATGACAAAGAGTTTTATGCAGTCGTCCAAGCGTTGAAGCATTGGAGACATTATTTGTTGGCTAATGAATTTGTCGTGTTTTCAAAAAATTATGCGTTACAATACATTATGCAATAGTACAAGTTGAATCATAAACATGCGAAATGGGTGGAGTACTTGCAGAGTTTTACATTTGTTTTGAAACACATCAGTGATCGGGCCAACAAGGTAGAAGATGCGTTAAGCAGAAGAAGTTTGATATTACAAGAAAGCACAGTGCAAGTGTTGGGATTTGAGCATCTCAAAGACTTGTATGAGGTGGATACAGATTTTAAGGAAGCTTATGAAGCTTGCCAAAATCCACTTTTGAGAGACAATATTCCATGGTTGGACTATAACATGCAGGAGGGGTTTTTGTTCAAAGGAGGACAGTTGTGTATTCTGAAATGTTTTATGCGAGAGAACTTAATCCAGAAAAAACATAGTGGAGGTTTGGTCGGACATTTTGGCATTGATAAGAATTTGAATCAGTTGAGCCACTTTCACTATTGGTTGAGAATGCGAAGAGATGTGCAGAGATTCGTGATCAGGTGTAAAGTTTGTCAACATGCAAAGGGACGCAGCTAGAATGCAGGGTTGTATACACCCTTACCCATTCCGAACAGACCATGGGACTCAGTCAGCTTGGACTTCGTCTTAGATCTACCGAAGACATAGTGGGGATTCGATTTCATCATGGTGGTGGTGGATCATTTCACCAAAATGGCACATTTCATTCCATACAGAAATACAAGTGATGCCACACATGTAGCACACTTGTTCTTTTTAGATATAGTCAGATTACATGGCTTGTCGAAGTTCATCATCTCGGATAGGGATGTAAAGTTCACAGGCCATTTCTGGCTAACATTATGGAAGAAGTTAGACACCAAAATAAATTTCAGTTCGGCTTATCATCCACAATCAGATGGGAAAACTGAAGTTGTGAATAGGAGTCTAGGGAAACTGTCGAGGAGGTTGGTTGGTGAAAATTTTAGACAATGGGATCATGTGCTTGCACAAGCAGAGTTTTCCTACAATGACTCATCCAACAAAAGCACGGCCAGAAGTCCTTTCCAAATCCTATATGGAATGCACCCACGTGGAGTATTTGAGTTGTGGGATTTGGGTCAGTTGGAGCGCAAGAGTGTTGATGGTGAATATTTCGTGAAAGAAATCAGCGATCTACACGAACAAGTCAAATTGAAGCTATAGGACAACAACCAAAAATATAAACAGATGGAAGATTTAAAAAGGAGGGAGGTACAATTCTAAGTAGGAGACCTGGTACTGGCACATTTGCACAAGGAGAGGTTTCCTAAAGGTGAATACAAAAAATTGAGGATGAAAAAGGTCAGGCCTTGTAGAATTCTTCGAAAGTTTTCTGCAAACGCTTACGAGTTGCAGTTACCTCCGGGTGTAGGAATCTCGCCCAATTTTAATGTGGCAAATATGTACCCATACATTGCTGCTGATGAGGAAGATAGTTCAGAGAGACGAACACGGGACACCTAGAATGAGGAGAGATCATGGATTAAATAGATGCCTCTAGCACAGCCTTTGGAAAGTGAACAAATCTTGGACACACAGGTAGCCATGAAGACACAAAGAAAAGAATATTTAGAGTATTTGGTCAAATGGAAGTACCATCCTTTGGAGGATTGTCCTTGGTTGGACGCTGCCCAAATTCAAAGTGTCGGGTACTCTATTGAAGAGCTCATAGACAGGAGCCATGATATTAATTTAACCCAGGAGCCTGATGCAGGAGCATTCAACTGAAAGGCTACAACTGGAGTTGATTTTTTCTGCTGGACAGAAGAAGAAGTTTTGAATCTATATTACTTTGTTTAAAGTTAATTTTGGCTTGCCTCTTCATTTACCGATGCTGCAATCAAGGAATATGCCTTGTTGTTCTTGTTTTCCCAGATGGAAAGCTCCTTATCTGAAGTGGGACTTTTAGGTGCATTGTTTCCTTCTCCTTCACAAACCCCTTTCCACAACTCATTGAAAATGAGGGTTTTTTAATCTTCCAAGACCACTCAGGGTAGTTATCCTTGCAAGTGAGAACTACTCCCACTATGGATATTAGTGAATGCATCATATAGTCTAGTATGGCCTCAAAAATATTTCAGTGGTTGCAAAAAAAATTGATGTATTTGTAATAAAATTCAGTGAATATATCTTCAAAACTTGATTAATATACCTCCATCACATATATAATTCATATGGCATACCAACCATTCATTCTTTCGGCTTTAATATATATATATATATATATATATAATCCAATTTTAAGGTCACAGCCAAGCCAAACACCAAATTGGTGTATGAGACCCCCTTGTTTGTGGGACAAGGGACCCACCTTTGTGGAGCGATTTGATTGCTAAGTCTACGAAGGCATACATACTCAACCGCGCTCTGGTTTTGAACCTGTGACCTCTTAAGAGGAAACACATGCCCTTAACCATTAAACTCACTCAAGTTGTATAAAATATATATATATATATATATATATATATATATATGAAATCATAACCATCATCGAATATTATTCACCATTCAAAAAAACACTTTAACTCAAACTTTACACCATTATATAACCACCAAACAAAGATTTCATACGGCCTTCATGGAGTTCACCCGACATATAAAAAAACAACGACCATGCCCAGAGTCTTCACATAATTTTCAACATTATTTTAGTGCGGACACATAAGATATTCAAACTTCATACCTCGTTTCTGCTGCCTAACAATATCAAGCTATAAGTCCTCGTTGTAATTGTGCTCATAGACCTCAACGATAGAATATACCTTTAGATCAGACCCCAGCTCAAAGCTCACCCTAAATTATTTCAAGAGAAGTCTGCAGATGGCATTAGTTAGCACACTAAATTTGGAAACAAGAAGGAATTCCAAGCGCCCAATTTTGGGTACCTGTGATTAAAAATTAAAAATTGAACCCTAAGGTTGTGGACCAAACTAGACGGATGGGATGTGTGAATGCAAGGGTAGGCATCGAGTTTAAGTTGATTTAAAGAGACGAGTGACTGGTGGGGCAAGTCAAGTGGCAAGTTTGATGGTGAAACCCTCCATTCAAACGTTGGCAACCTAGTATATAATATTGAGAGACAAGCCTAATGGGCTCAACAATTCTTAGAAGAAAGGTGTTTCTATACTACACAAAGAACATTGGCATGCCTGTGAAGGGAATAATTAAAAATAATAGAGCTTATAAATGGTAGAATAGGTAATGCACATGGCAGAGCACTCGCTTTACAATATTGGGCACTCGTAGACGTGATTGCTAAGTACATGAGGTTCCCCCGCGAGAGTTTGGATCCCTATTGCCGACGCCAACTCTGATATTAACACACAAACTTCAAAAATGTTTAACTCGGTGAAAAAAATTCAATGCACAAAAACACATTGCAACATGGAATGAGAATCATGTTTAACGCGCTCAAGGCAGAGAGAGGATATAGGAGAGAATAATGGCATGAAACTAGGTGTTACAGGAAGTATACATCTAAATTTAGGATCAGGTTCTGATACCAGGTCAGATCAGGAGGTAACTTCATGAATTGAATTGTGATTTGAATTTATACATATATATATATATCTAATCATATATATACAAGTCAGATCAGGAGGTAACTCCATGAATTGAATTGTGATTTGAATTTATACATATATACATCCAATCATATATATATTCAAAATCATTGTCATCTTCTAATTCTCTTTATTTTGTTATTTACAATATTTACATGAATCTAGCTAATCCTAAAAATTAGGTGTCAAGAAAAAGAAAAAAAAATAAAAAATATATATATATATATATATATATATATATATATATATATATATATATAATTAATTTTTCCTTTACCTTATGCTTTTCACAAATATGTTACTAATATTTGGAAAAAATGGTAAGGAGAAAAAAATAAAAATATATATATATACACATAATATGTTTAACTAATTGTGAAATGTTATTTTTTTATTTTTAGGTAGTAGAATTTGATAACAAAACTTTTAACAAAATTTTCATTTTTTTTTAATATTTAAAATATATTTTTAAATATAAAATATAATTTTTAGCATTTTATAAAAATCAATAATACAAATTTTAAATGAATATATTCATATTTCAAGTAGATGATTTTGAATACTCAAAAAATACAAACAATTGTTATTCAAACTGAATTGTTTTGAGATATTTTTGTTTTGAAATAATAATCCTTTAAAATTTTCTTGTTAGAATGAAAGAAGCTTTTTGTCAAGAAAAAGCGTAATTTGATGTTTAAAGTGGAGTTCAAATAGCAAAAAATATTTATTGTTAGTTTTAATATTAAGTTAAAAATTAGAGTTTTTATTAATTTTATTTTTTTTGCTTTATGATTTTGCATTTTTAAGAAATTTGCATAACAAAATATTTGATTATTATCATTGTGTGATAAATCTAAGTTTAAAATGGATCTAAGTTAATAATATCATATTGTATACAATATGGATAAGATATGTTAGGTTTGTGCAACTCATGATAATACTTAACATTGCTAATGTAATAAATAAAGGAAACAAATTAAATATTGTTTGGAAAATCATAATTTATATATTTAAAAGTGGTTCTCTCAAGGGTAATTGAGTTATGAGGTAAATTTATGTGTTATGTTATTAAGGATAACTCAATTTACACGTAAATATTATTGGTCTACAACCTCTTTTGTATCACAAATTTAAAAATGTGTTCCTCTGAAGGTGTTTTTGGGCTAGTCCAAATATTGTTTTCACTATGGAGTTCATGAGCATTAGTCCTAGGTTTCACAATACTCGTTTTGTTGTTTAACTTCAGAATGTTGCAAAATTGGTTCTAATTATTGAAATTGAGATTCAGAAAATATTTGTAATATTTCAACCTCCTCTTAGTAATGGTTTCATTAGCATTTCAAGCCTTATCTTTAAACTTCAGTATGATGTAATTCATCGCTAATGATCTGAAATTGAATGTTAGTTATTGTTGTGCTAGTTGCATTTTTAGATATAAAACTTATTCACTGATCTTATGCTTGATGTGCAGGTTCCCTTGTTGCTTATGTGTGTCAAAAGAGGAATTAAAACTGAATTTTATGAGTGTTTTTGAAAGCATAAAGCAAGAATTTAAAGTGTTGAACATCAAAAACGTAAATGATAGTAAACCACACAAACTGATACAATAAAATAGATTTTTGATGAAGGAGTTCACCCCTCCTGGGCTACATCTCCTTGGTCCAGCTCCATAGCTTGGGCCCTTGTATTAGCTCAAATTTGCTCAAAATGTTGTTTACATGCATCAAATGCATTTTGAACCTATTCCAATGAGTTTAAAACATCTAAATCAATTAGAAACGACTATTTTTTTGCTCAATTTGGTTATCAGATGCTCTGGGCATGGCCTCCCCTCCTGGTGGCCCTTAGCTTCAAAAATATTCAAGTCAACAAAAAACTGTGTAGATGACCTCTTATGCCTCTGAAACTTGTTCAAATGGCTCCAGAACATCAAAATATGTCTAGAATGACTATCCTTGCACCCAATTTGGTCGAATATTGCCTCAGTTATGGCAAAACCAATTTTCCCCATAGTTTCTCCACTAATTCTGGAAAATATCCAACTAACTCCACCAAATCTGGAGTTCTGCTGAATTTGGCAGAATCTGAAAAACATGTCCCCAGTTTAAGCATTGTTTAATTTAAGATAAGCTCCTGATTAAGGTTAATTAAGTGCACGTTTAAGCGCGATTAGCACTGGCTCCTGCCCTTGGTTACGCGCCATGGTCATGTGCTATGGGGTTGGCCCGTTTTCGTCCCCGCTAGAAACCCGTGGAAGGTTCAAATACATGTTTGATCGCAAAATATTTGATGGACTAGGCCCATGGCCCGTTGGTGGAGGCATGCGTTGGGTAGGGGGAGGTCACGGTTTTGAGCCCCGGATCTCAATCTTGTCCTTGTTTTGTAGCATGCCATAAGTTGCATGCGCAAACGCTAATGTCATTCCATATATAATGAAACCTTTATAATATAATACATACCATTTAATTCGAATACATTTAAAGTTCCACCATAACGTAATGGTTAATATGTGGATATATAAATACATACCATTTAATTCGAATACATTTAAGGTTCCACCATAATGTATTGGTTAATATTACACTCCAACTTAATGCATGCGCAAACGTTAATGTCATTCCATATATAATGAAACCTTTATAATATAATACATACCATTTAATTTGAATACATTTAAAGTTCCACCATAACATAATGGTTAATATGTGGATATATAAATACATACCATTTAATTCGAATACATTTAAGGTTCCACCATAATGTATTGGTTAATATTACACTCCAACTTAATGCATGCGCAAATGTTAATGTCATTCCATATATAATGAAACCTTTATAATATAATACATACCATTTAATTGGAAATATTTTAGGTTCCACCATTTTGTACCATGCCTTCGACCTTTGAATATTACACTCCAACTTAATGCATGCACAAACGTTAATGTCATTCCATATATAATGAAACCTTTATAATATAATACATACCATTTAATTTGAATACATTTAAGGTTCCACCTTAACGTATTGGTTAATATGTGGAAACTAAATAATATGTAAAGTTTAAAATAATATATTAATATATATAAATATAATAATATAATATATGAAATTAAAAATCATATAAAATATTAAAATATGAATATATATAATATATTAAATTCAACCTTAATATATTAAAATAATAATTTCCCACATAAAATTCATTATGTCATTGGACAATTTTTTCTTTCACAATCCAAATTGGCGAATCTCGGAGTGACACTTGTCACAGTCCCATTGGACTAAAACTGAAGAAGATTCCTTGAATGCTGACTTGGCTGCCATGTCAGCAGCCTATATCTGTTCTGCAATTTTTTTAATAAAAAATTGTATGTTCTGAATGACGATCAGCAGAGCATAACTTCCTCATGCGAACTTGATTTTCAATGAAACGAGTTGCGTTGGATTCCTTGCGACGGGTCAGTCGCTGTTGTTCTACTTTCATTAATTTTTGAGCACTTTCATTTTTGAGCTAAAATACTAAGCCTCTTATCAGCTAATGAATCATAATTTATCCCTTCTCACTACCCATTAACTGCAAATTACTAATAATAAATGCCCAATTACCTCTAATTTACCACTTGTTACCTAGGGCTTCCATTCAATCAACCTATGTCATAATGAATTTTTTCATGGAATATTAAATAATACATCTAATCTCACTAGACATTGATAAAAACCTATAAATACATATTTTTAGGACATATAACTCTAATTGTTAATACATACCCCATATTTTCACTAAATACCCCTTTTTATGCCCCATAGTACCTATAAAAGCCCCTTACCCCACATCCCTCCCCCCTCCAATACCTACAATATATTGACTCTATTTTTTAAAATTTCAAAACACCCTTTATAAATGAACATGATAAGATATTGGTCAAGAAGGTGAGAACCCATGTTCATGGATCCAACTTTTTCCCATGGAATGTTTAGGTGGAGGTCAACTCAAACACCAAAAATGATAACAATTAGTAATGTAAGATATTTAATGAGATTTTAATACGTAGCATACGACCTCCTTGTTGCCGACATGCCTTGGCATATGGTTCAATTACTTGAGCTAACTCTTGGTGCTTTAACGACCTATAATTACCACTAATTAACCCTGAATTACCTATAATCAACTACTCATTATCTCAAATTAATTGATTGTCAATGTATTTTTCCAATCAAAACCTCATGGTATTCCCACCTATTTCGTGCATATTCCATAGAATATCAAGATGCCAATAGATCAACTCTCAACCACAATAGCAATTGGTAATCCAACAAGACTCACCTAGACTCAAAGTTCATCTAAACTAGAATGAAATACCTCATGATGAACTCCACCTTGAAATAGTACCTTTGAATTGATTGAGCTAAGCCATTTAGGAAATTTCTCTTACGTAGCCTATTTCTTGGACTTAATTTTGTTAAAAGTGTTCTATCATTATTTAATATGAATATGAAATTAATGTGATTTTAAATTATGGAAATATAATTATTTTATATGTTGTGTGAAATTATATTGAAAGCTTTCTATGGACTCTTGTTTGCCATGAATTTTAATTTTAGTCCATTCTATCCATTACATCTTAATTATCATGCTTATGCATGTGTTTATATTAATTATAGTCATATTTTGGAGAATTTATCTACTAGTATTGTGGAGATATGATATCTAAGGATTAAAAATTTAAATCCCTATTTATGGAAACTCATTGACTGGCTAATATTTTTAGGTGAGGATGCCAAAGTTGCGACCTCGGGAATTTGGCATTCCAGCTTACCCCATCGAGGCCCAAAAGCCTTTTGCGCTTCATCTCATAGGGTTAGGTTTTTTTATATTTAAGTTTTCTCATTACTTAGACTTCATGATAAAAGGGCCTTCGAGCCTCATTGTAACACAGTTTAGCGAAGGCATGTAGCCATCACATCTCTTCTCGGAGATAAGATACCATCATTCAAGCTAGTTTTCTTTCATTCTAAATGTATACAATTTCAAAATTTTGCATTTATTAATTGAAGTCAAGTTTCACAGTATATCTATGTTTTGGTTATAATTATGTATATCATTTCATTCCCTTCATAAATTCGGATCAAAGTTGTGAAAAATATGGATAATTTTGAGAAGGTATCGACATTCTTCCTTATTATGTATGGTCATATCGAGAATTTATGCCATTACTGGAAGGTCATAGAACATGTCTTGGTGAATTAGGAATTTTTAATTTTAGACCTAGATGCATGAATCCACCTATAGCTTTTTATTCCCATGAACATTTTGTCATAAGGGACAACACTAAACGATGAGCACCTATTTGGAATGAAGATAAATTGATAAAAATGATAATGGGAGATCAATTATGGAGAGTGCTTGTGGCATTTTAGGAGCATTTACCTTATCATGGTATTTTTTCCTCAAAATGGCCAAGATTACATCCACCAAGTGAAATTGATGGCTAGGATAACTTGAAGGATTTTAAAAAGTACTTGAGTAGGAGGAACACAGTGGTTTTCAATGGGTAGGGTTGTATCTATTGACCTATATTAATAGTAAAAAATCATTGGCACAATTATAAGTATCTCAAGTGAAAAAGTGCATAATTTTCCATGAATAGTTGAGATCTCGCCCAGATATTTAGATCAGTGGTTGAAATATTATCTATGGATTGAGATTAACACCCCATTATTGATTGTGCATATTGGGGAACCTTGCGGGGTTAATGTGGTAGGGGAGGGGGGGGGGCGTGTTTTACCATGACTAATTGAGATATAATCTATGGATATCAATTGACAACCTAGACCCCATCATTAGGGACATGCCCTTGTAGTGTAAAATAATATGGTTTAGGGAAACATAAAGGAGGGATCCATTTCCCCATTGACCTAGGAAAATGTACCACATAGAAGGCACGAGAACAAGATAAGGCCTAAGTCTCACATGAAAGTGCCTATAAAACTATGTAAATACCACCTTAATCTGAATTTACTACCATGTAACATTGACTAACCATAATTAAAGGAGTATATTGTCTAGGTGGAATCGATATGCAAAAATGTAAAATTATAGAAGGGGAATCGGGGAACCAATAGAAAGAAAATTTATGAAAACCAAACTTATAAAATCAAGGGAAGTTGGGGACATCCAAGAGGGATTTGAGTTAATAGAGGAACGTGAAAAATAATTGAAGTTTAATGTGGAGTCATGCAAAAGCATTAATGTATTTACAAGTTAATTTAGTTCATTTAATTCATTGCCCAATTAAATTTTAATCAATCCATACTCCAAAATATTTTTGAATCCTTCTACCATCCCATTAGCTTGGGGTGGTATGGCTTACTCCTCTATTTATGTATCATGAACTATTTATCAAGTTCTCTAGTGGTATATTTTATAAAATGTGTATGTTGATCACTCATAATCACCTTTGGACACTCAAGCCTTATCACATTGTTCTAAAAATGAAGTGTGTAGAGATATTTGAAGTTAAATCTTTCATTTTTATGACTTCAAGCCATATTGTTAGATACTCCACAATGATTATGTATATAGCTCCATTTATTTTTGTGTGTGAGGGTCAATTGCCCAAAAGTCAATTTCCCATTAATAGAATGAATCTATTGTAACTATTAGGAATAAAGGGAAATTCATCACTATTTAATGGATTTATTATTATATAGAAAACATCACACTACTTCATGTAATATTTTACATCTAAAAAATGATGAGGTAAACCAATGTCTAGAGTGTATCACTTTCCTTGTGGTTATGATCCCTATGTAGTATCCCCCCTTAGCCCATTCATATGCTTCATATGAGATATAATTTATTTCATGGTTTGACACATGCAGACATAGATCTAAACCCAATGTCATATTGTATAAGTGGCCTACTATAATTGGTAATTTATTATGTAATCGTTAATTATATCCCATGCACACTCGTGTAATGGGATATTTATTTACAATTTGTCAAAAGTTCTATGATTTCTGCAAACTAGCCTAGTACAACATCCACTTGTAAAAGTTATGTATCAAGTAAGTCATCATCCAAGTTGTCTTCACTTTCTCTTAACTAAAATCTAGACAAGTGATATAGTCCAACCTTATATTTTCTCATATCTACTAAAATTTCAAATTCAAACTCCTAAAATTGGATCAACCACCTATAGATCCTTCTTACCAAGGTCATATTTTTTTTGTCAGGAAAAAATTCTATAGCATTATTTATAAATAGAAAAATTGCATTGTCATATGCCTCAAAGTATTCAAAAAAGTATTGTGTACCTTATGGAGCAAACATTTCTTCAAACATGTCTTACATATCTTTGAGCTAAATCAAAAAGAAAAAAGTGTTCCTTGACTAAAAAGACATGGATTATGTCTTTCAATAGCAGGATCTAAAAAAATTCCACTACCACAAACTCCTAAGCTATATTAACAAAGAAATGTGATTATTCATGAATTTAAAAGATAAGAATACATCACTCACATCGGGAAGCTCAATTGGAAATCATTGCGTTATGAAATTATGTAAACATTAAATTTAATGTTCAAATCCCCCGTGGATCATCCAATAAAAAATAAAATAATATATAAGAATACATCATTATAAGGATTGTATTCTATATTTTGTCCATTATCTGAAGAAGAAAAAAATTGTAGAAAAGGTGCATGAGAGAAATCAATTGTATGTCAATCTTGAAAGATGGAAGTGGTCCAAGTACCATGCTCCAATCCCAATGCCTCTTTTAAAAGGACTTCAACTACCATGTTCCTATCTTTGTATATATGAGACAAAGAAATGTGTGAAAATGTTTTCATTTTTCATTGTAAGGTGAACTTTTTAAGTGATACTTCCTTTCATTAACATTAAATAACCAATAGTGAATCCAAAAAAAATTGTAACTATGTAACGCCATATTATTGAGCTAACTATAGGTTTATTTTGAGAGCCATCATTTCACAGTAATTGCTAGTTTCCTTCCCTATCCCAAATAATATTCTATGGTTTGAGGGGAGATACAATATTTCTCCCAAACCTCCTTTTGGGGGATGTCCTTAATAAGCACAATCAAAGTGTGCCCAACGAATGTTCTTATTTATGACTTCATCTTTTTTCCCATGGATTTTTTATTTTTTCTCAACTTTGGGTATGCATTTAGTATATTTAGACTCCAGATTGTACCTTTGAAGGGAACATACATATGTCCTTCAAATAACTTTAGGTTCTTGCCAAGCCATATTCCCCAATATATATTGAGTGGAAGAGATTTGATCTTCTTTATATCCTTATTTGTATAGCAAGACCTAAAGGCATATTCAATATTTTCTCCTCCTCATACATTCCTTACCCTGTCATATTTCCAACATCTTTCTAAGCCTCTTTGGAAAAGGAATGGATCATAAGTTAGTGATCTATTTTTTCCTCTGCTTGTTGGAATAGACTACAACAACCTAGGCCAAGAAAATTATTCTTCTACATAATATTCCAATTAGGAAACTTGTTATTTAAGGCCAACAACATGAATTTTCATATTTTTGAAGGGGCACCTTATTTTCCATATGATTTTCCACCACCAAATCAGTTTTCCCTCCAAGCCTTCTTTGGCAAGGGCTATGCATCCTAGTTTGGACATATTTTTCAGGGAATAATTAAGAGACCTAACTATTGTTCATATTATTCCCCTATTTTTCTAGTGCCATATTCAAAGAATCTACATATGACTTCCAAACTTCCATAATATATTCTCCAATACCAACCTCCTCCTAGGTGAGTCATTTTTGTTACCAATTTGTAGACCCCTCTCGGTTCACAATCTATATTAATGAAAAAATTCCTTTATCTCAAATCTCCTATGTCACCCAAGGGTGTAATATATGGATACCTTTTCCACCTATACAAGAACCTATCCCAATATATATTTTACCCCCTCTACCCACTTTATATATCAACCAATTACTAATCAGTTGGGAAGTAGAGTTCATAACTTTCTAGATACTTGATGCATTATGCACACCAACTTTCTAATCCATTTCTCTATTATGGTTGGGAAAAAGCACTCAGATATTATTACCTAGACCCATAAGCTTCCTCCTTGTACAAACCTCCATACATTTTTTTGCAACTAGAGACTTAGAGAATATAAATAATTTTTTTAGGCCTTAATTTTCATTTTCTACTGGAGCTAGCATTTTTTATAGGATGCCAACTCAAGAAATTTATTTTGTTATCTCCTAACAAGATGAATTTGTATCATAATTTCCTAATTTTATCCAATATAACTTTTGGGAACCAAGCTATTGAAATCCAATATGCTAGTATATCTTCCATTACTGCTTTAACAAGTATGAATCTACCCCCTCTTGAGAGCCATCAATTGTGCCAATGGTTTATCTTCTATCTTCTTTTATACTTTGGCAACTAACCATTGCCAATCACCTTTTTTGCATAGATTTGGTTTCAAGTGGAAGCCTGAATACTTTAATCCTTGATCCATACCAATCACCTAGTAAGGAAATAACTGGAATATCCATGCTCATGCTCTAGAATGTCCCACATGGATAGAGTGGATTTATCAATATTTTTTTTTATTTTTTTAACAATGGAATCGATAACTGGGAAGACTGATTGTGATGCCACCCGAGATAGAGCCTGGTTGTTTCCATTATAACCACTGGAGAATTTTCACCGCTTACAAGCACAGCTCTTGGTTAAATGAGGATTCGAACATGGGCCGAGACACACCTATATTGCAAGACAAATGCCTTATGGTGCGGGATGCCTACCATTCGGCCAAACCCTTGTGGGATGATTTATCGAGGTTTATTATCATACTAGTAGCTTTACAAAATAAGTCCAATATATTTTTAAACTTCTAAACTATCATTTTATATACTTCATAGAAATAAGAAATGTGCGATATTCCATGCAAAATGAATTCAAATCCATTTAAATTTTCCATTTTCTTATGCCTCCTTTAGTAATCTAATCAAGCCTTCCACAATTAGTAAAAATAGGAGACAAGAGAGGGCACATCCCTATCTAATACCCCTACCTAGTTAAAGGAAAGGGGATGTTGACACATTGATTAGGACAACAAAGGATACAAAGTCAATGCAACTAATCAACCAAATAAAAAACTTATGATAAAAACATAAGTGAATGAGGATCAATCTCATGTAAATCCAAATTACCCTATCATAGGGCTTGGAGAGGTCTTCTTTTAGTACCATCAATCTTTAATCTCTAGTATTTATTGACTGACTGCTTTCTTATCTTATCCAAACTACCTCA
Source organism: Pinus albicaulis (assembly GCA_034641835.2). NCBI lineage: Eukaryota > Viridiplantae > Streptophyta > Pinopsida > Pinales > Pinaceae > Pinus > Pinus albicaulis. Next base: position 92,765,201 of record CM076569.1, on the reverse strand, counting down.
TGGATTTATTGTGTCTAATGTTGTGTTGGTTGCTGAAACGGATGGTGTTAATACATGGTTTGTGGACTATGGAGCTTTGTTTCATATGACATGTAATAAAGATCGGAATGAAAACTTCAAGTAAATAAGAAATGTTGGAAACATCTACCTTGGATATGATCATGCATATAAGATCACGCAATATGGAGATATACCTGTGACTTTACCAAATGGCAGTATCAAATGCATCCATAATGTTATGTATGTGCATGGGATCAAGAAAAAATTTGGCTTTGTGTCTACAATTACTGATCAAAAGTTGAAGGTTGAATTGTTCAAAACACATTGTATAGTGAAATATTTTTTGGATCACTGCAAACCTGTTGCTTTAGGAGTCAGAGTTGGAGGCCTATACAAACTTGATGTTACCAACAAAAGTCATCAAGCAACGAAATTCTACAACTATGTCAACAGAAAGTATTTGGCATCCTAGGTATGGTCACATCAATTATCATGATTTATTGTTGTTGCAAAAAAAAAGTGTGGTTGAAGGACTCCCTATGTTAGAGAATTAACATGTTGCTTGTGAAGGTTGGACATTAGGAAAATTTCACATAGATGAATTCCCCTCTAATTATGATAGAAGAAGAAGATATGTATTAGAACTTGTGCATTTTGATTTTTTTGGACCCATGCAGACCAAATCCCTAGGAAGTTCCTATTATTTTATGGTGTTTACTGATGATTGCACAAGGTACACTTTGGTGTACTTACTTAGGAAAAAGAGTGATGTTTTTTAGTATTTTAAAGAATTCAAAAACATGGCAGAGAAGCAAATAGGGAAGGTCATAAAGATCCTGCTTTCAGATCAAGGGGGAGAATACAGGTTGGGGAACTTCATCAAGTACTTCAAGGATCAAGGAATAGTGTAGAAATTTATAGTACCCTACACTCCACAGAGAAACGGTGTTGCAGAAAAGAAAAACATAACATTGGTGGAGTGTGCACGGGGTATGATCAAAGGTAAGAACCTCTCAATTTTTTTTTGGGAAGAAGCCATTAGTACTTTTGTTTATTTAAAGAATATAAGTACAACAAGTTATCTTGATCTTAAGACCCCATTTGAAGCCATGTATGGTTTTAAACCAGCAGTTCATCATTTGAGGGTATTTGGGTGTAAGGCCTTTGCACATATTTCGAAGGAGAATAGAAAGAAAATTTATGCTAAAGGTATCAAATGTATTTTTGTATGATATCATTCATAATTTAAATCTTATAAAAATTTTGATCCCTCTACTAACAAAGTGTTTGCAAGTAGATATGTAATTTTCCATGTGTAGGTAGATGAATGAAGCAAGAATATAAGCTATGAAAGATGGCACATTCTTCCTGAAGTTTAAGACAATAAACTAGAAGCAAAAGAAAAAGATAGTGAGCAACAAAATCGTTATGAATAATCCAACGATATGGACATCACCACCAGTCATAGCCCAATTAGAAGTGGAGAATTACTTTCAGAGAATAGAGGTGAAAACAGTGAAGTTAGAAGGAGATTTACTCGGTAGATTTGACTACCTGAAAGGTATAAGGACTATTCCCTTATGAGTAGTGTTTTGAATTTCATAGAACCCATGAGTTTTAATGAAGCTAATGAACATGAAGAGTGGAAAAAAGCATTGAAGGAAGAATATGAATCTATATTAAAAACAAAACCTGGGAATTAATTGAACTACCTAATGGAAAAGAGCCCATAGGATGTAAATGGTTGTACAAACCCAAATTTAAAGTAGATGGAAGTATAGATAAATATAAAGCCGGATTGGTGGAAAAAGGGTACTCACAAAAGGAGGGCATTGATTATATAGAAACATTTTCACTTGTAGATAAATTAAATACCATTAAATTGTTAATTTCATTAGCTACAAAGTACCATTGGAATTTGCACCAATTATATGTAAAATATAATTTTCTAATGGTGATTTAAAGGAGGAAGTGTATGGACACAACCTGAAGGGTTTGTGAAAAAGGGGAAGGAACATTTATTTTGCAGATTAAACAAAGCTTTGTATGGGCTAAAGCAGGCACCTAGGTCATGGTATGAAAATATGGATTCCTTCTTTCTTCAACAGGGTTTTATGAGGAGTCAAAGTGATCCAAATTTGTATACCAAGTTTGATGCAAAGGGGCATGTAGTACTGATTTATTTGTATGTTGATGACCTAATTATTACAGAAAATTCAGTCAAACTGATTGATGAAATTAAGGTGCAAATGTCATAAGTATTTGAGATGAAAAATCTTGGTGAGCTACATTACTCTCTAGGTCTTGAAGTGGGGAGATATGTTGGCCAGAACTTTGTTACTCAGAGTACGGATATCAGAGAAGTACTTAAAAGGTTTAATATGGATCAATGCATTGTTTCTTTTTTTCCAATGCAGCAGAATGTGAAACTTCATTTTGATGACAGCTCAAAGGAGGTAGATGGTACATTGTATAGAGAATTGGTGGGAAGCTTGAATTATCTTACCACAACCAGACCTGATATAGTATACTCTATAGTATGTTAAGTCAATTTATGGTGATAACTCTATAAATCCAATGCATAGAAGCAAAAGGAGTGCTTAGGTATCTTAAAGGAATAATTGATTTTGGTCTTAAATATACTAATTCATTTGATGTTGAGATAACAAGTTACTCAGATTCAGATTGGGTTGGTAATTCAGATGATAGAAGATCTACTACAAGTTCTGCATTCAGTATTATATCTGGGATTGTTTCATGGAGCAGCAAAAAGCATCCTACTGTATCTTTGTCATCTACAGAGGCAGAGTATAAATCTGTGCGTGCAACAACTTGTGAAGTTGTTTGGTTTAGGCGAGTTCTTCAAGATGTTGGAGAAGAAAAAAATAAGGCTACAGTGATCAAGTGTGACAACCAGAGCTCGATCAAGTTGGAAAACAATCCAATATTTCATGAAAAGACAAAGCATGTTGATGCACAGTTTCACTTTATTAGAGAAAATATATAGTCTAAGGGAAGTTTTCTTGAATATTGTAATACTTGGGAAAATGTTGTTGATATTTTCACAAAGCCCCTTGGGAAGATAAAATTTGAATTGTTTAGGGAGATCTTAGCTGTGGAGGTTAATCCTTTCTCCATTAAGCGAAAAGCTTAGAAATAATGGAGAAAGGTTGTTTCGATTGTTTTCTAAGTTTAGTTTTAGATCCTATTTTCTATCAGATAGTTGTGATCTCCTGAACAAAATGTAACCATTGTTGAGAATTTAGTAGGGTGGTGTTTAATTCAATTCTCTTAATTGATAAATTATTGTGTTATACTTTAGCTTATTTCTCTTTGATTATTGTTATTACGATAATCAATACATCAAACGATTACCAAAACAATAAGAAACGTGACACAATATGTAGGCTGCAAGCCAAGGCCAAAACCCCTCCTCTTGAGGGGAAAACCCGCAAATATTTTCTTATAGATGCTTCAATTGACGAATACCAAGACCCCTGGCAAAGAAAATTGACACAAGTTTTCCTCCAAGACACTTGTCACTATCTCTTGCTCTCCTCAGCCTTCGCACTTCAGTCCTTCTTTTCTCGCATGATCTTGCACTATTACCTAGAGATCCTTGGTCTCTATTCCATAGTACTTAACACAGTACCTTCAACCTCCAATAATATTATTTCTTCAGTCCTCAAGGGTATCCTCCTTTTGGCCTCCTTCCATCACCCTTCTGCACTTGATGATAGCCCTAGACCAAACTATGGTAGTCCTGAAACAACCCTCGGCCTTCACTAAGATTGTAGAGATGAGGTACAAACCTAGTATGAATATGTGGAGACCCTTATACACTTCTTATCTTCCTCCTATTCGATGTATTGACCTTCAAATCTTCGCACTTTGATTTTCACCTTGTATTGCAGATATGTTCGAGTTGCTTGGTTCTACAATGAGGTCGAGTCACCCTTTATATAGTGATTGTTCTTTCTATATAGGCTGACATGAAAAATGGAGGTAAGTCGACTTCTTCACATGGATAATATTATCCATATTTTGGCCGACTTCAAGAGGTAAAGTGACAATGTCTTGGAGTGTAAATTTTACATAAAATATATTTATTTTACATGTGTAGCATGTCTTCATTTACATGGCTATAATAATCTTTATGACAATATGACAAATACTTAAAGACATCAAGAAGAAGTCTTTGACCTATAATAAAAACACCTTGCTCATGAAACCCATGAGGAAAGTAACATAATACATTTTATTATTATTGGTCTTCTTCATTTACATAAAAACATAATTAAAATTCATTATGAAGACCTAACCTAGTCACACTTTTCAAAACTCCCTCTTAACTAGGGAGGTATTTATAAAGGTCCTTGGTCATTCTCAATCTAAATATATCTCATAAGAAGATTTGGATTTGTAACCCATTTGTTTCTAGCATCATATCAATCCATAATTTTCACATAGCAAGGCCTTGACTAACAATTCCATATCATTATGAGACCATGAGATACAATGCTAGTGAGACCAATGATTATAAACATCGTCATCATTATCTCCAAGGTACATACTCCACCTGAGTGTTCACTGAGTATGACCTTCTAAGACTGTTCTTATCTTGGGTAGCTAATCCTCAAATAATATTTGACCACGACTACTCTTGTCCAGAATGCCCTGTCACATTCTCAAAAAGTGTCAGATGCCAGATGGTTACCAAATCCCAAAATCCTCCATTCTTTCTTCCAGTGAAGAAAATAATGTGTGTCTATCTCTCCCTCTCATATAGGGAGGATACATACTCCAAACTAAGCTTGTCTCTTAGATACACAATCTTCTTGTTTGGAAGTGATTTTGTCAATATATCAACTAATTGTTCATCAATAGAAACATACTGAAGTTGTAGCACACCATTTTATACTAGCTCTCGAACATAATGATACTTGTTGTTGATTTGGTTTGTCTTTCCATGAAATACTAGATCCTTAGACAAACATATACAACTAATTTTATCACATAGTATCACTATAGGGTCCATCGGTCCTTCAAATAAGTTAGATAACAACTTCCTCAAACAGACCGCTTCTTTTCTTCTTCACATGCTACAACATATTCAACCTCAGCACTAATCAAAGTAGCAGTGTCTTTCTTTCTGCTCATCCATCACACTATAGAGGATCTCAAACTAAATCATCCTTTGGTAGTGATCCTTCCATCTTGCTCACTGCCTCCGCAGTCAAAATCTATATATCCAATTAGTTGGACATCATTCCTTCTATCGTATTTTAGACAGTATTTTATGGTTCCTTGAAGATATTTTAGAATGTGTTTTGCTACTAACCAATGATCTTGCTTCGGCTCCACTTGGAACTAACTGATAATATATATTGCAAAGCATATGTCTGGTTGAGTATTCACCAAGTATCAGCGAGCCAATCAATTTTCTATACTTGGAAGGGACCACAGGGCTTGAATAAAAAATCCTAAGACTTTTCAAGCTTGTGATCATCAGAGTGGTAATAGGTTTGCAATCCATGTTCATTAGTTTGAATTGAAGAATGAAAGAAACAACTAGCAGCAGAATTTGATATGAAGGATCTTGGCTTGATGCATTACTATTTGGGACTAGAAGTCTGACAAGGACCCAATGAAATCAATTTAGGTCAAGGAAAGTATGTGATCAAGACGTTGATCTATCCTTTACTTCAAATCCCAGGTGTTGTTCTATGTAGAATTCTTCATCAATTGTCTCATTCTGAAACACAGTCTTAACATCCGTTTGATGGATGTTCCATACCATTGATTTTTCCAGAGAAATTAGTGATCGAATCGTTGTATATCGTGTGCTAGGAGTAAATGTTTCTTCATAATCAATGCCTTCAATGTTGGGTTTGTGTTATATTCTTTCCACGACTAATCACACGCGAGGGGTGTAACAGGCGGGGCAATATCACCCCCTATATGTTGCGCTGGGTGCAATGTTGGGGGGGTGGTAGCCCCTTTGTCGGGGTCCAGAGCGGCGCCCCAGAAAAAAAATTTGGTCCTTATTTTCCAATGGGCAAACCCGCCCATGGTTTTGTGGTTAGACATATCTGGGGTACATGGCCAGCCCTTGCATTTTAGATCCAGCAAGGGAATCCAGCGGTTATGCCTCTACCCTCCCAATGGATTGGCCAAGAGGTTTAACATTTATATATGTGTTGTAACACTAAAAGGAATATAATTGAAGAGTATTAATCCCTCTCATGACAGAGGTGATCCCTACTAGCCCAGATCGGGTCTAGCAACAATCAAACACGCTACAATGCAGGTTCCTAATTGTAAATAAACCGACTTGCGAGGAAGGCTTACCTGGAATCCAACGCTGTCGTTTGTAGAAGAGGTGGTGCTCCCGTTCCTTTGCCCTGGCAGATCACAATCCTCACGATCTCCGTGGTCGGACACCTGCACATGCAAGAAACAACACAAACGCAAGCATAAAATCCAGTATATACAACTATATGTCAGTCGAAGAGGACATAACCCATGAACATAATCAAGAACAAGAGTGGAACCATAACCAATAGTCGCTTATCATTAATGAGTCAAAAGAAGAATACAACCATAGCTTCGACGCAACATTCTCCTTTGGCGGGTCGTCAGCAAAACATGTCTCAATAAAGCTTGTCAAGGATGGGACAAGCCTCTCTCTCCGGATACTTGAAAATAGTCTCCTTGCTTGGATTTGGCCTTAAGGGAATCAAGAAGGCTCTTGCAGCATAAGGATGTGAAAGCTCTTGGGAACTAGCTTGCAAAGGAGATGAGCAAGCTTTTATATTGAGAGGGGATAGATCCTATAATTATGGGATTGGCCCTATCATCAATGAAGCTTCCATGAGAGGTGGAAAACCACTTCCTCTCTATGGAAATCCGTAGCCAAACCTCCCAACTCAAGATAGATATCAGTCCAGGAATTTGTTAGGACGAAACTTCCACCTTTTATTTTTAAAAAACACCTCTTAATATGGTTGGCGCGGGTGTGGCTCTATGACAGAGCGCCAATTGGCGCGCCCTCTTTGGAGGATTTGCCCCCTTGGCGCGAGGGTTGAACTATGGAATCGCGCCAATGGAAAAAGAGCTATTTTTAGGGTTTTGTGGAGATGTCTGCAGAATAAGCTCATCTTTAGGATGCAAATAAGTATTTGTCTTGTCTGTTACACAACACGGAATGAGCCCTCCAATGTGCGGGATGGGGAATGGTAGGGACGGTGACAAATTGCTGTGTAACAGATGCCCCCTAAAGCATGAGGCCCGAGAGAGAGAGAGGGGTGAAATGATTTACGAGAACATGCAGACTGAAAACAATGCCATCGGAAAACCTGCAGAGCGAAGTACAACTGATGTCTCATATACATGATATATATGCGTGGTATGGGTGCATCCATCCATAATAGAGTATGCAATAATCGAGATCCAAGGTATGGATGCAGCCATCCAGTGAGGATCGATAAATAGACTCAGGTATGGTTGCAGCCATCCAATCAGTGAGTCATGTAAATAATCATAATAATCCACAATATCATAGCCTGGATTACAACAGACATAACCCAGGGTCTTGCGTTCCATCTCGACCCGAACAAAGTACAAGTTCAAGCATGCGAATATGTGAGCTAAAGTCGGGCTGTCTAGGAACATCGTCGATTACCCGATGATGAAAGGCGGCCCAACGAACGAGAGGCTCTGTGTAGCAGTGGCCCTCGAGGTACTGTCGTGCAATCTACGGCATGTGAATCAATGAGGTGGCATCGGTGCCTGTAGAATCACTCGGTCGGAGGCCAATGATGAAAACCTCCGTCGAATGCGACGAACCTGCCATTGAGGCATGCAGGCTCCAAGGTACCATAAGGGAGTCTCTAGATCAGCTTCCTGGATAATGAGCTGGAGTCGACAGGAAGTGACCTTGATCGAAGGTGGGCCATAGTGTTTCCCGCATCATCGACATGAGACAGAGGAACATGATGTTTTTTGTGAATCAGGATCATATGAGAATCACAAGAAGGTTGATACTTTGCAGAGGTCAACTTCTCTTGAACATATAACGGAAAAATAGTGGATTTCGCAGTATTTGACATCAACAGATCAGAGGTCATGGTGACGAGGAAATGAGCAGATGAGAGGTCAAAAGGGATTATCCAAACCCACGGAGGCAAGTGAAAAACGATATGAGATGTCCCCAACCCGACACGAATGCAAACAAGTGCCATGTTCAAGAGTGACATACTGTCGACACGACAATGATGCTGGTTACATTTTCCCCCGCCATTTCTGGCGAGTACCCCAATTATTTTTGATAACAAGCTTGAAGGGGATAGCATATGCTTGTAATATAAGTTCGCCCTTCGGGAAAATCCATCCTAGTACATTTAACGAGCCCTAGGAAGGAGGAACTCGGAGAACGTCATTTTGACTGAATCCAATGTCATCAGGGTTTAACGAGTCTGACAAAGGAAGAACTCGACGTCTTTTCATGTTTAGAGAGTTTGAAAAGACAGCAGAAAAGTAAACTCCAGGGGTCCCTTTTCGTAGATAGTTCCTCGGACCCGAAAAGGTAGAAAACAATATCCGAGAAAACCTCCTAGTCGCGTTAGGCTAGGGTATTCCTTTTTCGTAAATAATCCATCCCAACCCGAAAAAGGGGTAAACGTATACTGGGTAGATGTCGATTCGTGTCCACTTTAACGAGATCGAAACGACAAGGGCCTCGGCAATCTTTTCATGTTTAGAGAGTCAGAAAAGAGCTGAAAGATGACTCCAAAGTGACTTTTTCGTGTATTTACCGAGTCCTAAAAAGTATAAAATACAACTCGTTTCACCGTTTAAGTTGCGTAAAAAACCTGTTACTGCACAAAAAGCAAGTGTAAAACCCATTTTTGACAAAATATATTAAAATATTCAGAAAAATAACTTTCAAAACCTATTTTGAGTTCAAAAAGTTATAAATATGTCAAATGGTAAAAATAAAATTACTTTTTACTATTTACCTCACCGAAGAGCAGCAGTGGTCCATTTTGTGTGCGAACTTCTGACGGCGATTGCGACCGATCCGGGCTACCATTCAGATTCCCGTCTGTTCTAGGTAAGAGGCGCTTCTTTGTACTCCATTTCAATCCTTTTTTCATAAATTTTTATTTCATATTAGACTTCCATGAGGAATTTTTGAATTTTTAGGGCTCCGCCCATTGGCGCGGGTATCCGGCACAGACCCGCGCCAATGGCATTTTATTTCCAAAGGGCCCGCGCCAGCGGCGCAATCCAATTTTCCGTTTGAAATTTCCACACAATGAATGAATTGCATGAATTTTTAAGGATAGCAGAGGTCTAATTGAATTTTTTGGACCATGTAAATGCAGGCAACCGATCAAAATGGTCATTGAGTGGAAAGAGAGAGAGCACGGGGAAGAGGATGAACAGGTCATGGAGAATGAGACTTGCATGAATGCCCTCAAGAACTGTGGGCTTAAGAAGTTCTTCCTGACACTTTGTTTACGAGCTCAGCCTGAGCTCCTACAGTACCTAATCAGCATATGGGACGAACATGAACAAGTGTTCAAGTTGCGGGACCAAGTATTAGAACTGGAGGTTTCTGACGTATACTTCATAGCCGGACTATCGCGCAGAGGTCCGGTGCCCATATTAACAGGGAGCAGACCGTCTGGGGAGAAGATGGAGCAAGTGATGGCACGAGTGTGCCGAGGGGCACGACTGGGATCGGGAAGTGGAAAGGTAGACATCCATACTATTCCCGATCTAGCACTCAGGGTAGTGCTTCATACCATCACGCGGGCCGCGGGATCGCAGGCACCGCACGAGGCAACAAAGGCCCAACTCTTACTGGCCTCAGAGTGCATGAGTCCCCTATTATTCGACTGGGCCACAACAGTGACAATAAATATCAAGAGACAGCTCACGAAGTGTAAGCAGGCCAAACTGAAATAGTTTGGCTACGGTTCTATCCTGGTATCGTTCATTCTGGAACGATTACCAATCTTCCAAGGCCAAGGGGCCATAGTAGTTGAGCCGGTACCACGAGAGCCAAGAATGGCTCGCTGGGCGGCATTGATGCCCAGAGCTGGAGGAGGCCAACAGATGTCCTAGAGGCTGGAGTTTTTTGGGTGGTTGCAGCGTCAGTTGATTGTAGTGGAAGATTGGCCATATGCAGGAACCGGTTTCACTCGAGACCCAGATCTCCCACTGCCGGAGGGAGATGATTGGGACGAGGAGTTGGGTATGATATCTTCTCTTTTTTATTTTTATGTTTTATGATTTTTTTTTAATACATGTTCGTTCTAAAAAAAGTTGTTATGTATATGCATATGTCGGCCCAGAGAGACCAACTGGTATGTCTCCCATTGCGCGGAGGACTCTTCCCGCACCTGATCCTTAGGCAGAGGGTGCAGAGGGGGGGGAGTTGATCCAGAATCTCGAGGGCATTGCCCGAGGGATACCAGACTACGCCCAAGTAGCAGATGTACCGATGGCGTACCAGAGACATACGGTGGGAGTGCCTAATCGCCTCCACCGACTTCTGAGACGCTTAGTGCGTGCAGCCACTTGTTATCATGAGCACCATGCGGATTAGACACCTAGGGTTTATTTCATGCATATTTTTTGAGAGACATGTCGTCTCCGGATGTATTAAGACAAACATATATATTTTTTTATTCTATGCGACGCACACTATGTAAACATTTCGATATCTATATATATACATATCTATTTCTGGATGGATCTTTCTTTTTCATGTGATGTTGTTTTACAAATTGCGCAAATGTCGATCTAGCACCAAATTAGCTACTGCATCTGTTAATGTATTCATATGCCTGGGTATATGTTGATATGTAATATAGTCAAAATTTCTTTCCAGTAAATGAATACGTAGATACAGACGTAAAATGGATGGGTTTCTGACTGAATAATGACCATTAAGTTGTAATACTACAAGCTGTTAGTCTAGATACACAAGTAATTCATGGATACCAAGGCTTACAGCCTCAGTTAATAATTATAATACAACACTATATTCCGCGATGTTATTTTTAGTACGTCCCAGACACACACCTTGCAGGTTGACCAACTTACCAGCAGGATCATAGATTACCCAGGCTGCCGAAGACAGGTTCCTGGTACTGCGGGAGGCACCATCCGCGAAACCAACAAACGGATGAATGGACATCTGCACAATCAGGAAGACCCGATCAGCAGAAAGATGTTTACATCGCACACCACACCACACATGCACACAAATGAAAAACACACACCTATGTACACACACCACACCAAAAATGACTTTAAGAGTAGTATTTTTTCAGGTACAGCCCATTCTTGGGCTGCGCCAGCGGAACTCCTTCATAATCTATAAGCTCATAAGCCCCATTCTTCAAAACACGTTTTACTATGTAGGGCCCATGCCACATAGGTTGGAACTTACCAGCACCAAGCTTGTCATGTGCTTGATCATACAGGAGGATGAGGTCCCCTTCGACAAAGGAACGAGGAGAAACCGATTGATCAAAGTGAGCTTTGACCCGCTTCTTTTGTGCTTCAATGACTAAATCAGCCAAGCGGCGGTTTTCATCTAACCGTTCCAGATACAAAAGACACTCTTCCTCAGCAGAAGTGTCAGGTAGAAGTTCCACAGCTAATTTCAAAGAAGGAATCTCGCATTCAACCGAAAGAGTTGCTTCCAGACCGTACACCAATTGAAATGGTGTGAATCCAATTGCACTCTTTGCAGACGTCCAGTATGCCCATAGAGTTGAGAACAGTTGCAGGTGCCAATTGGATTTGTGAATACCAACTGTTCGTTGAAGCATAGTGACCAGAACCTTGTTCACTGCTTCAACCTGGCCATTTTCCTGAGGGTAATATGGCGTTGAGCTATCGTGGCATAAGCCCAACCTTTAAGTCAGCTCGGCCATCATATAATCTCGGAAATGAGTACCATGGTCAGTAACGATGGCTTGAGGGACCCTGAAACGTGCAATGATGTGGTTGAAGATGAATTGGGTAGCTGTCTTACCGTCGGCAGCTAGTGTAGGCATCGCTTCGGCCCACTTGGTGAAATAGTCGACAGCGACGATTATATACGCATGCCCCCTGGCCGAATGAGGGTTACACGTCATAAAATCCACGCCCCATTTTGAAAAAGGGCCGACGGTAATAACAGGATGCAAAGGGAGAGGCGGCGCGCGCATCTTGCGCTGAAACACCTGGCACACGTGACATTTACGGACTGCAACGATATAGTCTTTGAATATTGACGACCAGAAGTAACCTGCTCGCATAATTTTCTGGGCAGTGGCATATCCGGACATATGTCCACCACAGGCGCCACTGTGGCAGTCATTTAGGACCCTTTCAGCCTCTTCCAAGGTTAGGCATCGTCAGAGCACCGAATCTACTCCAACGCGGTATAAGGTATCACCTACGATGCGGTAGGGTTGAGACTGATGCCGAATCCGACGTCGGGCATCTTTAGTCAACTCAGAACGAAATGTGGAGGTCTGAAGATACACGATTATGTCACCGTACCAAGGGTCGCGAGTACTGATAAAGAAAAGAGTTTCGTCCGGGATATGATCCTCGGAGTGTGAAGGAGTGGAGTCTGTTGGGAGCGAGCATATAAGATCCGCGAAAACAAGTGATTTGGTTGACTTGGCAGTGGTGAAATCTAAGTCAAACTCCTGCAGGATAACGATCCATTTGGAGTATTTGCCCCCCAGTAATTGTCGAGAGAGAATATATGTCATGGGGTTGTAATATGAAACCACCGTTATCGTACGCAACAGGATGTAATGGCGAAAACGCTGCACAGCGTGTACTGCGGCTAACGCTAACTTCTCGACATGAGCATAATGCGTTTCTGTGTCGAGAAGATTCCGTGATAGGTAATAAACGACATGTTCATCACCATCGTCGTCATCCTGCACCATAACCATAGCTATGGTGCCAAACGCGGCGACGAGATACAAAGTGAAATCACGGTGATAGTTAGGAGGACGAAGCAAAGGAGCATTAACAAGTAACGTCTTCAGCTTCTCAAAGGATTGTTGAGCAATTTCGTCCCAATGGAAGGGAACGTTCTGCTTTAATAGGCGCGTGAATCCTTTGGCCACCTCGGCGTAGTTCGGGATAAAGCATCGAAGGAAGTTCACTTTCCCCTACAGACTCTGCAACTGATATAACGAGGAGGGTGATGGGAGATTGATGATAGCCTCGACTTTTAAAGGGTCAAGGCGAATTCCGTCTTTGGAGACTATGAATCCCAAAAGACGGCCAGAATCCACGCAAAAGACACATTTATGAGGATTAAGCCTAATATTGTAGTGTCTACAGCGAAGGAAAATCTGGAGGAGGTGTTCAGGGTGGTCCTCTCACCTAGATGAGTGAGCTGGCAAGTCGTCCAGATAAGGCTGAACGATATGGCGTATGTCATGGAAAGCGTAAGACATCGCACGCTGGAAAGTGGCTCCAGCATTCTTCAAGCCGAACGGGAGCTTTTTATAGGCGAAAGTACCCCACGGACAGATGAATGTAGTCTTGTGTTGATCCTCAGGTGCAATATTGATCTGATTATACCCGGAGAAACCGTCCATCAGGGAATAAATCTCACTTCCGGCACATTCGTTGATTATTTGGTCTATGAACGGAGTGGGATATTTATCTTTTGGACAGGCGTGATTAATATCGCGGTAATCAACACAGACCCTAATAGTACCCTGCTTTTTATCGACAGGGATAATGTTAGAAACCCATTCTGTGAGGGGGATGGGATAAATAAAGCCCGTGTTCAGAAGTTTTTCAACTTCTGCCTTAATTGCAGCGGCTTTACGAGGATGCATCGGGCGTAAGCATTGGCGCACGGGATTCACACCTGGGTAGGTTGGAATCTCATGCACTACGATACTGGGATCAATCCCCGGCATTTCCTCATAGGACCAGGTGAACACATCTCTGAATTCTTTAAAAAGATCAGTATAGACTTGAATCTCATCAGGAGAACAAGTCACTCCCACGTGTATATTCTCAACGATCCCCGGTTTAACGGAGATGTTGATCGGGATGGTTTGAGTGATATTACTCAGGTTTCCCTCCGAAAAAACCTCGTGCGTCAAGATGGGCGTTTGGAGAGGAGGAGTAGGAACCTGAGATGCATAACGCTCTAGACAATCTGACATTGCCCCCAAGCTAGGCATGAAAGAGGAACGATGATGTCCATCACCCCAAGGCAGCTCCTCGAGAGACATAGTTTCAATGATGGCTTCATCGGAAGGAAAAGTCTCTTTGAGAGGATCAGGCGAATCGACTTGACCAAGCCGGGGGGATTGAGAATAGATGTCTAAAGCCATGCTCGAAGGAGCATGCTGAGGAGGGGGAGGATCAGATGCAGCAACAATTTCACAGTAGCTAATCTCTACTAGAGTCAAGGGCATTGATTCTCCAAACTCAAACACTTGCTCAGGCGTAGGGATGAGCTAGGGGTCATCAGACCTGGAGATCATGTTAACTTGAGTGGTGTGCGGTGGTGGCGCGGGAAAAATACCCATGAGGACGGGGTCTTTGAAAATACCGGGCCCTACACTGTCAGGGGGATTCTGGATTTGATCCACGTATGGAACGTTTTTCTCGGAGGTGGAGGTGAATAAGGACAACTGATCCACCGTAACGATTTTGCCCTCGTGAGGGAACTTAAGAAGTCGAAAAATGGTGGATGGCACGCATAGCATGGCATGAGTCCAGCTGCGGCCAAGAAGTATATTATATTTAAGCTTGGCGTCAACCACTTCTACTTCTACGTTGACTTTCTTCTCCTGTAAAGTGATCGCTAAACTCTCGAGAACACCCAGGGGTTTGGATTCCCGACCATCGAATGCCTCTAGGGCATTGGGAGATGATGAAAGGGCCAGAGAGCCAATGGCCTTCCAGCAAGCGGACGACATGACACAGGTAGAGGCACCTTCATCCACAACGGCCCTATGGATGTTAAGACCGTTGATCCCGACTTGAATAACAAGAGCGATCTGATGTGGAAGTCGGGGGGTGAAATTCTCTAAATCGAAGGTGAGAAGACTCGAATCGGTGGGATCAATGCCACCGATTGCAGACAATAAAGCCTTCCATTGCGAAGGACAACTTTGAAGAACTTCTAGTGCGGACATAGCAGAAGGTGCCTGTGCCAAATCCTCAACAATACTGTAGTGCTGAGCGGCACGGGCATTCGGATTGTAAGAAGATCTTCGAAGAACACCTTTAAAAGGTGGCTTCACAACAGATTCAGGAGTAGGCTTCCCAATTTCGAATGAACCGGAGACAGATAGGGGAGGTGGGCCATCCGCCACCGCCTTCCCAGGTGCCTGGCGTGATTCGTTGTAATCCTTCGAACGCGTAGCGATAGAGATAGGTGCAACACCATTCATCATAAAAACCTGGGACCCAAATGGTGTAGATGGTGAAGGCTGTTCAACCATCTGGGTCTGCTGAGACGGGAATGGTTCTTTAAGAACTGCCTGAGTCCCTTTGGAGCCTTTGAGAAGTTGACTAACTTCAGATCGTCGTGGACAATCCTTGGTATAATGGTCTCCTTCACAAATGAGGCAGGGGTACTTCGGTTTACGTTGAGAACCATCCTCAGTACGAGATTTGGATTCTGGCTTTGGGGCGTCGGATTTGGATTTACCTTTGCCCTTCTTTTTCCTCTTGGAGGTTTTCTCCGTGGGATTGGCCTGAACGGCGTTCACCTCCGCGGTTTTGCCAGAATCGGACGGGGCGAGATTAGCAGGAGTATCATTGGAAGAATTAGACTTCTGCTTCCCATTCGAAGATTTCTTCGAATTCTGAGACACGGAACCAATGACACCATCCACTGCAGGGGTAAGTGGAGCCTTAGAGGTTCCGGACCGTGGAGCACCAGGCAAGATATCATAAAGCGTGCCAGACTAAGAATATACAAGATCCAGATATTGGGCATGCGCAATGGCTTGTTCTTCCGTCACACACGCTCCCATCGCAATATCTTGGGCGATTTTGTTCACGAAGGAGGTGGTGAACCAGTGAGTTAGTATCTGATCGGGTATATGAAACTTGATCAGTCTACGACGGCGCCGCCACTCATGAATGTGATCAGAAATGTGAGTGGCCTTGTCCTGCTTCAAAGAAGTCAGGAGGTGTGTCCTGGCTTGATAACGAACCGGTAACTGAAAGTGCGTCAGAAAAGCCATGGCTAAGGAATTAAAATCTTGGAAGATGCCACGGGATAACTCGATGTACCACTTAGCAGCAGCTCCAGTCAAAGTGCGCTGGAAGAGGCGCAGACGAATTGAATCATCGACCCAAGAATTAGACGAACACCAAAGATGATACGTCATCACATGCGCTTGGGGGTCCTCCCCAGCTTTACCCTCAAACTTGGGGCAATCACCTGGTATCTTGGTAGGAACCGGAGGCCAATAAGGATTATGCAAAATCAGATCATTGGTCAATTTTGAAACATCCGGCAACTCCAAGGTGGCCAGGAACGGCAATGGCGGATTGACCGGCATGCCAGGCCCGGGATGAGGACCGATACCTGTACTCCACGCTAGTTGGGAATATCCTTGCCCCCATGGGTTCTGTCCCGTAGGATTCTGACTGTAGGGGGTGTAGGTGGTATAACCAAACTGATTTGGCTGCTGGTAACCAGTGTGTGGGGCTTGATAACCAGAGTATGGACCCTGATTATATGTCGGCCCAGTGTAAGCAGCATTTGGATTTGGCTGCTGAGTATAGGTAGAACCGTGTTGATGAGGATAATACTGAGAGCCTCGGAGCTGGTTATAATTCGGTTGAGATTGACCATGAGGATAATAACCGCCCCGAGGATGAGTCGGCTGCTGATAGGTGGAACCCTGCGGAGCTTGATAATTAGGGCGCAGCTGTTGATTTGTCTGCGGCATCAAATAAATCGGCCGCTGGGCAGGGTTAATGGAATGAGCGGGCTGCCCTGAGTGGACAGGTTGACCCGGCTGAGCGGGCTACCCTGAGTGAACAGGTTGACCTGGATAGACAGGCTGCGCCGGTTACGCAGGTTGACCTGGCTGTAAAGGAGCCCCAGGTTGTGCCGGATGGGCCGGTTGGCCCGGAGGCGGAACCCCAGGTTGTACCAGATGGGCCAGTTGGCCTGGAGGCGGAACCCCAAGTTGTACCGGATGGGCCGGTTGGAATGGTGGAGGAATAGAGCCAGGTGGTTGCTGGTAACCGGTTTGACCTGGAGCAGGACCATATGATGGTCCCGGCTGATATGCAACGTTGGAAACAACAGGATACTGCGGTTGCATAGGTTGAGAAGGCTGGATTTTCCCCCCAGGACCATAGGCCGGTCCTGGTTGGTACCCCGGCTGAGGCTGCACAGGTTGACCGGAAGGGTTGTAATACTGTCCTTACGGACCGTACGATGGCCCTTGCTGGCCTGCAGGATAGCCTTGCACGGGCTGCCCCTGTGGGTCATAAGGATGGCCAGGTTGGCCTGAAGGTTGGCCTTGGAAAGGTTGCCCTTGCGGGTTATAAGCCTGGTTATAAGGTAAACCTTGAGCATGGAGGTGAGCCTCAGGAGCGGGTAGACGCAAAATGTCCCCGTGCTCATCATACTGACCTGGAAAAGCATATACGGGTGTACCATCCTGTGCATAGTGCGAGAAGTAAGAGCGGTTGGGATCTTGAGAGGATGGTCCAACCTCGGGGTTCAGCTGTTGTAGGGACAACCGATACTCCTCCGGAGAAATGTTCTCCGACATAGCAGTCGCTAAATAAACATCTTCAGGAGGCGGCATAGCCCTTGCGGAGGGTGTCGTGACAGCGGGTGCAGATGTGGCCACACAGACAGTGGGTCGAACGGGTACAGAAGTGACAGGTGTCTGAGGAGACACCCCCGGTGAAGGAGCAGCCAGCCTCGGAGGAGCTGATACTCCCATAGAGGCTGCAGCGGAAATGATCTGACCCAAGGACCTGTACCCTGGTGGTAATGAGGGACTGGATGACAACATAACAACTGGTTCAGAGTTGTCTCCTGGAAATAATCTTCGTGGGAAGAGCTGATAGTCTTCACCAGACGTTGGGATTTCCTCACCAGAATCACTCATGTTTGAGCCTGCCGCTAGATCTTGCAATAGACGGCGAGGACTAGGAGGAAAAACAACAGTTATAAAAGGCGAACCTGATGTAAGAGAAAGGAAATCAGATCCTAATCTCAATTCAGACCAAGGGTCAGAAAAGGGCCAATTGAACTCAACTGGTCCCCCAAAGGGTTGCTCAGAAAGAACCGGTCCCCCGTCAGGAAACTCGGAAATAATGGGTTGCTGTGGTTCAGCAGAGGATTGGGAAACCTCTGATGAATCATCTGTATAAGGACTACCAGTAGACGAAACCGAGGGTTCCGCCACTGTGGCAGAAACGACAAGAGAAAAAGATCAAACACACACACGGGCTGAAAAAGAGTCAAGGCACACGATTAAACGGTCAACAAGAAAAATCTAACAGGGCGTGTGATCGTGGGTGATTAATTTTTACCACATTGAAAAATAAGAAACTTCACCGTTTCATATTTTAAGAGTCGAGAAACGGTTGAAAAGGTGACTCTATCTCTTTCAGATTTGACACAAGCGTGAAAGGACAAGCGCTTGGTGATCCTTTCAAATTTAGGGAGTCAGAAAAGATCAAATGACTACTCAGGAATACTAGGCAAAAAGGGTGTACCAAATAACCGTGAACTGCAATATACACCTTGGTTTCAATAATGAAAGAGAAATCAACCAAGGACTTTCCGTACGTGCAGGCAATCTCCCCGAATGTTGTGTCCGGTGTATCACGGGTATAGGGCGGCAGACTCAACTTCCTAAGGATAAAGGATTGAAACCTAGTGGGGTCTCCCTTTATATACGCGACGATACGGGGAGCACAAGTCCGTACTAGCGCTGTCTAAATCCAAGAGGCGAACGACAGCTGCTAGGTTTTAAGACGCCGGAACACGTCTCTAGCTTAGACCTCTAAATGTGTTTCGTTAGATTTCAATGCTACCTTAGTGTAAATTGAGTGAATTTTAAAGTTTATCTTCAATTACATTTCAGTTTTCAGGCGCTAACGAATGTGATGTCTCAAAAATCTCCTAAATGCAAAACTACATGCCACAGTATATCATTTCGTTCGATGAAAGCTAGCTACAGAAGAGTTAAGAGATTTTTACACAAACAAAATGATCGGAAGACAATCAGTGATATCTCTAATGCAGCTAATGAAACTAAAAACTTTTCTTTCAAAGTCACTAATTACTAATAATATCGAAAAGATTTTAATTTGCACTAATCAACCAAAAGCAAAAGAGATTTTTTGTATTTTCAATGTTTGATAGCTAGATGCACTAAACAAACCGAAAACAAATGAGAAGCAATTTGAGAAATGATAACAAGAGAGCAAAAACAAGCAGATTTCACTCAATGGCACAAACAATCAGATCTCAAATTGACCAAAAGTCTCTCAAAACCAAGAAAAGTCCCAAAGACACTAATGAGCCGTGTAATCTAGGCCCAAAATGAAGCAAAGCGAAATTCGAATGAAAACGAAATCAGTCACTCAAAAAGTGCAATAAAATGATAGACAACTGTCAAACGAATGCAAGGAAGCAATCCCAAAGTCAACTGAACGAACGAAAACCAAAAACTCCCAAGGGAGGCTCGACTCACAAAAGCACCTAGATGCCCTAGGGCTCGAATGCAAAATCGAAAGAAATAGGCAAACAACCAAAGGATGGAGGTTACAATCAGTCAAACTAGGCTCCATTGCACTCAAACAGCCGAAAAAACAAGATCAAAATCACAAGTCAGTCCCAGAAAGCATAAAACACAGCAAACCCTAATAGCTCACAGGATTGGCACGACTGTGAGTTTGAAATTAGCGCCAGAAAGGCAATGGCGCGGGTGATACATAAGCAACCTGCGCCAATGGGCGCGACTGTCACACTGAAAAGCGCGTTAGACGAGTTTACTATGGGAAAATGAAAAACAAGCAATCTCAGACACAGACAAGTGATGACAAGGCTAAAACAAAGCCAAACAAACAGAAAAACCAGTCCAAAGAGCTGACCAAGCAAGCAAGGCCAAGAAATCGACCGGAAAGAGAAGACAATACTCCATGTTGTTCAGTCTGTAAACTAAACCGGAGATTGACTGAAGCAGCGTTGATCTACTCCGCTAATGCAGAGAAAAAGCGTTTCGAAGGCTATCTGGCTGTACTTCAGGCTCCGTCTATAGTTTACAAATCAAACAACAAGCTGAGTCCCCAGCGGAGTCGCCAAATTGTTGAAGAGGTTAATCCCCTCTGCAGACAGAGGCGATCCCTACTAGCCCAGATCGGGTCTAGAAATAATCAAACACGCTACAGTGCAGTTTCCTAATTGCAAATAAACCGACTTGCGATTAAGGCTTACCTGGAATCCAACGCTGTCGTTTGTAGAAGAGGTGGTGCTCCCGTTCCTTTGCCCTGGCAAATCACAATCCTCACGATCTCCGTGATCGGACACCTGCACATGAAAGAAACAACACAAATGCAAGCATAGAATCCAGTATATACAACTATATGTCAGTTGAAGAGGACATAACTCATGAACATAATCAAGAACAAGAGTGGAACCATAACCAATAGTCGCTTATCATTAATGAGTCAAAAGAAGAATACAACCATAGCTTCGACGCAGCACTCTCCTTTGGCGGGTCGTCAGCAAAACATGTCTCGATAAAGCTTGTCAAGGATGGGACAAGCCTCTCTCTCCGAATGCTTGAAAACAGTCTCCTTGCTTGGATTTGTCCTTAAGGGAATCAAGAAGGCTCTTGCAGCATAAGGATGTGAAAGCTCTTGGGAACTAGCTTGAAAAGGAGATGAGCAAGCTTTTATAGATGGAGGAAGGGGAGTTGGGATCCCTATAATTATGGGATTGGCCCTATCATCAAGGAAGCTTCCATGAGAGGTGGCAAACCACTTCCTCTCTATGGAAATTCGTAGCCAAACCTCCCAACTCAAGATAGATATCAGTCCAGGAATTTGTTAGGACGAAAATTCCGCCATTTATTTTTAAAAAACACCTCTTAATATGGTTGGCGCGGGTGCGGCTCTATGACAGAGCGCCAATTGGCGCGCCCTCTTTGGAGGATTTGCCCCCTTGGCGCGAGGGCTGAACTGTGGAACCGCGCCAATGAAAAAGAGCTATTTTTAGGGTTTTTTGCAGGGAGATGTATCCAGGGCAATGAAAGCTCATCTTCAGAGGGATGCAATGAAAGTATTTTCAAGTCTTGTCTCTGCTCACAGGTCACGGAATGAGCCCTCCAATGTGCGGGATAGGGAATGGCAGGGACGGTGAAAAATTGCTGTGTAACAACAATGAAAATCAAGTTGGTCGTCCCGATTCGGGATCCAAGGGAAAATATCTGTGTTTATCTATTTTATGTTTTATGCTCTCGCTACTGTTTATTTTCTATATTTAAGATTCGTTTGCAGATAATTTCTGTACAGGTTTAAAACCTACATTTGGTATTAGAGCAGTTTCAGCTTCAAGGGGACGCCTTTGCTGCTGAGGGGTTTTTTGCTCGGGCATAAGGTAGACCCTGTTCAGTGGGAAATCTGTGGGATCGATTCTTGCAGTGAAAGAATATGGCGAGCGGTGGGAAGATAGAGATCAAGAAATTTAATGGTCAGATTTTTGAGTTTTGGAAGCTCAAGATGGAGGATCTGCTGGTGGATAAAGATTAGTGGATCGCGGTAGATCTGGGTAATAAACCAACGGCAACGTCAGATGAATACTGGAAGAAGCTGGATCAGATTCAGTATTGTTGAATGTATCTGGGGAAGCTACGGTGAAGACCTTGTGGGACAAGCTAGGGACTTTGTACCTTTCTAAGTCTTTGGTGAATAAATTGTTCCTACGGAAAAAGCTGTATAACCTGAGGATGAAGGATGGAGACTCAGTGACAGAGCATCTAAATGCCTTAAATACTGTGGTAAGTCAGTTGTCATCTGTTGATATTAAAATCTCAGATGAAGATAAGTAAATCAGTTTGTTGTGTTCTCTACCATATTTGTGGGACAATCTAGTTATTTCAATAGGTAGCAATACAACTACCTTGAATTTTGATGACATTGTCTCAGCCTTGCTGTCGGAGTAAATGAGACAGAGAAATATGGAGGGTCAGAATGGAGATGCCTTATCTGTACGAGGAAGGTCCCAGAACATAAACAAGAATAAGGTTTCGAGTGGGAGATCTAAATATCTTGGAAAGTTTGTAAAGGTGTGTTGGAAATGCGGAAAGGAAGGGCACTACAAAAAGGACTGTAGATCTAAAGCTCCTAAGAAAGGAAAGGGATCTGATGATGATCCTTCTACAGAGGCAAAATCCACCTCGGATGAAGGTCGGGATGTGTATTTGGATTCTTCTTCAAATACACATGTAGATCATGAGTCATGGTTGATTGACTCGGGTGCATCCTTTCACTTCACTCCCCATAGAGAGTGGTTCTGCGAGTATGAGAAATATGATGGCGGTGATGTCTTCCTAGGGGATGATAGGAAGGCCAGAATCGTCGGACGTGGAAAATTCAAGATGAAGCTGCAAGGTGGAAGGATTAGAACCCTTCCTGGTGTTCTATACTTTCCTTCATTGGCCAGAAATCTGATTTATATAAGCAAGATGGATGATGCAGGTGTAAAAACAGTGTTCGAGAAAGATACCTGTAAGATGGTTCGGGGAGCATTGGTATTAATGCAGGGAGTTCGGATTGGAACTCTGTACAAGCTTCAAGGAAGCACTGTTATTGTTGGGTGCAACAGTTCTTTGGTTCCCGAAAGTGGAGCAAAAAGCCTAGCGGTCTCTACAGAAAAGACCATGCTATGGCATCAAAGGCTTGGACATATTGGAGAGAAGGGCCTTCAGATACTGCATGGAAATGGTATGGTAGAAGGTATGTCTAATAGCTCTCTGGATTTTGATTTAACGAACATTATATGGGAAGCAGAATCGGGTGAGTTTTCCTTCTGGTGCTAAGAGGGCGAACAAGATATTAGAGCTTGTGCACAGTGATGTGTTTGGACCTGTGTCAGTTCCATCACTGGGTAATTATGTGTACTATGTTTCATTCATAGAAGACTTCTCAAGGAATACATGGATATATTTCTTGAGGAAGAAATCTAAAGTCTTTGACAGATTTAAAGAATTTAAGGCTCTGGTGGAAAACCAAAGAGAGAAGAAGATAAAGGTGTTGAGGACAAATAATGGTGGGGAGTTCTGCAAGAAGGAATTTGAAGATTTCTGTAAGAAGTGTGGTATAGCACGGCAGAATACTACTCCATACACCCCTCAACAAAATGGAGTTGCAGAAAGAATGAACAGAACGCTGATGGAAAATGCAAGAAGAATGCTCAGTGGTACCATGTTAGGACAATAATTCTGGGTAGAGGCAGTGAAGACTGCATGGTACTTGGTTAACAGATCACCTTCATCAACATTGGAGGATAAGACTCCACATGAGGTATGTACTGGTAAGAAACCCTCTCTTTCACATCTAAGGGTATTTGGATGTGATGCATATGTACATGTTCCAAAGGAGAAAAGGACCAAGTTGGATAATAAATCTAAAAGGTGCATCTTTATTGGGTATAAGGATGGTTTAAAGGGTTACACGCTTTGGAACCCGGAAACAAGGAAGGTTGTGTATAGCCGAGAAGTGGTGTTTAGAGAGGTGAAAGATATTTTTAAACATGAATTCCTACCAGAGGAACCTAAGAAGATAGAGTTTGAGCTAAAGGAGGATGAATTAGACTCTACAATAGATGAATACTTAGAAGAGGAAGAGCCACAAACTCCAGTTGTGAGAAGATCAGCTCATGAAAGAAGACAACCAGAAAGGTATAGTCCTTCTGATTTATGTTCAAATTTTGCTTTAACTATAACTGATGATGATCCCAAAACTGTCAAGGAGGCAGTAGATTCAGAGGATGGAAAACTCTGGAAGGAGGCCATGGTTGATGAAATGGGATCCTTGCATAAAAATGAGGCATGGGATCTGGTGGAGTTTCTGGCTGAAAGGAAGCCCATTGGGAGAAAATGGGTGTTTAAGAAGAAGATGAATGTAGAAGGCAAGGTGGAGAAATACAAAGCTCGGTTGGTAGATCCGGTCAAGGGAACTACGGTTATGTTCTAATCCAGGGTTAATGGATTGGGGTTTATGTATGCTTCGGCATTTATATATATGTGTTGTAGCACTAAAAGGAATATAATGAAAAATCAAGCTAGTCATCCCGATTTGGGATCCAGGGGAAAATCTCTGTGTTTATCTGTTTTATGTTTTCTACTCTCGCTACTGTTTATTTCTGTCTTTAAGATTCGTTTGCAGATAATTTATGTACAAGGTTAAAACCTACATTCAAGTTGATATAAATCTTTTGCCACAAGTCTTGCTTTATATTTATCTATACTTCCATCGATATCATGTTTTATCTTATAGATCCACTTGGAAGAAACCACAGGTTTGCCTTCGGGCCTAGGTACGATCTCCCATACTCCATTCTTCATGATACATTGGTATTCTTCATTCATGGAATTCTTCCATTTGGGATTATATACAACCTCTTCAAAAGTGGATGGTTCTACTTCTATAAGTTTTGTCATGTATGCAACATACCCAAAATATATTTTGGGTTTCTTACTTTCTCTAAATTTCCCCTTCATTGCTCCATGAACTTTTTCATAAAGTAGTGTGGACTTCAACCAATTAGGTATTTTTCCTGTTTCAGGAATGACCACTAGTTGAATAGGTTCACTAGGACCTTCTTCTTCGTGGTTAGATTTCTCTTCTTCTTGGTTCACTTCTTCCTCAAATACTAGAAGATATTCATCATCAGATTCCATGGAAAGATATTTTGATTTCTTGAATGCTATGCTCTCATAAAATATGACATCATGGCTAACTTCTATGTGATGACCATCCTTCATATATATCCTATATGCTTTGGATTAGTCACTATATCCAACAAAGATTTTTTTCATCCTGGAAGGATCCAAATTCTTCCCTTTGTCTTTTGGAATATGGATATATACAAGACACCCAAAGATTTGGAGATGATCTATAGATGGCTTCTTTCCATTGAATACTTATTTCATAGTTTTATTATCTAGAGATCAGTGAGGATATCTATTTTTAATATAAACTATTTTTTTTTCTTCTCCCCATAGGAACTTTGGTAGATCCCGATCATGAAGCATTTCTTTTACACTTTCTTCAATGGATCTATTCTATCTTTCTAAAACGCCATTTTGTTTGGGATTGTATGGAACTATAATCTCCCTCTTAATCCCTGATTCCTTACTGAATGCTATGATTTCCTTGGATGTATATTCTCCTCCATTATCAGATCTTAGAACTTCAATCTTTCTTTCTATAAGATTTTCAACTTCATCTTTGAATTCTTGAAATTTGTGAGAACTTCATCCTTGGTTTTTAATAGATAAACCCAGGTCTTCCTTGAATGATCATCTATAAAGGTGACATAGTACAGATGACCTCCAAGACATTTTGGATTCATAATACCACATACATCATAGTGGATGAGATCCAAGATATCTTTTGACTGTGAAGCAGCGCTTCCAAATGGTCTCTTGACATTATTTCCTAATGCACATCCCTTACAGACACCTTCATGGTCTTCTTTAAGATTTCGGATTCCATTTACAATGGAGCTTAGGGAAGGAAGGACTTTGAAATGAAGATGACCAAATCTTCGATGTCATAGTTCACATGGACTGATTTCAACGTGAACTAAAGCTTGGGCTAAAGGGGATAACAATATGTAGAGCCTTCCTTCTTGAACGCTAATAAATTTGGCTTGATTTATATTTGAGATTTTTCCCCAAACAACAATATTTCAATAAATGAAAGGTACTCTATCTCCTTTGTCTTCTAAACTTGAAATTGAAAAAAATTTCTTATGCAAACCTAGAAAAAATAGAATTGTGTTGAGGTGTATATTGCTTTTGTCTTCAAGCTTGATTTTTGTAGATCCAGTGCCTTTTACAGGATAAATGTTGTTGTCTCCAAGTTCCATAGAATAAGTGGATTCTCCCTTTGATAGAGTCTTCAATTGTTTTGAGTGACCAATCATGTGTCTTGAAGCACCACTATGAATTACTCAAATGTATTCTTCTTGAAAGGTACCGAAAAGGGCTGAGAAAAGACTTTCATCATCTATGATTGATATTTCCTTGGAAGAGAATAAGAGATTCCATATCTTCTTGAAACCTTTCTTGAGATGGCTTGCAATTTTCTTGAGGAACTCCATGATGCCCTTGAATGACCTTAGCTCTGATACCATGTTGAGAATTTATTGGGGCATTGTTTAATTCAATTCTCTTACTTTATAACTTCTTGTGTTATACTTTAGCTTCTTTATATTTTATTATTGTTATTATGATAAGCAATATATCAAATAGTTACCAAAACAATAAGAATAGTGACACAATATGTAGGCTCCAAGCTAGGTCGAAAACCCCTCCTCTTGAAGGGAAAACCCATAAATATCTTCTTATAGATGCTTCAATTGACGAATACCAAGACCCTTGACAAAGAAACTTGACACAAGTTTTCCTCCAAGACACTTATCACTATATCTTTCTCTCCTCATGCTTCACACTTTAGTCCTTATTTTCTTGCACTGACTTGCACTGTTACCTAGAGAGTCTCAGCCTCTATTCCTTAGTCCTTAACATAGTACCTTTGGCCTCCAATAATCTTCTTTCCTCGGTCCCTAAGAGTCTCCTCCCTTCGACCTCCTTCCAACACCCTTATGCACTTTATGATAGCCCTATACCAAACTATGGTAGTCCTGAAACAACCCTCGACCTTCGTTAAGATTGCAGAGATGAGGTGCATACCTTGTCTGAATATGTGGAGACCCTTACACACTTCTTATCTTTATCCTCTTCATTTTATTAAGCTTAAACACTTCGCACTGTGATTCGCGCCTTGTATTGAAAATATGTTTGAATTTCTTGGTTCTACAATGATGTCGAGTCACCCTTTATATAGTGACTAATATTTCTATCTAGGCCAACATGAAACATGGAGGTAATTCAACTTCTTTACATGGAGAATATTATCCATCTTTTGGCCAGATTCAAGAGGTATAGTGACAATGTCTTGGAGTGTAACTTTTCATAGAAGATGTGTCTTTTAAATGTGTAACATGTCTTCATTTACATGACTCTAATTACCTTTATGACAAGATGAAAAATACCTAAAGACATCAAGAAGAAGTATTTGACCTATAATAAAAACACTTTGCTCATGAAACCCATGAGGCAAATAACATAATACATTTTATTATTCTTTGTCTTCTTCATTTACATAAAAACATAATTACAAGTCATTATGAAGACCTAACCTAGTTACACTTTTCAACAACCATTATATTTGTGTATGTGTGATTGCTCTAATTAGTTAATGCAACGTTGTGGCAGCCTCAGGTGCTCCAACCTGAGAGCTGCGGGTTTCATTCTCAATTCATTTTTTCTTCTTATTGTTTTAGTTTATTTACATAATTATGAGTTATTTTGAAGGATTTTAATTTCTGGTGGTTTCCTATGAAGCTTAACAATGAAAAATCTAAAAGTATCTAAAAAATCATGGCATAAATATTGTAACTGCATCCAAAAATTATGGTAGGAAATTTTGAGGGAGTTATCCACATGGACTTATGTTGTGCAAAGGCTGAAATAACAATCATTACAGAATAAGATCTAAACCAATCATATTGCAAATAATAGTTTTAAATATTAATGAAAAATAATAAAATTCAATTCATTATGTTAAACTATGGAAAAGCTGCAATTTTTTTGGTAAAAAAAAAGTAATACCTGGTCAAAGAAAAATTGAATGCATAATACCATGCTTGCAAAAGGTATAATAATGGTTCTTGGCTCCCCCGAATCGAGGTGACATCTGTCATGAGCTAGTTAACAGGCCCTCCAATGCTCAAGCCACCGGCCCCTCGTGTGACAGGCCTCCTTTGAAGTCCACTGATGCTCAACCTCACACAGATGCAGCTGACACAACATAGTTCGAAGCAGCGGTGCCATGGTTGGATGCCACCTCCTCAATGCAAAAGTTGGCAAATTTATGCCATCTTGAAGAAATTTATTTCCCATCCTGCAGTTGGTACAAGGCCATCCCATCGTCACCTGAATCAGTTAATGCCAGCCATTACTTCAACTTAGGTCTATCACCCGTCGTTCCAGCATTTAAACCCCCACTCAGCTCCTCCTTCAATATTTGCCCCTTTTCGCATTTCCTGCAACCTGCACCATTGCCTTGCCATCTCGGCTCCTCCTTCGAGCCCTGCTCTTGCTCTGTGCCATTGCCTCTCTACCTCTCACACCTGCTGCACCATGCATCCTCGCCAACGCCAGAAGCCCCACCGAGGCAATGTAAGGGGAGATATCCTTGCTCGTTTGCGTCAAGATAATGCGCATTGGAACTTTGGAACTACTCCTGACTCCTCTTATGATTCCAGTGCCCAGCTAGCAGCTCCTCCTTTTGATACTCTAGGCAAGGAAGTCTCCCTTAACACCAGCCTTGAACCCTCCATTCATGGTCCACTCAAAGACGCAGGTGTTGCAAATCGATGATCTCGTGCTCATTTTCACCTCTGCCATGGAAGCTTGAGAGCTTACTGGTGAATACTCCCTCTACACAGACGACAGAAGTCTAGAATCTATCGATTGATGGAATAAGGCGTAGGGACAATAATGTTGAGTTTCCAGTTGTATATGGCCATCCTCCACCTCCACCAAGGGTTTCGCACGTCCTCACGGATGAAGAGGAAGACATTGAGCGCATATATGGATGCCCAGTGACAGAAGAAGACCCTGTAGGAATTGAAGTTGTCCAGAATGAAGCCGCGAAAAAGACCTGACGGTTCTGCCTCATGCTACACATTATTTTTTTGGTTACAATTGTTAAACTTGGTTTTTCTAGTTTTCAATAGCGCTTTAGAAATGCTAGCTATCTTTTATATTTCTAGACTGTTAATGGGTTGATTTCCCTGTCAAGGGAAGCCCTTATTTTTGATATTTTAGAGACAATCTCGGGCAAGAATTGGCTAAACTCCTTAGCCACCTCTGCCCCCTTCACTATACAATATTTTTTCTTAATTAATAGATTTTTATTCCAGCTTACAAAAAAAAAAATTGGTTCTTGGCATATTTTGTAGTTCTATTTTTGTAATCAAAGAATTTTTTTACCATACATCAATAAAGTGCAATTTCATGCTCAACGTGGAGTTGGCAAGAAGGATGTAAAGAAAAATATTAAATAAAACATGTTTACTTTATGTTTTTGCATTCTAAAAAAATTTTCATTTTAATGGATTTGATCATTCTCATTATTTGATAAATTTAGGATTAAAATGGATATAAGTTAATAATATCATATTGCATGCAATATGGATAAGATAGGTTAGGTGTGTGAAATTGATGATGATACTTAACATTGTTAATGTAACGAATAAAGGAAACAAGTTAAATATTATTTAGAAAATTATTTATATATTTAAAAATGGTTCAAATTATGGTTTTCCTAAGAAAGTAGGTTCTCAAGAGTAATTGAGTTATTGGGTAAATTTATATCTTATATTATTAGAGATAACTCAATTTAAAGGTAAATAGTCTTGGTCTTCAACCTCTTTTGAATCATAAATTTACAAATTGTTCCTCCGAAGATATTTTTGGGCTAGTCCAAAGACCATTCACTATGAAGTTCATGAGCATTAGTCCTAGGTTTCACAATACTCATTTTGTTGTTTAACTTAATAATGTTGGAAAATCAATTCTAATTATTGAATTAGATATTGAGAAAATATTTGCGGTATTCCAACCTCTTATTAATAACGATTTCATTAGCATTCCAAGTTTTATCATTAAAATTCACTATGATGTAATTCAAGGCTAATGACTTCTAATTTATACCTTCTCACCACTCGTTGATTGCAAGTTATTATAATTATTACATAAGTACCTCTAATTTACCACTTGTTACTTTGGGTTTCCATCGATTCAACCTATCTCATAACGCCTTTATTCATGTAATATTAAAGAATACCTTTAATCTCAAAATATATTAATAAAAAATATCTCAAATATTTTAATGGACCTCACACTCCTCCCCATCACCAATACACCTTTTTAGGAAAAATAAAACCTATTATTAATATATATCCCATATGTTTACTAAATACCCCTTTTAATGCTCCACAATACCTATAAAATCTCTTTTCCCTACATCCATCCCCGCCCTCCAAATACCTACAATATATTGACTCTATTTATTTCAAAACCCCCTTTATAAATGAATGTGATAAGATATTGATCAAGAAGGTGAGCACCCATGCTCGTGGATCCCCCTCTTTCCAATGGAATATCGAGGTGGAGTTCAATTCAAGTACCAACCATGTAGCACCTAATAATGTAAGAGTCTCGATGAGATTTTAGTAAGTAGCATATGGCCTCATTTTTACCAACATGCCTTGGCATATGGTTCAATTACTTGAGCTTACCCTTTGTGCCTTAAAATCCTCTAATTACCACTAATTAACCCCTAATTACCTCTAATAAACTACTAATTATCTTGAATTAATTTATCGTCATTATTTTTATCCAAACAAAACCTCTTGGGATTCGCACCTATTCCATAGAATATCAGGATGTCAATGGATGAAGTCTCCACCACAATGGTAGTTGGTAATCCAAAAAGACTCACCTAGACTCAAAACTCATCTAAACTAGAACCAAAGACCTCACGATGAACTCCACCTTGAGATAGTACCTTTGAATTGATTGAGCTAACCCATTAAGAAAAATTCTCTTGCATAACCTATTTCTTGGACTTTCTTTTGTTAAAAGTGTTATATCATTATTTAATATGGATATGCAATTAATGTGATTTTAAATTATGGAAATATATTTATTTTATATGATGTGTGAAGTTACATTGAATGATTTTCATGGACTTTTGGTTGACATGAATTTCAATTTTAGTCAATGATGCTTTTCCATTACATATTAATTATCACACAATTATAGTCCTCTTTAGGAGAATTTATCTATTAGTATTGTGGAGATATGGCATATAAGGATTAAAAATTTAAATACATATTTCATGGTCAATACATATTTCATGGTGACTCATTGACTAGCTAAGAGTGTTAGTTGAGGATGCCATGGTTTGGTATCAAATATTAGCTTCCAATATAGGCCAAATATAGGAAATTTTGAGAAGGGCCCAACATTCTTCTCTTGTTATGTATGGTCATATAGAGAATTTATGTCACTATTGTAAGGTCATATAACATATATTGGTGAATTTGGAATGCTTAATTTTAGACCTAGATGCGTGAATCTACCAATAGCTTTTTATTCCCATGAAAATTTTGTCATAAGAGAGAGCACTAAAGGATGAGAACCTATGCAATCAATATAAATTGATATATATGATAATGGGAGATCAATGATGGGGAGTGTCTATGGAATTTTAGGAGCATGTACCTTATCAAGGGATTCTTTCCTCCAAATTTCCAAGATTACATCCACTAAGTTAAATTGATGGCTAGGATCACTTGTAGCATTTTAAAAAGTGCTTGAATATGAGTAATAAAATGGTTCTAAATGGGTAGGTATGTATCTATCGACTTATATCAATGGTCCACAATCACTACCGCAATTAGAAGTGTATGAAGTGAACAGGTGCATAATTTTCCATGAACAATTGAGATCTTACCCAAATATTCAAATCAATGGTTGAGATATTATATATGGATTAAGATCAGCATCCCATTATTGATTGTGCATATTGGGGAACCTTTTATCGGGGGTGTGCAGAGGGGGAGAACATGTTTTCCCATGACCAATTGAGATATCATTCATGGATCTTAATTGACAACCCATATCCCATAATTAGTGATATTCCTTTGTAATGTAAAATAATGTGGTTCAAGGCAACATAAAAGATGGATCCATTTCCCCATTGCTTAGGAAAATGTACCACATAGAAGGCATGGGAGCAAGATAAGGCCCAAGGCTTGCATGAAAGTGCCAGAAAACTATGTAAAGGCCACCATAATTTGAAGTTACTATCATGTAATTTTAACTAGACATAATAAAAGTAGTAGGTAATCTAGGTGGAATCGATATGAAAAAGTGTAAAAGTATAGAAGGGCATTGGTGAACCAATACAAAGAAAATTCATGAAATCCATAACCTATGAAATCAAAGGAAGTTGGTCACTTCCAAGAGGGATTTGAGTTAATGGAGAAACATGAAAAATAATTGAATTTCGTTGTGGCGCCCATGAAAAATCGTTGATGTATTTACAAATTAATTCATTTCATTTCAATTAAGTTCCACCTTGAACCCCACAATGTCCCCCAATATTTTGGAAACCATATGAAAATTTTCATTAATTAAATGATGATGAATAAGGAAGGAAATTATATTGTATTACATTTCATTATCACATGCAAGGATTTAAAGACATAACTAAATTAATTTGTATGTATTTTCTATTTTAAGCCATTCCTCCTCACATTATAGATTTTAGTCAATCCATGCTCCAAAATATTTTTGAATCCTTATACCATCCCATTAGCTTGGGGTGGTATGGATTACTCTTCTAGTTATGTAACATTAACTACATATCAAGTGCACTAATTGTTAGGATATTCCGACACATAGGAAATAGTTAAGAATAACCTAGTCTAGTGTAGAGTTAGGTAAAGTGTGTTTCTTTATCATGTACATTTGTAACTTATAATCTGACGGTCGCGATTTGTAGTGATTCGACAGTTATCTCTCACCTCGGTATTAACGACACTTGATCCGTGGCTTAGCACCCGATTGGTCCATGATCTCTATTTAAAGAGCATGGAGGGTCATTTTTCCAGTAACCGTTTATGAGAGAAACATATGTAACTTTTCTTTTTATATTAATAAATTTCCTGAAGTGGCCACGTTGGCTTAGGCCATGGACTGTTTCCCTCTTTGAGGGTTTTAACCACGTGATTATACTGGTGTACTGATTTGTGATATGTTTTTGGGCGGTGACCTTTGGTTCTTGATCTACGAAACTTACCCTGTAAATTCCTACATGGTATCAGAGCTATTTTGAGGGCTGCATCCATTTTTGATCAAAATCCGAAGCCGGTTTGACTGCATGTGAATGCCATTTTGTAGATATACTAATTCTAAACATTTTTGGGCTTGGAGAACTGCTCTATTGTGTCCGGAGTGTCTGTTACAATGAGGAACGCCTTTCATTTCATGCAAAAAGGTTTCCGGCTGCCCAAGTTATGACAGTTTAGATCTGGAGGTATAAAGCATTTTTTTGTAGTTATATTTGTTAATAGTTCTGCTTATTTCGGTTTATTCTGTTTATTTTAGGTTTATAGGTTTTATTTATTTTCCAGATCTGTACTCTCTTCTCTGTGTACGCTCTTTGTTGTGCACTGCGTGCGATCTCGGAAAATCAAAAACAGGAAAAAGGATTTTTTTTTTTTCGCTACGTATGCTCTTTCCCTGTGTCTTTGTGCGATCTCGGGAAATAAGAAATAGTGAAAAAATTGATAGTTTCCGGTAAGGCTAATAAAAAATCTAACATTTTGTCGTAAGGCTTTGCATTTCTTTTTTTTTTTGCTCGGTTTTTGTGTTTTTTTGTGCAGGAAAAGGCACGCACACCTAAGAGTAAAACAAAAAAACAAAAAAAAATTGAAAAAACAGAAAAACAAAAACCCCCCTTCCTCCTTTCAAACAATAACGTGATCCTTTTACTATCTCACTTGGTGAGGGGTTTGTTTATGAGAATAGAGGTCTTGGGTTCAAGTCTCCTTCTCAAGCTTCTTTTGTAAAAAAAATTTGTTCAAAGCGACGGAATTTTTTTTAAAAAGCCACACTTCATCCCGTTCCTGTAAATATTCGGCATCTTCAACTCGTTTTTTCAAAAAGGCATAACTTCTTCATCCGAAAGCCGTTTTTCGAGAAACGACCTAATTTTTCGAGATCTTTCCATTAGAGTAGCTAGTTTCAGATTTTCTCAGCTTCAATTTAAAAAAAAAAATAGAAAGTGCATGCCCGATTATTCTTAACAACACCAATTATTTCCAATGGCTACCTCACATGGTAGATATACTTAGAAGTAAAGGGCTTTATAGAATAGCCATGGGACAATAAATTAAACCTTCTGATGATGATAAAGTTGCTAAATGGGAAAATAAACAAGATCAGGCACAAGGGTTGATATGAATATCCATTGCTCAAGATATCTGATTTCATATCCTTGACATTGACACCCCTGATGAAGCCCTGGAAAAGCTAAAAACTATTTTTGGCATTCAAAATCAAATCAGGGCCCACCAGCTTGAAAATGATTTGTTTACTTTGGACCCCAATAATTTCTCCTCCATTGAAGATTTTTTGTCCAAATTCAACACCATTCGAATTCTTTTAGAAGGTTGTAAGATCAAAAAGGAAGATGGTAGCCTCATTTATTACATTCTTGCTAAGCTTGGCCCTGCATACTTTGCATTTGTTTATGCCTTCCATTCCACTAGAGAAGCCATCATTTCTTCAGGAACTACCTACAAGAACCCCTCTTTTGATGCCTTTTGTGATTATTTGATAAGAGAACAAGAAAAACTCTTACACCTTGGCCTTATCACTTCTAGAAATGCTTCTAAGAAAGCCTTAGCATCCCAACAACAATCATATCAAAAGAATCCCAAGAAGCAGTATCCTAAAATGTATGGTCTGAAACCAAACAAGGGTCCTAAGCAATTTCAGCCACAAACTAAAAAACAACTCACCAAAATGATAAGGCATATAAAAACAAAGGAAAGAAGACAAATAGACGTTGCAACTTTTGCAATCGTGATGGCCATTTAGAGTCCAAATGTTTTAAGAAGATGGAAGCCTTTGAAGCAGAAATGAAGAATTACAACATCAATTTGGAGCACTCTTCACCTTCATCTTCAGGAATGGCACTTTCTTCTTGTGGTTGTCAAGCATCAAGATCGAGTTATGCATTAAATGTATCTTCCTCTTCTCATTCTCATGAGTGGCTCATTGATTCTTGAGCTTCTTATCACATGGCCAAAAATAAAGCCATGTTTTCTTCTTTAAATGATTGTAACACCAAACATATTTATGTTGGTGATGATAGATCTCTTAGTGTTGTAGGATCTGGAACCATTCATCTCGATAATGGTCAGTTTAATGATGTACTATGTGTTCCTACCTTGTCATGCAACCTTCTATTTGTTTATCAGATAACTCATTCAAGTGAAGGGAAAATAGTAGAATTCTCACCGCATGATGTTGTATTCAAGGACCTTTAATATCCTAAACATATTTTAGCTACTGGAATTTCTGATGATTCCACAAGGTTGTATAAGTTTGACAACTTTGGGTCATCATGTCTTCCCTCTATTTTTGTTGCACACAATGATGAAGTGGGCAAACTTTGGCATGAGCGATTTGGTCACTTAAACTATCGCTCTCTTCAAATTCTATGTAAGGAAAATATGGTGACAGGTCTTCCTATGGTATCTTGCTGAGATGGTGTTTGCTCCGGATGTGTACTTGGAAAACATCATCAGGATAGTTTTGACAAATGTGCCTCTCGGCACGCTTCAGCCCCTTTGCAGCTTGTGCACAGTGATTTATGTGGTCCACTTCCTATTGGTTCTTTCTCTGGTTGCAAGTACTTCTTAACTTTAATTGATGATTTTTCCAGACGCACTTGGGTATACTCCTTAAAACTCAAGAGTGAATTTTCTAACATGTTCTTGGTCTTTAAGGCCTTTGTTGAGAAACAATCTGGACATCAAATTCTTAAGTTAAGATCAGACAATGGAGGAGAATATGTTAACAACAAATTTATCAACTTCTACACTGAGCATGGAATTCAATTGCAACATACAGTTCCATATACTCCACAACAAAATGGTGTAGACAAAAGGAAGAATCACACCTTAAAAGAAATGGCTAATTGTATGCTTCAATATAAAGGACTTAGTCTCAATTTTTGGGCAAAAACAATTAACTGTGCAAATTACATAGTAAATTGCACTCCTACTAAGGTTTTAAGAAATATAACTCCAGAAGAAGCCGGGAGCTCAATCAAACCAGATGTAAGTCACTTTTGTGTTTTTGGAAGTGATGCTTGGGCCCACATTCTAGACGCAAAATATAAAGCCTTAGAACCTAAGAGTGAAAAATGAATTTTTGTTGTATATTCTAAAGATGTCAAAGGATATAGACTTCTTCAACCAAAATCCAAAAATATAATCATTAGAAGAGATGTAAAATTTGATGAAAATATATCGGCCTGCGAGCCTGATTCGGCATGTGTGCCACCTCTCTCTATCTCTTCTATTTTTGATAGCATTCCTTCTAGTTCAGATGATGACAATGAGGATGACAATCCTCCTCCACCTCTTAAAGATATTCCTTCCGCACCACAACTTCCAAGATGGGTCCTCTCTACTCGAGATGTAGTAGGTTCTCTTGCAGGTGACCCTGCAGATCGACGACGTACACGTTCTCAGTTCGAAAGAGCCTCTTCCTTATTGGCTCAAGTTCCAGAAAATCTTGATCGAATCACCTTTGAAGAAGCTTCCGGTCATCCAGATTGGGATGAAGCTATGAATGAAGAATATCGTTCCTTATTGGCAAACAATACTTGGGATATAGTTCCTCTTCCAAAAGGAAGAAAACTTGTCAGATGCAGATGGGTTTACAAAACAAAGTTTGGACCAGATATAAAAGTGGATAGACATAAAGCTCATGTTGTTGCTAAAGTATTTTCACAAGTTCAAGGCATTGAATATACTGAAACCTTCTCCCATGTTGCCAAAATGAATTCTATCTGCCTTGTTCTTTCCCTTGCTACCTCCTTTAAATGGGAATTCCATCAGATAGATGTTAAACCCGACTTCTTACATGGAGACTTGCACGAAGAAATCTACATGGAACAACCCCATGGCTTTATCCAAAATGACTCTAGCCTTGTTTGTCACCTTAGGAAGTCTCTCTATGGTCTCAAACAAGCTCCTCGGGCTTGGTATGAAAAAATGGATAGATTTCTATTAGATAATGGCTTTTCTAGGTGTCATTCTGACAACACTATCTACACCAATAAAGTGGGTAAGTCCTTCACCATCCTTGTTCTTTATGTTGATGATCTTATCCTTACTAGTAGTGATCCCAACCATATAAACCATGTGAAGTCTAGCCTCAAAAAGAAGTTTGAAATGACAGACTTAGGACACTTGCATTATTTCCTTGGTCTTCAAGTCTTGCAATCCAAAGAAGGTATTACCCTTTCTCAGTCCAAGTATGCCTGTGATCTTCTACGCAACTTTCACATGGAAGACTGTAAGCCAACCCCTTCTCCCTTTCAGTCTGGAGTCAAGCTTTCCAGTCACTTGCACTACCCCTGAAGTTGATGCTACCTTCCATCAACTTGTTGGTAAACTTCTGTATCTAACCCATACCCATCCTGACCTTTCCTTTGTCGTTGGTCTTGTTGCTCGGTTTATGCACCAACCTCATGAAATTCACTCGAAAGAAGCTAAAAGAATACTTCGATATATTCGAGGTACAATTCAATTCGGGATTCATTACAATGTAGGAGCATCTCCATTGTTGATTGGTTACACTGATTCTGATTGAGCTAGTGAACCTAATGATTGAAAGTCTACTGTAGGATATGTATTCACTCTTGGTTCAGGACCTATTACTTGGTCTTGTAAGAAACAAAGTGCCATCTCTCTTTCTTCGGCAGAAGCAGAGTATCGTGGTGCCATTGAAGCCAACAAGGAAGCCATGTGGCTTTGTCAGATCCTGTCTGAATTTGGTCTTCATCAGCAACATCCAACTACACTTTGGTGTGATAATCAGAGTGCCATTCACCTATGCAAAGATTTAGCTAGTTAATAATTACATATGTAACACAAATTTATTATATTATTAAAGAAATCATCATTACAATATCTAACACCCCCTCTTAAACATGATTTCATTTTCCATAACCCCTAGCATTTCTCGAAAAAAATTAAACTTCTCCTTATTGACTGCGTTGGTGAAGATTGCTTCTACTTGATCTTGGGACTTGCAATAAATCGACTCTATTTCTTTTTTTTGCACTTGGTCTTTGAAATAATGATGTTGAATTTCATCATGTTTTATTTTTTAATTATAAATTAGATTCTTCGTCATCTTGATGGTGCTTTTGTTTTCACAGTGTAAATTTGTAGGTTGCATTGATGGAAGCTTCAAATCACTTAAAATCCTTCGTAACTATACTACACAAGTTACTCCGACAATTGCTTGGTATTCTGTGTTTGTTTTGATTTTAGTTTCCTAGCAATTTATTTTATACCCAGAAAATGTTTCACCAAGTAAAATATTTTTTTGAAAAATGACTGAAAAAATACACTAGTATTTTAACTTTAAATAAAATTTGCTGCAAAAAATAAATGGAAAATCAGTGGCAAAACACCACATAATATTATACCCAACAAATTATCCTTCACTTTCTATTACTGAATAAAATTAGGGCCTCTTTTATCAAGGAAATCGACCTGTTGTTGCTCAGATTGTACAGACACGGTGCGACAACAACTCAGGTCGGGGACTGTCACCCTGATCCCCGACCTCTCTGTTCTAGCCGTCTCCCAACAACAAGCTATGGGGGGTAGTCCCTATGGAAGATGGAACTGAAAGACAAGTTGGCAACCAACGAGACCAAGACACACGATTGACCCTAGCAACTTGGTTGATTTAGCAAGTTTTTAGAGATTAGATTAAATTACTTGATGAGACCAGTGCCTAATGGAGTCAACTTACTTGCTTTGCAATTAAATACCAAATGATCGTATGAAAAACCGCTGCTTGAATGAATAACTATTTATATGCTATGCAAATCCTAAGACCTAGGTGTGATGCAAGCATCTTGGTTACTTTTAATTAAATTCCTATTCTAGGTGTATCCTTCCTCTTAAGTATTTTGGAACTAGTCTCTAGAGTAGGTTGTGAGAAAGAGGCCAAGGGGAAGAAAGAAAAATCTTGATTAATGATACATCCCCTTGGGTACTAACCACCCAGTGTTGGCACTACATACACTGTTGCTTTTACGACTACAAGGTCATCGTGTTAACCACTAAAGAGGTGCTAGGTTCCTCAAGCTAGGTGAGAAGGGTGTTCCTATTATCTATCAACCAAGCTTATGCTTGGAGGTAATTTATTAAATGCAATACTAACTTAGGATGCAAGATGGGTGAGTGAGTAATCTTGGAGAGAGATTGCTTAAGAGATTTTAAGTACTTAGTTATTATTTGAGTTATGGCCACAAGTACTTAACAATAGCTAGTAAAAGACAATCTCATCAACAAGAACATGTGCCAAATCCACAAGTGTCAAAAAGATACAATAGATACCCACAAGATACAATTGCGCAAGTGTTCAAATGACAAGATATATTCTCTTATAGATAAGACCAATTCACAATACTATAAATCAAAATGAAAATTAGAGCACTTATTCCACTTCAAGAAATTAGCCAATAATCCAAAATGCCAATGATGATTACTCGAAGAGACAAGCAAGATTAGAAACCTTCAAGATATGTCAATACTGCTCAATGTCAATTATTCAAGAGATGCTTAATTGAATTAGGAAGTCTTCAAGTTAATAAATCTTAGATCTAAAATGCAAATGTAGAATTATCATTCACCAATAGATGCTAGCAATGAAACAATGATGATAACGATAACAAGTGAAGAAGATTTATCTACTTAGAGAGATTAACCAAATATGCCAAGGATGCTCAATAAGATCACAACAATATTCAGCTCTTGAGATTGATTTGCCAAGTACTTTTTATAATTGAGGTAATTGCAAGATTGCAAAAGTGTCTTATCACCAAAATGAAACCATAAGAACACACATTCCTTTTAACTTATGATCATGAAAGCAATATTATTACTTGCAATTTCTTTATAGCCAAATTATTTCATGATAGTCTAAATATTTCCTTTAAGCTATTTGATGACAATAGAGATATGCAACCTCTGCAATTATGATTTGCAAGATAAGAAACAATATGCAAGTGGCAATATTATTATTTAGACAATGTGCAACTTCAGTCACCTAAAGCAGGTTTATAATTAGATGTAACAGTGCTGTGTGCGAGATAGAACCCTTTAGAGCATGAGTTAGTAGCACTCACCAATCAAATACACCACTTAACTTTTAGAGTGCTTATACTAGACTGCTGCTTAGATGCAAGGGATGCCAATGAAATGCAAATAGATGCATCAACCTTTTATGCTATTCTAGGCTTATGATTGGGCCTTAAAATTCAAATCATGAAGATGTCAAACAGTGACTAGAGAATGTAAATGAAACTAGATGAAGGCAGACATTGTCTTTTAGGCCACTGTCATGAATTTAATACCACTTTAAACAAATGCTTCAATGCTGCAAATGAGAAAGAGTAATGAGAAGAGGAGGGTCAGAACTCAAACCGCTTGGCCCATGGCCTTCCTTTGATGACCCTACCTGTAGACAGGAGTATTAGGAAGATGAAAATAAGAGTTGCAAACGCACTGTCAGTACTTAGAATCTAAAACATGACAAATATGGGGACTGTATGAGGCTACAAAGGCCAAGGATGGCCTGCCGTGGGGCAGAGGGAGGTTAAAGGAGGAGGGAGAAGCCCACAGCAAGGAGGATGAGGCTGCAACAGAGCTCAGGAAGGGAGATGGAGGAGGACTAAGGGTTTAAAGGCCACGGCTTGAGGAGGAATGGTCAGTAGGGCCTGCGGCACACCAAAAGAAAGAGGATGGAGGGCTGTCGAGGAAGAAGGGAGCCCTAAGGACCTGCAGCACCAAGGAAAGATAAAAACGGTTCACAAAAAGAAGGGAGAAGCCTGCGGCAGGGGTGATGGAGACTCCTAGGCTTTACTCTAAGCCTGCGGCAGCGGATTGTTTGGAAAATATGAAAGAGACTCCAGCAAGGTCAGACCAGCCCTAGAAACCTTAAGAATTTGGATCCCTGCAAAACCCTAAGCGGATTAGCAAAACATACAAGAAAAACCTCAAAATGTTACCTCTTACGGCTAGTGGCTTAATTCTTGCACTGAGTGTTCAGATTCTAACATATGGGTGTGGTAGATCTGGGCTTAAGGAAAGCATAGACCTGCCAAAACCCCTTGCGGCTCCTTTTCTTGGTGAAACACTAGCCAAAATATTGTAAAAATCCACAAAACCCCAGTTGAATGGGTGAGAAGCTTCAAATTTTCAAAATAGCTCATCCATTCTTTAGATCTTTGGGGTTTTCACCTGTAAAGGACTTTTATGTACAAGATTCTAGCCACTAAATCCTAGATCTAGACAACCCATGTTAGATTTATATAAGATATGTACAAAAGAAGTCAGATATATGCAAGGGTTAGAAAATAAAATAAAATTTGTTTATAAAAAATTATTGTACAAAATATATAAGTGTACAATGCTTGAAATATTTTTGAAGAATAATTTTTTTGTAAGCTTTGACAATGGCTAGATGTATTTCGAAAAAATAGATGTTAACCACAGCCTTAGCGATGTAAGAAAAACACATAAATTATTTGAAGTCCAAACAAGGTCAACCCATACTCCACAATAAAATGGTGTAGCTGAACGGAAGAATCGCACCTTAAAAGAAATGGCTAATTGTATGCTTCAATCTAAAGGACTTGGTCTCAATTTTTGGGCAGAAGCCATTAACTGTGCAAATTACATAGTAAATTGCACTCCTACAAAGGTTTTAAAGAATATAACTCCAGAAGAATCTTGGAGCTCAATCAAACCAGATGTAAGTCACTTTTGTGTTTTTGGAAGTGATGCTTGGGCCCATATTCCAGATGTGAAACATAAAGCCTTAGAACCTAAGAGTGAAAAAAGAATTTTTGTTGGATATTCTGAAGATGTCAAAGGATTTAGACTTCTTCAACCAAAATCCAAAAATATAATCATTAGAAGAGATGTAAAATTTGATAAAAAGATATCAGCTTGTGAGCCTAGTTCGGCGAGTGTGCCACCTTTGGCCTGCGAGCTTGATTCGGCATTTGTGCCACCTCTCTCTCTCTCTCTCTTCTATTTTTAATAGCATTCCTTCTAGCTCAGATGATGACAGCGAGGATGAAAATCCTCCTCCACCTCTTGAAATTGTTCCTTATACTCCACCACTTCCAAGATGGGTCCGCTCTACTCAGGATGTAGCAGGTTCTCTTGCAGGTGACCCTGCCGATCGACGACGTACACGTTCTCAGTTCGAAAGAGCCTCTTCCTTATTGGCTCAAGTTCTAGAAAAACTTGATCCAGAAACC
The DNA here is from genome assembly GCA_034641835.2 of Pinus albicaulis. Lineage (NCBI taxonomy): Eukaryota > Viridiplantae > Streptophyta > Pinopsida > Pinales > Pinaceae > Pinus > Pinus albicaulis. The sequence goes on along the minus strand of CM076569.1, from coordinate 92,722,682 downwards.
TTTGAAGAAGCCTTCGGTAATCCAAAGTGGGATGAAGCTATGAATGAAGCGTATCGTTCCTTATTGGAAAACAACACTTGGGATCTTGTTCCTTTTCCAAAAGGAAGAAAACTTGTTAGATGCAGATGGCTTTACAAAACCAAGTTTGGACCAGATTGAAAAGTGGATAGACATAAAGCTTGTCTTGTTGCTAAAGGATTTTCACAAGTTGAAGCCATTGACTATACTGAAACCTTCTCCCCTGTTGCCAAAATGAATTCTATCTTCCTTGTTCTTTCCCTTGCTGCCTCCTTTAAATGGGAAGTCCATTAGATGGATGTTAAATCCGCCTTCTTACATGGAGATTTGCATGAAGAAATCTACATGGAACAACCCCCTGGCTTTATCCAAAAAGACTCCAGCCTTGTTTGTCGCCTTAGGAAGTATCTCTATGGTCTCAAACAAGCTCCTCAGGCTTCTTATGCAAAAATGGATAGATTTCTATTAGATAATGGCTTTTCTAGGTGTCATTTTGACAACACTGTCTACACCAAGAAAGTGGGTAATTCCTTCACCATCATTGTTCTTTATGTTGATGATCTTATCCTTACTGGTAGTGATCCAAACCATATAAACCATTTGAAGTCTAGCCTCAAAAAGAAGTTTGAAATGACAGACTTAGGACACTTGCATTATTTCCTTGGTCTTCAAGTCTTACAATCCAAGGAAGGAATTACCCTCTCTCAGCCCAAGTATGCCTGTGATCTTCTACACCACTTTCACATGGAAGACTGTAAGCTAGCCCCTTCTCCCTTTCAGTCTGGAGTCAAGCTTTCAGTCAACTGTACTACCCCTGAAGTTGATGCTACCTTATATCGTCAACTTGTTGGTAAACTTCTGTATCTAACCCATACCTGTCCTGACCTTTCCTTTTCCATTGGTTTTGTCGCTCGGTTTATGCACCAACCTCATGAAATTCACTGGAAAACAGCTAAAAGGTTACTTCGATATATTCGAGGTACAGTTCAGTTCGGGATTCATTATAGTGCAGGAGCATCTCCATTGTTGATTGGTTTCATTGATTCTGATTGGGCTGGTGACCCTGACGATCGAAAGTCTACTACAAGATATGTATTCACTCTTGGTTCAGGACCTATTAGTTGGTCTTGTAAGAAACAAAGTGCCATCTCTCTTTCTTCAGTAGAAGCAGAGTATCCTGGTGCAGTTGAAGCCATCAAGGAAGCCATGTGGCTTCGTCAGATTCTGTCTGAATTTGGTCTTCATCAACGGCATCCAACTACACTTTGGTGTGATAATCAAAGTACCATTCAGCTATGTAAAGATCTAATTTAGCATCAGCGTATGAAACACATTAAACTCCAAATACACTTCATCAGAAACCTCATTCATGATCATGTTCTTAAAGTGCAGTAATGTCCAACCAATGATCAAGTAGCCAATATCTTTACAAAGGCTCTCACAGAAGCGAAGTTTACCAAACTTCAATCCATGCTTGGAGTTCAAGAAATTTTTCATTAAGGGGGGATAGGCTCTAATGCCTCCTTCCTTCTCCTTTTGTGTCACTTTTGTAAATCCTTCAATCCTATCCCAATTTGTTTTTAAGGGGGGATGTTAGGATATTTCGACACATAGGAAATAGGCTCCTTTTATGTCACCTTTGTAAATCCTTCAATCCTATCCCAAGTTGTCCTTAAGGGGGGATGTTAGGATATTCTGACACATAGGAAATAGTTAAGAATATCTTAGTCTAGTGTAGAGTTAGGTAAAGTGTGTTTCTTTACCATGTACATTTGTAACTTATAATCCGACGGTCATGATTTGTAGTGATCTGACGGTTATCTCTCACCATGGTATTAACAACACTTGATCCGTAGCTTAACACCCGATTGGTCCATGATCTCTATTTAAAGAGCATGGAGGGTCATTTTTCTGGTAACCGTTTATGAGAGAAACATATGTAACTTTTCTTTTTATATTAATAAATTTCCTGAAGTGGTCACGTTGGCTCAGGTCGTGGATTGTTTCCCTCTTTGAGGGTTTTAACCACGTGATTATACTCGTGTACTGATTTGTGATCTGTTTGTGAGCGGTGACCTTTGGTTCTTGATCTATGGAACTTACCCTTTAAATTCCTACACTAAATCGTAGATTTTATAAAATGGGTATGTTGATCACTCATAATTATCTTTAGACACTCAAACCTTGTCACATTTCTCTAAAAATGAAGTGTTTACAGATATCTAAAGTGTAGTATTTCATTTTATTACTTCAACCATAGTTATATATACTCCATTCAATGATTATGTATATAGCTCTAGTTTCTCCTGTGGTAGGGTTAATTTTCCAAAAGTCAATTTCCCATTAATAGAATGACTCTATTGCAACTATTAGGAATAGCGGGCATTTTATCATGATTTAATTCGTTTTTTTTCTAGAAAACATCACACTTCTTCATGTAATATTCTATATCTAAAAATGATGAGGGAAACCAAAGTCTAGTGTGTAGCACTTTCCTTGTGGTTGTGATCCCTATGCAATATCATCCCTTAGCCCCTTCATGTTCTTCATATAAGATATCATTTTTTCATGTTCTCACACACACTTGCATATATTTCCACTCACTGTCATATTGTATAAGTGGCCTAATATAAATTGGTAATATATTATATCAATCATCAATTGTATCCCATGCATACTCATGTAATGGGATATTTCTTTATAAGTTTCCAAAACTTCTATCATTTCTCCAAACTAGCCTATTGCAACATCCACTTGTAAAAGTTATGTATCAATCAAGTTATCATCCAAGCTCCCTTCTTTTTTTCTTAATTAAAATATGGACAAGTGATATACTCCAACGTTATGTTTTCTCATCTTTACTACATTTTCAAATTCCCAATAACTTTCTCCGCAAGATAAAGAAACTCTAGCCCTTACAGATCATGTAAGAGAAGAAAGTAGCATTCATTAGCAACTGATGTTGAGAACGAGGATGTGCATCCACCTCAGAAGAAGGAAAAAGACTCTAATCTTGATGATATTTTAGATGGACGTCATTGATTTCTGCAAGGAGGCAAGGATCAAGAAGGAGTGGACAATTTCCTACAACTCTTAGCAGTTTAATAAAAAGATAAGTAATTCATATCTTTCTCCCTTGATTAGTATTACTACTTTTACTCCTTGGTCAACCTATTTTATTTGTATGTTTTCCTTGGTCATAATTGTTTCTTCAGTGATATCCTGAATGAGGTTTTCACATACATCATGAAGGTTTTCAAAGTAATGATTTTGGTAAGTAGATGGCAGCATCAGGAAGAACAAAGAAAAATTTGTGGCAAGAGGGTTCTCCTAGTAAGAGGGAATAGACTATAAGAATATTTTTTTCTCTAGTCTCTGATGGATAGGTTCTTGTATTACCTAAAGGCTTGAGCACAAACTCAACAAGAATTATTGGTGTTCAAGTGGGAGAAATTATGCAGATATTTGGGATCATTCAAATGATCAAAAGAGCTTCTAGCCACGAGGAAGCATGCAATCAAGTAGAGTGGAAGGAGCAACCTTGCAAGAGTATGACATGGATTAATATTGTCAATTCTATTAGAGAGATAAGTTCGTTAGGAGTAGTATGTCTTTCTATGAGGAGACCATGTTATATAGTAGAAGTAATTTCTTACGTCACAGAGGGAGAAACACTAGTATAAGGAATTTCTTACATGAAAGAGGAAGCAACAGGTGAAAAAATATGTGCCTATGTGATAAAGGGAGCAACAGTGGCAAGAGTATTTTCTTTAGTGTCAGAGGGATTTGGCCTTGGAGATTGAAATGAAGTATTCTGGCTAGATACGCTATTGCTTGGGATTAGATATTCAGATTTGGTGGATCTCACGATGTACAGGTAGTTGATTAGATCCTTAATGTACCTAGTTAAAACTAGGCCTGATATTTTCTTTTCAATGAACACCCTGAATATGGTCAAGCCGAGGAAGATACATTGGGTTGTAGCAAAGCATGGTTGAGGTACTTGTGTGGTACAGTAGATATGGTTTGATATATGTCTTAGGTGGTGAAGTGTGGCTGCAGAATATACATATTCATCTTGGGCCACGATTGTAGATGATAACAAGAGCACCTTGGGGATTGTAGATGATAAAAAGAGCAGCTTGGGGATGTTTTTTCAGCTTGGGATCAGTTGTAATATTTTGGTTTAACAAGAAATAGAATTATTTTTCACTAATTACAATAGAAGCATAGTGTATCACAACATGTGTTGCAAGTCATGAATCAATGTGACTTCGAAAACTTCTTGTAGGATTTTTTGATTAAATGACTTGATCTGAGACAGGTGCAAAGAAGAGAAATGGACCTGGATGAGCACATTGAGACATTCTCGTATGATAGAGATTTATATGGTTTATATCCTATGAAATGATTAGAAAAAAAGCATATAAATAATGGAAGACAAAAGAAGGGAGAGACATGGATTAGATGGTAAAACCCTAGTGTGGGGAAACATCCATGGAAGCAACTCCTTTATTCTCTAGATAAACTCTCAATCATATGAGGCTATACCACTCACATAAGAATTATATCCCATTAAATTTGCTCCCTTGAAATCATAATATAGCTTTCTTCACTTCAATTATATATGAGAGAGTGAAAGGAAAGCAATTCCTTAATACATGTGGGACAAAACCATTTTAGAATATAGAGAATTATTGAAAAATAACTTGGTTAAAAGACCAATAGACAATCATTAATACATTCAAATTCTAATTGGATGACACCACCATTGGAAGCATTTTTTCTCACACGTGTGAGTTAAAAAGAGGCTTATTATTATGTGTTATCATTGAGATAACTATCCTTCAGGTCAGTTTGTGACCCACTTAACTAGTAATCACATATTTTATTATTTTTAGGGCTTTTTGTTAATTTACTCCTAAAACAACTGGTTGCCTCCAATAAATAAAGGGAAGTCAACTTGGAGAGAACCATTAACACACTCACTCATCTCTTAGAGAGTGTGCATTGGTAGCCTATTTTTTCTCTTAGACGTGATGGAGGATTGATGTAGTAAATTGTTTTGGGGAGGATATTGTGATTGGAGAGAATTTACTCTTGGATGATAAAATGATTCTTTGGTTATTTTGTGCAACTCTTCTTCCATTTTGTAATTGTTGTAGAATCATGGTTTCTCTGAAATTTGCATCATGTGTATTGAACTTTCTACATCTTTAACATCTCCTTTTGTAAATTTATCACCAAGTTTCCATAAAGGAACTTTAGTATAGCTTCCTCAGTTTTTAATTTTTATCTAGAATTAATTGAAAGGTGCAAGGGTTTGATGAAAAGAATACTCTTTGTAGAATTTTCTCTTATCACACATTCCAATCAGTCTTCTTCTATATACCATTCCCTTTCATTCCATTGGCTCATGATTGAAAAATGGCACAATTCAAATAGCGTGTTAATCCTATAAAAATTAAAATCTTTTTTTTAATGTTTTTTGTGATGCATTAAGATTAGGTTCTAACAAAATTTGCATTTAATAGCATAAAATACCTTGGATCTTAGAATTTGCATCTACTAATTTGAAAAAGAAAAAGAAAAAAATTTTAATCCTTTGTTCAACCAACTTTTAAGGGTTGATGCCTAGGTTTTTATAATTGTTTTATTTGTTTTCATCCATTGAAAATTTTTGCAATATTTTCCATAATTTACTTATCAATATACTTTGTTTAATTTGTGTTTATCATCAATTTTATGGTATTTTGTTATTGATTTCATAAATTTTACATCATGTAAATTGTATTGTTTAGAAACCTAATATTGTAACAACAAATGATTAAGATAGCATGTGTTTGGAATCCATTTGATCCTCTCAAGGACTACCCAATCCCCCTATATTTAGCCATGTCACCTTTTAAGTCATTAACTTAAATTATCTCTCATATCACCAAGAACCTTATTTTATTGAATATCAAATTTTGGTGTTTTATTTCATAGAGCCTTAGAGGGTATTTAGCTTGGGAGTTATTGAACTATTTATCTCTGAGATATACTAGAGGACCCTCCCTTGTAGGGTTAATATCCATCCATAGACTGAGTAAGCAAACAATTACTAAGGTGACAATGGTAGTTGATCTCATTGTTGCCCTTAATCTAGAGTTTTTAGTGAGACTTTGTACTAGTGTACTAGATTTTGTTGTAACAAGCCCTAATATGTTTTCCATATAATATCCATGGATTAAAATGATATTGAGTGGAACTAATGGTTAATCCTCTAGGTGAGAAATTCTCCCTTGACACCAGCCTTGAACCCTCCATTCATGGTCCACTCAAAGACGCAGGTGTCGCAAATCGACGATCTCGTGCTCCTTTTCACCTCTGCCACGGAAGCTCGAGAGCTTACTGGTGAATACTCCCTCTACACATATGGAAGAATTCTGGAATCTATAGGCTGATGGAATAAGGCGCATGTACGATAATTTTGAGGTCCTGCTTGTATATGGCCCTCCTCCACCTCCACCAAGGGTTCTGCACGTCCTCACCACTGAAGAGGAAGACATTTAGCACATATATGGATGCCCAGTGATAGAAGAAGACCCTGCAGGAATTGAAGTTGTCCAGAATGAAGCCGCCAAAAAGATCTGACGGTTCTGCCTTATGCTACAAAGTATTTTTTTGGATACAATTGTTAAACTTGGTTTTTCTAGTTTTCAATAGCGCTTTAGAAATGCTAGATATCTTTTATATTTCTAGACTGTTAATGGGTTGGTTTCCCTATCAGTGGAAGCCCCTATTTTTGATATTTTGGAGACAATCTCAGGCAAGAATTGGCTAAACTCCTTAGCCACCTCTGCCCCCTTCACTATACAATATTTTTTCCTAATTAATAGATTTTTATTCCAGCCTACAAAAAAAAAAAAATTAGTTATTGGCATATTTTGTAGTTCTATTTTTGTAATCAAAGAATTTTTTTGCCATACATCAATAAAGAACAATTTCATGCTCAACGTGGAGTTGGCAAGAAGCATGTAAAAAAAAATATTAAATAAAACATGTTTACTTTATGTTTTTGCATTCTCAAAAAAATTGCATTTCAACGGATTTGATCATTCTCATTATTTGATAAATTTAGGATTAAAATGGATATAAGTTAATAATATCATATTGCATGCAATATGGATAAGATAGGTTAGGTGTGTGAAATTGATGATGATACTTAACATTGTTAATGTAATGAATAAAGGAAACAAGTTAAATATTATTTAGAAAGTTATTTATATATTTAAAAATGGTTCAAATTATGGTTTTCCTAAGAAAGTAGGTTCTCAAGAGTAATTGAGTTATTAGGTAAATTTATGTCTTATATTATTAGAGATAACTCAATTTAAAGGTAAATAGTCTTGGTCTTCAACCTCTTTTGAATCATAAATTTACAAATTGTTCCTCAGAAGATATTTTTGGGCTATTCCAAAGTCCATTCACTATGAAGTTCATGAGCATTAGTCCTAGGTTTCACAATACTCATTTTGTTGTTTAACTTAATAATGTTGGAAAAGTAATTCTAATCATTGAATTATATATTGAGAAAATATGTATGGTATTCCAACCTCTTCTTAATAACGATTTCATTAGCATTCCAAGTTTTATCATTAAAATTCACTATGATGTAATTCAAGGCTAATGACTTCTAATTTATACCTTCTCACCAGTCGTTGATTGCAAGTTATTATAATTATTACATAAGTACCTCTAATTTACCACTTGTTGCTTTGGGTTTCCATTGATTCAACCTATCTCATAACGCCTTAATTCATGGAATATTAAAGAATACCTCTAATCTCAAAATATATTAATAAAAAATATCTCAAATATTTTAATGAACCTCACACTCCTCCCCATCACCAATACACCTTTTTAGGAAAAAAAAATCCTATTATTAATATATATCCCATAAGTTTACTAAATACCCCTTTTAATGCTCCACAATACCTATAAAATCTCTTTTCCCTACATCCATGCCCGCCCTCCAAATACCTACAATATATTGACTCTATTTATTTCAAAACCCCCTTTATAAATGAATGTGATAAGATATTGGTCAAGAAGGTGAGCACCCATGCTCGTGGATACCCCTCTTTCCAATGGAATATCAATATGGAGTTCAATTCAAGTACCAACCATGTAGCACCTAGTAATGCAAGAGTCTCGATGAGATTTTAGTAAGTAGCATATGGCCTCATTTTTACCAACATGCCTTGGCATATGGTTCAAGTAATTGAGCTTACCCTGTGTGCCTTAAAATCCTCTAATTACCACTAATTAACCCCTAATTACCTCTAATAAACTACTAATTATCTTGAATTAATTTATTTTCATTATTTTTATCCAAACAAAACCTCATGGGATTCACACCTATTCCATAGAATATCAGGATATCAATGGATGAAGTCTCAACCACAAGGTAGTTGGTAACCCAAAAAGACTCACCTAGACTCAAAACTCATCTAGACTAGAACCAAAGATCTCACGATGAACTCCACCTTGAAATAGTACCTTTGAAGTGATTGAGCTAACCCATTGAGAAAAAATCTCTTGCATAACCTATTTCTTGGACTTTCTTTTGTTAAAAGTGTTATATGATCATTTAATATGGATATGCAATTAATGTGATTTTAAATTATGGAAATATATTTATTTTATATGATGTGTGAAGTTACATTGAATGTTTTTCATGGACTTTTGGTTGACATGAATTTCAATTTTAGTCCATGATGCTTTTCCATTACATATTAATTATCACACAATTATAGTCCTCTTTAGGAGAATTTATCTATTAGTATTGTGGAGATATGGCATATAAGGTTTAAAATTTAAATACATATTTCATGGTGACTCATTGACTAGCTAAGAGTGTTAGTTGAGGATGTCATGGTTTGGTATCAAATATTAGCTTCCAATATAGGCCAAATATAGGAAATTTTGAGAAGGGCCCAACATTCTTCCCTGTTATGTATGGTCATATAGATAATTTATGTCACTATTGGAAGGTCATATAACATATATTGGTGAATTTGGAATGCTTAATTTTAGACCTAGATGCGTGAATCTACCAATAGCTTTTTATTCCCATGAACATTTTGTCATAAGAGAGAGCACTAAAGGATGAGAACCTATGCAATCAATATAAATTGATAGATATGATAATGGGAGATCAATGATGGGGAGTGTCTATGGAATTTTAGGAGCATGTACCTTATCAAGGGATTATTTCCTCTAAATTTCCAAGATTACATCCCCCAAGTTAAATTGATGGCTAGGATCACTTGTAGCATTTTTAAAAGTGCTTGAATATGAGTAATAAAATGGTTCTAAATGGGTAGGTATGTATCTGTTGACTTATATCAATGGTCCACAATCACTACCACAATTAGAAGTGTATGAAGTGAACAAGTGCATAATTTTCCATGAACAGTTGAGATCTTACCCAAATATTCAGATCAATGGTTGAGATATTATATATGGATTGAGATCAACATCCCATTATTGATTGTGCATATTGGGGAACCTTTTGTCAGGGGTGTGCAGAGGGGGAGAACATGTTTTCCCATGACCAATTGAGATATCATTCATGGATCTTAATTGACAACCCATATCCCATAATTAGTGATATTTTTTTGTAATGTAAAATAATGTGGTTCAAGGCAACATAAAATATGGATCAATTTCCCAATTTCTTAGGAAAATGTACCACATAGAAGGCATGGGAGCAAGATAAGGCCCAAGGCTTGCATGAAAGTGCCAGGAAACTATGTAAAGGCCACCATAATTTGAAGTTGCTATTATGTAATTTTAACTAGACATAATAAAAGTAGTAGGTAATCTAGGTGGACTCGATATGAAAAAGTGTAAAAGTATAGAAGGGCATTGGTGAACCAATACAAAGAAAATTCATGAAATCCATAGCCTATGAAATCAAAGGAAGTTGGTCACTTCCGAGAGTGATTTGAGTTAACGGAGAAACATGAAAAATAATTGAATTTCGATGTGGCGCCCATGAAAAATCGTTGATGTATTTACAAGTTAATTCATTTTATTTCAATTAAGTTCCACCTTGAGCCCCACAATGTCCCCCAATATTTTGGAAACCATATGAAATTTTACATTAATTAAATGATGATGAATAAGGAAGGAAATTATATTGTATTACATTTCATTATCACATGCAAGGATGTAAAGACATAACTAAATTAATTTGTATGTATTTTCTATTTAAACCATTCCTCCTCACATTATAAATTTTAGTCAATCCATGCTCCAAAATATTTTTGAATCCTTATACCATCCCATTAGCTTAAGGTGGTATGGATTACTCTTCTAGTTATGTAACATTAACTATGTATCAAGTGCACTAATGGCAGATTTTATAAAATGGGTATTTTGATCGCTCATAATTACCTTTAGACACTCAAACCTTGTCACATTGTTCTAAAAATGAAGTGTTTAGGGATATCTAAAGTGTAGTATTTCATTTTTATTACTACAACCATATTTATATATACTCCATTCAATGATTATGTATATAGCTCTAGTTTCTCGTGTGGTAGGGTTAATTTTCCAAAAGTCAATTTCCCATTAATAGAATGACTCTATTGCAACTATTGGGAATAGTGGGCATTTTATCATGATTTAATTCATTTTTTTCTAGAAAACATCACACTTCTTCATGTAATATTCTATATCTAAAAATGATGAGGGAAACCAAAGTCTAGTGTGTAGCACTTTCCTTGTGGTTGTGATCCCTATGCAATATCATCCCTTAGCCCCTTCATGTTCTTCATACAATATATCATTTTTTCATGTTCTCACACACACTTGCATATATTTCCACTCACTGTCATATTGTATAAGTGGCCTAATATAAATTGGTAATGTATTATATCAATCGTCAATTGTATCCCATGCATACTCATGTAATGGGATATTTCTTTATAAGTGTCCAAAACTTCTATCATTTCTCCAAACTAGCCTATTGCAACATCCACTTGTAAAAGTTATGTATCAAGCAAGTTATCATCCAATCTCCCTTCATTTTTTCTTAATTAAAATATGGACAAGTGATATACTCCAACGTTATGTTTTCTCATCTTTACTACATTTTCAAATTCCCAATAACTTGCTCCGCAAGATGAAGAAACTCTAGCCCTTACAGATCATGTAAGATAGGAAAGTAGCATGCATTAGCAACTGATGTTGAGAACGAGGATGTGCATCCACCTCAGAAGAAGGAAAAAGAGTCCAATCTTGATGATATTTTAGATAGACTTCATTGATTTCTGCAAGGAGGCAAGGATCAAGAAGGAGTGGACAATTTCCTACAACTCTTAGCAGTTTAATAAAAAGATAAGTAATTCATATATTTCTCCCTTGATTAGTATTGCTACTTTTACTCCTTGGTCAACCTATTTTATTTGTATGTTTTTCTTGGTCATAATTGTTTCTTTAGTGATATCCTGAATGAGCTTTTCACGTACATCATGAAGGTTTTCAAAGTAATGATTTTGGTAGTAGATGGCAGCATCAGGAAGAACAAAGAAAAAATTGTGGCAAGAGGGTTCTCCTAGTAAGAGGGAGTAAACTATAAGAATATATATTTTCTCATGGATAGGTTCTTGTATTACCTAAAGGCTTGAGCACAAACTCAACAATAATTATTGGTGTTCAAGTGGGAGAAATTATGCAGACATCTGGGATCATTCAAATGATCAAAAGAGCTTCTAGCCATGAGGAAGCATGCAATCAAGCAGAGTTGAAGGAGAAGCCTTGCAAGAGTATGTCATGGATTAATATAGTCAATATTATTAGAGATATAACGTCGTTAGGAGTAGTATGTCTTTCTATGAGGAGACCACGTTATATAGTAGAAGTAATTGCTTACGTCACAGAGGGAGAAACACTAGTATAAGGACTTTCTTACATGACAGAGGAAGCAATAGTTGAAAATATATGTGCCTATGTGATAAAGGGAGCAACAGTGGCAAGAGTATTTTCTTTAGTGTCAGAGGGATGTGGGCTTGGAGATTGAAATGAAGTATTCTGGCTAGATACACTATTGCTTAGGATTAGATATTTAGATTCGGTGGATCTCACGATGTACAGGTAGTTGATTAGATCCTTAATGTACCTGGTTAAAACCAGGCCTGATATTTTCTTTTCAATGAACACCGTGAATATGGTCAAGCCAAGGAAGATACTTTGGGTTGTAGCAAAGCATGGTTGAGGTACTTGTGTGGTACAGTAGATATGGTTTGATATATGTCTTAGGTGATGAAATGTGGCTACAGAATATACATATTCCTCTTTGGCCATGATTGTAGATGATAAAAATAGCACCTTGGGGATTTTTCTTCAGCTTGGGATCAGTTGTAATATTTTGGTTTAGCAAGAAGTAGAATTATTTTTCACTAATTACAATAGAAGCATAGTGTATCACAACATGTGTTGCAAGTCGTGAATCAATGTGACTTTGAAAGCTTCTTGTAGGACTCTTTGATTAAATGACTTCCTTTGAGACATGGTGCAAAGAAGAGAAATGGAGCTCCAGTACATATTCGCATATTCGCGGATGAGCACATTGAGACATTCTCATATGATAGAGATTTATATGGTTTATATCCTATGAAATCATTAGAAAAAAACATATAAATAATGGGAAAAAAAAGAAGGGAGAGACATGGATTAGATGGTAAAACCCTAGACAAAAGAAGGGATAAACATGGATTAGATGGTAAAACCCTAGTGTGGGGAAACATCCATGGAAGCAACTCCTTTGTTCTCTAGATAAACTCTCAATCATATGAGGCTATACCACTCACATAAGAATTATATCCCATTAAATTTTCTCCCTTGAAATCACAATATAGCTTTCTTCACTTCAATTATATATGAGAGAGTGAAAGGAAAGCAATTCCTTAATACATGTGGGACAAAACCATTTTAGAATATAGAGAATTATTGAAAAATAACTTGGTTAAAATACCAATAGACAATCATTAATACATTCAAATTCTAATTGGATGACACCACCATTGGAAGCATTTTTTCTCACACGTGTGAGTTAAAAAGAGGCTTATTGTTATGTGTTATCATTGAGATAACTATCCTTCAGGTCAGTTTGTGACCCACTTAACTAGTAATCACATATTTTATTATTTTTAGGGCCTTTTGTCAATTTACTCCTAAAACAACTTGGTTGCCTCCAATAAATAAAGGGAAGTCAATTTGGAGAGAACAATTAACACACTCACTCATCTCTTAGAGAGTGTGCATTGGTAGCCTATTTTTTCTCTTAGACGTGATGGAGGATTGATGTAGTAAATTGTTTTGGGGAGGATATTGTGATTGGAGGGAATTTACTCTTGGATGATAAAGTGATTCTTTCGTTATTTTGTGCAACTCTTCTTCCATTTTGTAATTGTTGTAGAATCATGGTTTCTCTGAAATTTGCATCATGTGTATTGAACTTTCTATGCCTTTAACATCTCCTTTTGTAAATTTATCACCAAGTTTCCATAAAGGAACTTTAGTATAGCTTCCTCAGTTTTTAATTTTTATCTAAAATTAATTGAAAGGCGCAAGGGTTTGATGAAAATAATACTCTTTGTAGCATTTTCTCTTATAACACATTCCAATCAGTCTTCTTCTATATATCATTACCTTTCTCTCCATTAGCTCATGATTGAAAAATGACACAATTCAAATAGCGTGTTAATCCTATAAAAAAAAAAAAAAAAAATTTAATGTTTTCTGTGATGCATTAAGATTAGGTTCTAACAAAATTTGCATTTAATAGCATAAAATACCTTGGATCTTAGAATTTGCATCTACTAATTTGAAAAAGAAAAAGAAAACATTTTTAATCCTTTGTTCACCCAACTTTTAAGGGTTGATGCCTAGGTTTTTATAATTGTTTTATTTGTTTTCATCCATTGAAAATTGTTGCAATATTTTCCATAATTTACTTATGAATATACTTTGTTTAATTTGTGTTTATCATCAATTTTATGGTATTTTGTTATTGATTTCAAAAATTTTACATCGTGTAAATTGTATTGTTTAGAAACCTAATATTATGACAACAATTGATTAAGATAGCATGTGTTTGGAATCTATTTGATCCTCTCAAGGACTGCCCAATCCCCCTATATTTAGCCATGTCACCTTTTAAGTCATTACCTTAAATTATCTCTCATATCACCAAGAACCTTATTTTATTGAATATCAAATTTTGGTGTTTTATTTCATAGAGCCTTAGAGGGTATTTAGCTTGGGAGTTATTGAACTATTTATCTCTGAGATATACTAGAGGACCCTCCCTTGTAGGGTTAATATCCATCCATAGACTGAGTAAGCAAACAATTACTAAGGTGACAATGGTAGTTGATCTCATTGTTGCCCTTAATCTAGAGTTTTTAGTGAGACTTTGTACTAGTGTACTAGATTTTGTTGTAACAAGCCCTAATATGTTTTCCATATAATATCCATGGATTAAAATGATATTGAGTGGAACTAATGGTTAATAGCATGTGTTTCCACCTAAGAAGTCATGAGTTCAAATAGAGAGAGCGGTAGATTATGTATTCATTTGTATACTTTAGCAATCAAATCATGGCATGGAGGTGGGTCCCTTGTCTCACAAACAAGGCACCTCATACACAAATTTAGCGTTTGGCTTGGTCGTGACCTTAAAATTGGATCATTATTATGATTATTATTATATATCTCCATACTTTTTGTAACGCTTTTGCATCTTCCATTTGAAACGATATGTCTTGGATAAAAGTGCTCAATGGATTACGAACTGTGTGTGATTGTGTTCATAAATATGTGAACTATTTATCTCTTGCCTCACCTTTAAAAATATTTAAACAATAAGAGATCATGTGCTTAGAAATCAAATTTTCAAAAATTTTGGTCATATCCCCTCTGACCCAAGGATTCTTCCTTTAATACATAAGCATGGAGTTTTTTACCTCTAGTGGATGCCTTGGAACCATTCTCTTTCCAAGTAAATGCCTTGAGGGACAACATGCTCCAAGCCCATATTTGATGACATACATTATGTGTATGTTGACTATCATTATATTTTGAGTGTTAGGTTATACCATATGAACTAATCCAAAATCATATTACATGTGGCATTTGAGATTGGTTATAATTTCGAACACCTAAGTCTTAGTGATGCCTATATATATTTAGTTATATATATTTAATTTTATTCATAAGACTTAAAATAAATTTGAGATTTTATTTTTTTTTGTCTTCTCTTTTATCATTCCATATAAGTATGATGTGACCACCTACTAATATATCATATCTTTGACTATCCATTGCATATCTATTTTTTCTTTAAAAGAAAACATAAACTTTTAGTGGTCTTTGGATTTAAGAGTGAAAAGATAGAGCAACCTTATATAATAATTTTGAACATCAGACGCTTTCATTTTCATTCTATGTTAGCTATTGAAAATTCACCTTTATTGAAGATGGTTTATATGTTTACTAAACAATATAGTGAACTTCAACTTCGTTAAATTAAATGTAATGAGAATTTCTCCATCTACAAGAGATATCTTCCTTTTTACCATTTTACCATTACACATTAGTTACTTTAAATTTATCTTTATCTATAAAAATATTAAAAAATATAATATCATATTTTCTTTTTTCTTTTTTTTAATAATTTTTTAGAAAAACTCATGTTTCTCTTTATTAAATATTTAAAATAATACAATAACTTTTACATTTACATATAAATAATTTAAACTTCATTTATAAATAAATATAATAAAACTTATATTACATATAATATTTAGCTTATACATAAATCTTAATATGAATATTTATTTTTATACTATTAACATTAAATTAAAAAACATTATAAACTTTTCTTAAAATTAGCATATTAATCTCTTTCAATTACAAATTACTATTCACCTATATGATAAGGATTATGGATCTAATTGTAAACCCATCAATTAAATTTAAAACTCTAAAAATACGAAAGAGATTAAAAGAGCATAAATAAAAAGTTCTTTTATTTAAAACTAATAAATTTTAAGAAATGTGTTGATTAAATTTATTTAGATTTATTTGAATGATTAAAAAAATGATTGTGATAATGGCGTGTAATTCCTGGCTGTTTGGCCAAATGTTCTGTGCCGCCGCCGGTGAAACAGAAGGAAAAGAGCACGAGGACGGTACCCACAAGAGTGCAGGAAGTCAAAGACTCGAAAGTAGGTTTTTCTTCTCATGGTCTAAAGATGAGGTTAGCGTGTCAGCGCCGTGGAGCCCTTGCTATGAAAAGCAACAGAAAGCACTTGTAAGACACATGTGAGTCATGCACTACGCAGCTTGACAGCTATGTTATATTTTTCATTATTGGGATCACATCATACTTATCTTTCTTTTTATTGAACTAAGCTTTTAAGTACTTATCTTTCTTTTTATTGAACTAAGCTCTTAACTGGTAGTACTAATCATGGTTGTGAAAATGAAGTATGTTAACTTGTGACAATGAATTATGTTGAAGTATGTTAACTGGTAGTACTAATCATGGTTGTGAAAATGAATTATGATGTGTTATGATATTTCAACTCAAAATACTTTTAAATACTTATCTTTCTTTTTATTGCACTAAGCTTTTAAGTGGTAGTACTAATCATGGTTGTGAAAATGAAGTATGATACAACCATGAAGTATGATGTCTTATGATATTTCAATTCAAATTGTGTGAGTTCACCATTTTGAAATCTGCTTGATTCACTTGGAATTATCGTGGTAGCTTTCGAAATCTATGTCATATGGAATACAAAACTTTGCCAATGGTCAATTTCTCTATAATATATATATTAGTATTGAACTAATCAAGCACCGTATATGTTATACCTTATGATAGTTAAAGTATGTTACTATTATGTGGAATTATGTGGAATTAAAGAGTTCAAGGAGAAATAAATAAAAGGAAATAAGCATAAATATGTTTAAATAATTGTGAGATATTATTTTTGATTTGGTATATGTTATACTTTAGGATAGCTACAAGTATGTTACTATTATGTGGAATTAAAGATTTTAAGGAGAAAGAAATAAAAGGAAATAAACATAAATATGTTGAAATAATTGTGAAATATTATTTTTGATTTGGTATATGTTATATCTTGATTGCTATAAGTATGTGTTGACGGGAAAATTTGTTCGGCCAACAATAGGGGATCTCCTCGGTAGAAAGTCCCAATTAGACTCTGAACCATTTGAGATATGGATCCCGTCCGGAGGTGTGGGTCTGGCTACCGCTGAATACTCCTTCTCCTGGACGCAAATGAGCCCTGTAGAGTTGTAGATGTACAGTTATCGAATGATACAAGACAAATATCTATGATTATCAATGAGCATAAACACTACAAATAGCAAGATATAAAAGAAAACATGCGAATAAAGGAGATGATGTTAGCAGCACATCATTAAGGTCGTGTTCATAAGATTGTTCAAACCATAGAAGAAACAGTTCTACCTGGTAAGAACAACTTATATGTACTTGGGCGTTTTCGTGAATGAGATAGATGTCAATAATAAAATTACAGACATCCCCTATGTAAATAACATACCATCGTATACACATGTAGTAAGTTGAAATGCATAAAGAGGGTAATCAGAAAACACAGATCAATTAATCACAGGATATCAGACATATACGAAGAAATACTCATAGTATTGACACATTGATTTTCATCAGATCCAATAGTGGATTTAAAAAAAATGCTTGTATTCATTCATAATAGGTTGTTTAATGTTTTACAATTCTCTTCTCTCCTTTGGAGTCCAAAAAAAAGGGTCCTTTTACAAGTCCCCGAATGGGGTATATATAAGGCAAGATTGACCCTTGGGGGTCCTGACTCTTCACCTTCCCGTCTGTTGGGCTGCCTTGCGACCTGAATGGACGATGCGACCTGCGACCTGAATGGATAGTGCGACCTACGACCTGGTGCTGGAAGGTGCGACCTGCGACCCCTTCTGTAGGCTGTGCCTTGCAATCTGATCATGGGAGCGTGTGTGTGATCGCTAGGTCGAGAAAATCAACTTGTTTCTCTTTGAGGAAATTCTGCCATGCACGATAATCTGCAGCGATTGGGGAGATCAGAGGAGTATCTTCCCTTAACCGGTGTAGGCATTCTAAGGCATTCGGAATCAGAGTCTCCCTCTTGATTGTGACCTGGCTGGATAAGGAAGCCAGTTTGGTGTAAATCCAAACTGGCGTTACAACAAACTTAACCAAGTTCTCCTGTGATGCGGGAAGATCAGGTGTAGTGGCAGCTTATCTGATAGGCTATAGAAAGGCCTGAATCTCCTGATCTACCTGTCCCCATGTCCTTTCCACGCTCAATGCACCTAAAGAAGGAATATGGTGCAATTCATGCATCGAGTCAATGCCGCTGATCAGATGCTCATACGCGGACATCAACTTCTCTAGATATTTAAGTAATTTCTCCTTGGATTGCACCTTTATGCGAATTTGGACCTTGTCATTATGAGTGTGAATCAAATCTTTCTTGGGCAAGGTTTCCGGAACCTGCGGATATCTGCTTGTCCATTCTATCATTCTATCTAAAGCGGCGGAGGCCTCTTTCAGTTGATCATTTCTCTTCTTCGTTTCCACTTGGGCCCTTAGGAGGGGCGTGACTATTTGCTTTATGGTGAACATATCCCTGTACACTTGCTTCATGGTGGCTTCCAATGTCACCAACTCCCTCTGGACAGTAAGCATCACTTCGTTAATAAGGGTGTTTTTGCCTTGGAGCTGTTGGATTTCTTCCCTTAGTGTTCTCTTTTCTTGTTCTGGCCTAGCTTCCCTTTGTTCAGAGTCCTGTAATCTATTTTGTAGGGAAAGGATTTCCCTACTCATCCGGCTCACATTTTCTTCTATGGCTATGGCGAAATCAGTGCCAACTGATGCTCTCATCACTGGGTTGGTCCTAGTGTCTAGGACTATATCCTTTTCCGTCGTGGGTGTGAATGGGGCAGCAGGGTTTCGTGCTAGGCATCTCCTCTTTTCCCGTTGGATCTTGAAGGCGAACTAATCATAGGTGAGTCTCGTTAGGTTGAACACCTCCCCCTCCTGTCCTTTAGAGGAGCCTGGCTCTGAGAGTGCATAACGTGTGCTAATTGCAAGTACTTCGATGGAAGGTAGCTCGGTTTGTACTCCTATTACTGGGGGAAGTGTCTCGGCGTCTTTGGATATTTGATCCTCTTCCTCTTTGCTCTTTATTCTTCTGCTTCTTTCAAAAGCCGCTCTGCCTCTGCCTTATCTTGTTCTGCCTTTTTCATGCATTCTGCTTTCGCTTTTATTTTCTCTTCTTCTTTCCTTCTTCGTTCATTTTCTGCTCTTGCTTCCTCTTCTTCCTTCCTTTTCCGCTCAGCTTCTGCTTTTGCTTCTTGCTCTTCCTTCCTCCTGCGTTCTGCCTCTACCTGATCCAATTCTTTCTTGAGCTGTCGCTCAGCTTCTGCTTTCGCTTCCTGCTCTTCCTTCCTTTTCTTGGCATCCTCCACCTGTTTCTTTTTATGTTCTATCTTCAGGTTTTTCTTACGCTTATCTTTAGCTTCTTTCGCTTTATTTTCAGCTTCTAGCTGAGCTTCTGCTTCTGTCTCTTTCTTTTGGGCGTCGGAGTTGTGGCCTATGCTGGTTCGGGGCTTCTTGGCCTAGGAAGAAGAGGTGCCTCCCAACTCGTGGATTCTTTCCTCCAGAGTATGATCATCTTATTCCTCCTGATCGGACCATGCTCCTGAGGCGAGTTCCCTATCCATGTTATACCAGTTTCTTTTTGCATCCTCAAATGGGCGTTCAGTATGCTAGTAGCTCCATTTGAACTTGGCCCGTTTACAATGGTCATGGACTATCCTCTCAAGATCATATGTCCGGTGGTCCAACAGCCCCAGGTAAAAACCTTTGATTTGTTTGGCTTCTGCCTCTACCTCCCTGAAATCCTTGACTGTGTAAGCATCGATGGTGAGTGGTAATGTAGGCCACAGCTTTTTCTTACCTTTAGTAAGGACCTTTGAGAATCTGGAAGTCATCTAATAACATACTTCCTGAAGAAGCATCTTGTCCGTGACAAATTGGGGAAGAGCATGGGGAATCTTGAATGAAGCAAAGACTTGAATAAAGGTGTATTCTGTGAATGGAAACCAATGTGCTACTTTGACTAACGTTTCCATGGCTCGCCAGGACATACATGGGGTATCATGACCGAACAATTTCCTGTAGAGTGCAGGGATGAAAATTTGTGAGATTGACTCTCTAGCCTAATTGTACTTAGAGTCTCGAAATACCTGCAATTCTTTGTGAATTGGGCGTGCTCGCTCCTGATACCAGTTGTGGGCCCACCCCTCAAAGTAGCACCTGGAACAAACAGCATCCAAAAGGTAAGAGGCCATGTAAAATTTGGACGAGTATCCCTCCTCTGGTGCCAGTGCTACAAATATGTTTGTTTTGAGAGCCGCTATTAGTAAGTTGGCCCAGTTGAAATGGGTGTCATATACAGTGACAAAGTTCATCAAGGTTACCCAAGTACCACTAAATGTGGTGGCATTGGGATGACCATATATCCTAAAGAGCATAGCTGCCACCAGTTTGTATACCTTTCTGAGGCCTGCTACTGGGTACTCCTGATCTTTCTTGATCTTGAACTTTTCGGGTTCTTCCCACCATCCTCTCAGGGTGTCTGCTACAGGGACCGCATGGGTGGTGGCCCATTCCTCTGTGAATACATGTTCCCATTCTGGAAGTACGTAATAATATTCTACATCCGAGCCTTTTAGATTCGCAAAAGCCCTTCCCTTGTAGTCTCGAATTACCCACTTCCTGGGATCGATGTTCTGTATGATCCATTCAATCACTTCTACACATGGGAATATAGCTGGGTGGGCACTTACGTAGTGAAGCTTTGACCTCTTAACTTGTACATATATTTTTCGGTCGAGGAGGTCCTCTGGAAATTCTAGTTGGGCGAATTCCTGGTATACTTGATACCAACTCATACTTTCTCCTCTACTAAATGTACATGCGGTGTCCCCATAGATCGGGGGAGGAGACATTGGTATTTCACCTTCTATGATTTCTATCTCTGGGCTCTTATTTTTCTTGCGAAATGCCGGAGGCCCCATGTCGCTTGAGGCTGAAGAGATGGAGACGCACTCTAACACTGCTTCGAGGTTCCCTGGCATGTTCATAAAATAATCCCAGGATAATACAGATGCCATAATAATAAACGCCTAGGTACCGCTTTTAACTCTGACCAAATGAAATCCAGGAAAGGGTGGATTTGTGACTTGGCGACCTATTTCTTGGGTCGCTGGGTCACAGAGGTTTAAACTTTAGAAAGGAGCAACCTTGCGACTTGGCGACCTTGCGATCGGTTCACGGGTCGCTGAGTCGCATCGGTTTAACAATTCATGGGGTGCGACCTTGCGACTTAGCGACTTGCGACCGGGTCGCTGGGTTGCTAAGTTGCAAGGTCGCGAAAGTCCAATTTCGAGCAGAATGCGACTTGGCGACTTAGCGACCGGGGTTTCTGAGTCGCAAGGTCGCAACAGTTTAGTTTTGAGCGGAATTGCGACTTTGCGACTTAGCGACCGAGGTCGCTGGGTCGTGAGGACTGGAGGTCGCGATAGGGCTGGCCGGGAGATTTAGACGGAGACGCGGTCCTTTGCTTCATTTTTAACTTGAAACAACGCAAGGACTAAGTGATCAAACCCAAAAAATAGAGGTGAAGGGGTCATTAGGAGAAAAACAAACACAGGGGAGGCTGGATGGCTCTATATACAAAACTGTGTAAGAAAGAGCAGGGTTTGGATAATTTGAAAGATCTCAGGTTCCAAAAGATCAGCAATGGGGAATAGTGGGTGGCTTTAAAAGGGCTAAGGTAAGTGGAACAGGGCAACAAAAGGAAAAAATGGAAACATCAAGAGGAAAAGGCAACTTACCCGAGAAAATCGCGCTCCAGTTGGCTTGTCATAAGCGTTTTTTGCTCTTCGTCGTGTGGGTGAAATGCGACCTAGCGACCCTTCTATTTATAAAAGGGTCACCCATGTGAGCAATTAATGACGTCACTAGGTCGCAAATATCTCGCGCTTAAGAGAGGCGCGACCTCGTGACCTGGAGGGTTGCGGGTTGCAAGGTCGCTAGGTCACGATTTTGAAGTTTGAGTGCGATTTGCGACTTGGCGACCTGGCGACCTGATAGGTCGCAGGGTCGCTAGGTCGCAAATTGAGAAAAATATCTATACTGTGACTCAGCGACTTAAGGCTTTTCCTTAAACAGACTTGAACTTCAGATTTTGACTTAGCTTTTCGATGCTCAGGGGTCTCAAAAAAATTTAGATGGTGAATTTTTGGAGGGTGTTGTAGAGGCTACAGCAGTATGTTATTATTATGTGGAATTAAAAAGTTTAAGGAGAAATAAATAAAAGGGAATAAGCACAAATATGTTTAAATAATTGTGAAATATTATTTTTGATTTGGTAAATGTTATACTTTATGGTTATTGCAAGTATGTTACTAAAGTATGTGGAATTAAAAAGATTAAGGAGAAATAAATAAAAGGAAATAAGCACAAATATGTTTAAATAATTGGGAAATATTTTTTTTTCCTAAGTGATAGCATTACGGAATAGAATTTCTTACTATATTTTGAATTTTCTTTTCTTTTACATTTTTTAAAAATAGGAAAAAATGTAAATGAATATATACAAATTTCAAGTAAATGGTTTTGAATATTAACAAAAATATAAATAATGGTTGTTCAAAATAAATATTCTTGAGATATTTTTCATTTAAAATAATCGTTTTGGCATATTTTAAAGTTTTGTGATTTCAATGAAAGAAGTTTTTTTAAGGAAAATTGTAATTTCATGCCGAAAGTGGAATTGATAGTGGTATTTAAAGAAAAATATTAAGTGAATAAAAAATATTCATTATTAGTTTTACTCTTAAGTTAAAAACTAGGGCTTATATTAATTTTTATTTATTTATTTTATGTTTTTGTATTTTCAAAGAATTTGCATTTTAAAGGGTTTGATCATTCTCATTGCAAAAGTTAAGATTAAAATGGATCTAATCCAATAATAACATATTTCATATAATATGGATAATAACATATTTCATACAATATGGATAAGATATGTTAGATGTGTGCACTTGATAATGATACTTAACATTGTTTATGTAAGAAATAAAGCAAATAAGTTACATATTGTTTTGATAATTATTTTTGTATTTAAAAATAGTTCAAATTTGTGTTTTCTAAGCAAAGAGGTATTCAATATTAATTGAGTTAATTGTGTTATTGGGTAAATATATGCCTTATATTATTAAGGATAACTCAATTTAAAGGTAAATGGTTGTGATCTTCAACTTCTTTTGTATCACAAATTTACAAATTTGTTCTTCCAAAAGTGTTTTTGTACTAGTCCAAAGACCATTTTCACTATGGAGTTCATGAACATTACTCCTATTTTTCACTATATTCATTTGGTTGTTTAAATTCATATTGTTAGAAAATTAGTTCAAATCACTGAAACTGATATTAACAAAATAGTTGTGGTATTTCAACCTCATCTCAATAATGATTTCATTAGCATTCCAAGTCCCATTTTTAAACTTCACTATGATGTAATTCACAGGTTATGAATCCTAATGTAGCCATTATCAATGTTCATTGACTACAAATTACTAATAATTAATGCCTAAGTACCTCTAATTTACCAAGTGTTACTCGAGGTCTCCATTTAGTAAACCTATCTCATAACATTTTTTGTTCATGGAAAATTAAAGAATACCTCTAATACCACTAGATATTGATCAAAACCTCTCAAAATCCTTTAATGAAACCCCCCATCACCAATACATATTTTTGGGGAAAATAACTTCTATTGTTAATAGATATCCCATATTTCTACTAAACACCCCTTTCTATGCCCCACATTACCTATAAAATCCCTTTAGCCCACATCCCTCCCCGCCCTCCAGATACCTACAATATATTGACTCTAATTTTCAAATTTTCAAAACTCCCTTTATAAATGAACATGATAATATATTGTTCAAAAAGGTAAAGATCCATGCTCACGGATCTCACTTTTTCTCATAGAATGTCAAGATACCAACCATGATAACCCCTAATAATGTAGGAGACTCGATGAAATTTTAATAAGTAACATATGACCTCCTTGTTTCCAACATGCCTTGGCATATGGTTCAAAGTACTTGAGCTAATCCATGTATCTAATCCTTGGTGCTTTAAATTAAAGATGATGTTACTGGAATTAGTTCCTACAGAGTTATCCTCTGATGATGATCTGAGTGAACATTGTCAACAAAGGTTGTGTGACTTATCCACTTACGATGATCTCAGTGACATTAGTCAAAAAAGGTTGTGTGTGAAGATGGGTGTTGCTACCATTCAGGAAAGTTATATTCATATAACTTCTTTCAAAGTTCCACAAAAGTATAGTTTACGTACACACAAAATTGTACTCGAAATGTATTCGCCCAGGGAATCATCATCTGAGCTACTCAGGAATTTCGGTAAACTCGTGAAATATATGACACATTTGTCGAAGGAATAGTATTCATACAATGCACCACCAAACAATGTGCTTGTCAGATGGCTCGGGGTTCGTAAGTCAGTGTGGATAGAAGAAGAAGTAAGTGATGATAACACTCGAAGTGCTTCTATTACCATTTTAGCATCCTCTCATTCTAATAGAATGTCATCAACATCCCTCAAAGAAAGTGAGAGCTACTTCAGCTGAAATCTCTCGAAATCGATTAATGTCTTTGAGGGTTCTCTGCAGGGAGAAAATATTAGCGACTATGATGGAGAAGATTATGACTATGAGTACGAGAATAAAAATTTAATTCCACCCAATATTAAATTGGATGCACACACAGTTGATTGGATAGATAAATATGATCATGAAGCTCCCAATTTAGCAGCAGGTAAAGATCATTCAACTAACGATAGCGATGTGGAATTAACAATGATGACTTCCAGCCTTGCAAGGACCACCCGTCCAAGTTTACATTGGCCTATATTTCTTGGCTATTTGGGAAAATGTGTTGTGCATGGGTAAACATATTTTGACTGGATTTAGTGGCGGAATGGATGATAGGAAGTGGGGGTTTTTCCATAGTTCTTTTGGCATTTTTATCCACATGTAGACTTATGCAGTTCAACAACTCAAAAACTGTAACGAAGAATTGGCACTCTTCATATATTTAAATCACATCATTTGGAAGAGCCCTCCGAATCTCAGATAAATGAATTGTCTTTTTGCAGCCGTGAGTACTCATGCAATGAAGATGGTCTCTTGTTTTATAGTTTCCGTATATGATTTCCTCTACATTTTGTTGTATGCATATAAACAAAATAGATGTCAGTATGTGCATTGTATTATATTTTCAAATGTGTTGGAATTAATGGAGAAAGCTAGACTTAGATTATTGTTATGATGAGGATAGGTTTGAGACTCTAATCTTAGACCTCAGATCCTAATATCTAGGGAGTGGTTGAAACCATATCGTTAGTGTGAAAGCCTATATATTTGAGGCTCATCTGACTCAATAGTCAGTGCTTGTATGATTGTTTGTACACTCTCTAGTTATCTCACCTAGAGAGCCATTTAGTTTATATTTAATAGAAAACCAGTTCTTAACATGGTATCGGAGCATCAGTTTGAAATTTGATGAGTTTGTCGGCAGATGGAAGAATGGAGCGACTACTAGATTTGTTGTTGTTGTTTTCATCCAAAGAACTCATGAGCTATTGCCAGATTGGAGAGCCTGTCAGCATTGTCAGCTCGGAGGTGCTAGAATGCTGCATTCGGATTTGGCACTGCGTGAGTGCGTGGAGCGAAGATCATTGTGCTAGATCCTGTGATAGTCGATTGGCAGAATATTGGAGCTTGCGTGTGTGATCTACACAGCGGAAGTGGTGAAGCTTCGAATGCCACCTGATTTTTTTTTCAATTTGCCCGATTTCTGGTGGAATTGCATCAGCGATCACGGAACCTGAGACCTTGCCCTATTCATTGTGGCATGTAGCACACCTTACAGCGGCAATGTGGAGAACCCTTATGGGATCATGGACTTTGTGCAGTCCAAAAAATCGTCCGCAGTGGATGCCACGAATTATCAACTTGCGAGGTTAGCACGATCAGGTGATTTTTTCTGTTAAAGCACAAATCAGCATTGAGTAGTGTTCAATAAGAGGAGCGAATTAGGGTTTGTGGAGTGTCGTGGAAGAAGGCACAAATATTTGTTTCTAGATTGGAGTGCCTTGGCAAAATAGGTCATGGGGGAGGTCTGGTGTCTTATAACTGATCGAGATCTTCTCCAATTTACTTGACGCTAAGGGGGTCCTAAGGACCTACGAGGACGCGGTGTATAGCAGACCGCCGATAGGCTCAACGCTTAACATGAACCTTTTTCTTATGATCAACATTGATCTATTTTTATGTGGTTGAATTCCCTTATTGTTGCGTTATGTGGAGATTGTAGAGGCTGAGTTTGTGTGCTGAGCCTGCGTGGAGGCCATGAAAGCCAAGCATGGAGAAATTTTTAATGGCATTGTGAAGGTAAAGTTTGGTGGCTGATTGTGTTCAGGGAGTTGCAGCTATTATTGAAGGGTGTACTTGAGTGATGTTTCATCAGTGATTTGCTTCAGATTTGGTTGCATGGCATAGAAGCCACAGTCTACAAGGTTCTACAGTTGAAGAGCTACCAAAGGGAGAAGTTTCCCGCCTGGATGGTAACGAGGTTGTTGGAGCTCGTTAGAGGACCGAGTGGAGTCGAAAAGAAATCTGGAAGTAAGGCAAAGCTGGAATTTTCCAATGTGGTTGCACTTTTAGACATATTTGATCTTGATGATATTTTCTTCATAAGGCTTGGTGGTTTTATTAATGACCATGATTACCGAGAGATACTATATGTTCTGCAATAGCGTGAGATTGAAGACTCACGAGTTGTTCCTCTGGAAAAATGTAAAGATGAACATATGGTTGAAGATCAAGAAGACCCAGTAGTCATTCTTGAGGAAGGAAGTAAAGAGGAACATATTGTTGAAGATCAGTTGGACGAGCCACATGAAGCTGATTGCAAAGACGTGGCAGAAGAAGACAAAGCTGGAGAGAATTTAAATTATGATGATCTCATGAATATTTTTGTGTGTGTAGACGTTAGCAACAAAAACAAGGAAAAAGCAACAAAGTTTGAAGAGAAATTGAAGTTTCTTGAAGCATGGCTTGAAACACCATGTCTTTATGAGGCCAACACAGAAGTTGCATCCATAAATGTTGAAGACGACTTTGCTGAAGTTCACATGCGTGACACCAGAAATAGTGAGATAAAACATTCTCCTATTAAGCCTGTCATAATCTTGAGAACAATGAGGATAAGAGTTCAAGAATTTTGTCATTGGGGAAGACATGAGGTGAAGATATATCACTACCTCATGACGAGGAAAGTGAAGATGAAGCCTCACCTCAGAATGAACAAGTATAGACTCACAAGCATAAAGACCAAAATGAAAACCTCTGTTACCAAGTTTTTTCATGTTTTTTATTGTAAGCCTAGCTGAGACTAGACCAACAGGCGTATGTTATTTTTCAGTACCCTTTCTCCATTAAGGGCGAGTGTTGGAATTAATGGAGAAATTTAGACTTAGATTGTTGTTATGATGAGGATAGGTTTGAGACTCTAATCTTAGACCTCAGATCCTAATTTCTAGGGAGTGGTTGAAACCATCACGTTAGTGTGAAAGCCTATATATTTGAGGCTCATCTAACTCAATAGTCAGTGCTTGTATGAGTGTTTGTACACTCTCCACATATCTCACCTCGAGAGCCATTTAGTTTATAGTTAATAGAAAACCAGTTTTTAACAAAATGGAAATTCATCATGACAACACTCACATTCCATAGTGTCTACTTCTAATTCAGATTGTGAAGGTCTAGAATTGGAAGAATCGTAAACAAAAAAATTTCTATCGGCATAATAGGATGAGACATACTCCGAAGACATACTCAAGTAGCAAAAAATATTAAATAAAAAAAATTTAGGGTTACCTATATTAAGTTAAAAATTAGAGTTTTTATTAAAAAAAAATTTGCTTTATGTTTTGCATTTCAAAGTATTTTATCATTATCGTTGCATGATAAATATAAGATTAAAATGGATCTAAGTTAATAATATCATATTGTATACAATATGGATAAGATATGTTAGGTGTGTGCAACTCATGATAATATTTAACATTGCTAATGTAATAAATAAAGGAAAGAAGTTAAATATTGTTTGGAAAAACATAATTTCTATATTAAAAGTGGTTCAAATTATTGGTTTCCTAAGAAAAGAGGCTCTCAAGTGTAATTGAGTTATTAGGTAAACTTATGTGTTACGTTATTAAGGATAACTCAATTTAAAGGTAAATAGTATTGGTCTACAACCTCTTTTGTATCACAAATTTAAAAATTTGTTCCTGTGAAGGTGTTTATGGGCTAGTCCAAACACCATTTTCACTGTGGAGTTCATGAGCATTAGTCTTAGGTTTCATAGTAACCATTTTGTTGTTTAACTTCATAATGTTGAAAAACTGGTTCTAATCATTGAAATTGAGATTGAGAAGATATTTGTAGTATTTCAACCTCCTCTTAGTAATGGTTTCATTAGCATTTCAAGTCTTCTCTTTAAACTTCGATATGATGTAATTCATAGCTAATGAATCCTAATTTATCCCTTCTCACTACCCATTGACTGCAAATTACTAATACTCAATGCCCAATTACCTCTAATTTACCACTTGTTACCTAGGGTTTCCATTCAATCAACCTATGTCATAATGACTTTAATCACGGAATATTAAATAATACATCTAATCTCATTAGACATTGATAAAAACCTTTAAATACATATTTTTAAGAAATATAACTCTGATTGTTAATACATATCCCAGATTTTCACTAAATACCCTTTTTTATGCCCCGCAATACCTATAAAAGCCCCTTACCCCACATCCCTCCCCCCTCCAATACCTACAATATATTGACTCTGTTTTTTAAAATTTTGAAACACCCTTTATAAATGAACATGATAAGGTATTGGTCAAGAAGGTGAGAACCCATGTTCACGGATCCCACTCTTTCCCATGGAATGTTGAGGTGGACATCAACTCAAGCACCAATCACGATAACAATTAGTAATGTAAGAGACTTTATGAGATTTTAATAAGTAGCATATGATCGCCTTGTTGCTAGCATGCCTTGGCATATGGTTCAATTACTTGAGCTAACTCTTGGTGCTTTAACGACCTCTAATTACCACTAATCAACCCTAAATTACCTATAATCAACTACTAATTATCTCAAATTAATTCATCGTCAATGTATTTTTCCAATCAAAACCTCATGGGATTCCCACCTATTATGTGCTTATTCCCTAGAATATCAAGATGTCAATGGATCAATGTTGAATCCTTAGTTAAACTGAGAGGGGGGGTGAATCATTTTAACACATACATAAGCTTTTTAAACTTTTCGTCAAGCTTATTTACAACTTAATGTTATAACCAACTTTAATATGTGAACAGTCTTAATATGTTGCAGCAAGTATTAAATTAATGTGACACCAAACTTATTATGAGAGCAACAAACTTTAAGCAGATTGGATAGATCATATCAACACATAGGCAACACACACAGAGATAGCAGATATAAGTGGAAACCCATAAAGGGAGAAAACCACCTCTTATTATTGTTTTGATGCAAAGGCAAGCTCCAACTCCCTCTCACCACTGATTTTCTGCAGGCACAAACCTACAGGAGGCTCCAACCTTAGTCAGCTACAACTGACGTCTATCAAGCTTCAACTTGATATGGAAGCTCCAACTTCCTCATTCAATCAAAAGAAAATATTTGTTGATTTACCTCAGATATCAGCTCTGTTATGTAGCATATCTTTCTGCTCCTCTCTCTCTTATCTTCTCTGCCTCAATTCTTCATACTCTGCATTCTCTAACCTCACTCTCTAACCTCTCTATGCATATCAAGGTGATATAATTTATAGAGATTTCCTTATGATTTTTTGTATTCCTCAGGGAATTCGAAATGGATAGCCATACCTCTTAGCCTTCTGCCTTCTCATTTACTTTCTAGCTCACTCAGAAAAATATAACTGTATGTACTAATTTTAATACTACAGTGGGATTTTTGTTTTCTTCCGAAGACTTGCCAATGCATCACAAACAATAAAAATCAATTACAACATTTACATTCACATTTTAAGTTACATAAAAAAACAATTTCACTCAGCCCATTTTCTGGCCTTTGGCTTTGCTGGCTTTGTCTTTTCTGCTGCTGTTAAAAACTGTTCTGCATACTCTATTCACTGTCTTCTGCATATTCTCCAGCTTTCTGTGCTTGCACACCTGTCAAATTCATTCCTATTCATGTATACCTGTCGAGCCCACATTTTCATTCCTTTATCACAGAAACTTATTTTATTAACTAAAGTACTTTGCCTGATATTCTTCTCTTTCAATTTATTGCAGCTGAATATTATAACCCCTTTCATTCTTATGTTCCGGCAACTATAATATATCAACTTTGGAACAAAACTCAGGGTATTCGGGCCCACAATACTGGACCTTTTTCTATTTTCCAATGCGATTAATCTCCTTTGCGATGGTTCACTGTTCACTTCACTATGCTAATGCGATGAATCGCTTCGATGCGATGGTTCACTTTTCACCTCACTGTGCCGATGCGATGAATCGCTCTAATGCGATGGTTCACTGTTCACTTCACTGTGCCGATGTGATGTAAGGTGGAATTCAAACAAATATGAGACTCCCGTGTATAATGAATCGGGTCCGGAACTCAATCGCAATCGGAACTTTTGTTAACAAGTTCTGCTGCCATAAGTTTCTCTGATGCGATTAGTGAGGGTCCCACCTTATGGTACTTCGTATATGGAGCGCTTCACATATATATATACTTTTCCGCTTTACCTTTGATATATCCCAATTCTTCATAATATATGTTGGTCTACATTACATATAACAAACCCACAATAAATTCTCGCTTTTCACATATGTCAACATATACGACGCCTTCAACATTGTAATGAACCCTTTTGTTTTCGTATTTAAATCCCAAGCGAATGCTTATATAATGTCCTCGAGCCCAAAAACTATAGGAAGAGAGCGCGGGCCTCTGAAGAGCGACGACAGGATTGAAACCCTGCAGAACCCTGAGCTTGGTTCGGCAAGCTAGCCTGCAACGCCAACCATTACAAAACAGATCTGCAACGGCGCTCTCACCTGATTCGCTCCATGCACAACTCAGGGGGGGGTTTCACCCCCCCTTCTTTTACGCCTTTCATTTTTGGCAGCATCCCTATGGAAACCTCCAACTTCCCTACCAGCTCCAGATCTGAGGGAATCAGCCACGAATCGGAGCCAAAAGGAACTGCGTCAGCAGGGCACAATCCCAATCGACACAGCGAGCAAGAATCGTCCCCATGCAAGCCCATCTCGAAGGAAATACCAAGACTAATCATTGAAGATCCATGGATAGACAAATATAGAGACCACATGAGCAAACACGCCCTGATCTGCAGATTCATGGGGGTTCGACTGAACAAAAAGGCTCTATGCTGGTGGATAAACCAGAAATGGAAACCCAAAGGGGATTTTGAGCTTCAGCTGGGATCGAGGAGCTTTTCCACCGTCATCTTCGCCCACAGGGATGACCGAGATCGTATCTTCAAAGGAGTACCATATTTCTACAACTCTGCTGGACTATACATCACATACTGGAGGCCAAACTTCGCTCCAGAACAAGAGGATTTCAAAAAATTTCCAGTATGGATTCGCCTTCACTCTCTGCCTGTGGATTACTGGAACAAGAGAATCTTGGAGGCCATAGGAAACCAGCTGGGAGTCTTCATCAAAGCCTTAGATCTAAAATCACAAGGTAAGTACACTGCTTATGCTAGAATCTGTGTTTACTTGGATATTTCAGGACCCCTCCCAGGCCATATGGAGCTGATCCACAGAGGAGTGCACTGGAAACAAACCATTGATTATGAAAATATCTCATTCAGATGCCGAACCTGCCGCCAGCATGGACATCTCAGCCACGGATGCCTTATCAATCAACCACAGCGCAAAGCACAACAGGAACAAGTGGATACTCCAGCACCTGGCTTCACCCCCGCTTCAAGAAAGAATAAAGGGAAAAGAAGCAAAAAGGCTCCAAAACAACCCACCAACACTACCCCCACTAATAAGACCTCCACCCAGCAAAATAGCTTTGAAATTCTGGGCAATCTTGACTCATCGGAGCACCCATCAGCTCCTCAGGCCCCCACTAATCATGATCTAACAGATTCAAGCCAACCCAAGCCTACCACCAAAGCTCCAAGCTCAACCTCTGACCCAACCCATGCCAAGGCACCGCAACACCAACATGACTCCTCTTCCCTCCAGAATATCACCAGCCAAACCTCAGCGCAAACCCAGCAAAGCATATAAATGCATTTAGATCAGCCCTCCACAACCCCCTCAAACAATCCTCTGGAGGAGATCCTTGGTGATCTAGATCTTCAAAAGGTCAACGAGCAATGGTCCAAATTGGGAGTCGATGCCATTCCTCAAGACCATTTGGAGAAGATAGAATGGGGTCACCACTGCAGCATGGGAATACATCAACCGTAATGCGCCCAAAAGGCAAATGGGGAAATAGCAATGCAACAACATACAAGCCAACATGGATCTGGATCAATATAAACCACAGGGACCAGGCAAGAAAAGAGGGCGCAAATCCACAAGACAACAGATACAAGAGCTGGGCAGACGCCTAATCAACGAGGGAAAAATCAGGGCATTGGTCCTTTCTGCTCCAAAGACTGCTCAATGAAAATCACAACCTGGAACATCAGGGGGCTCAACGGCACCTCCAAAAGAAGGATCTTGAAAAACCGCCTATTCTCGCAGCACCCAGACATCGTCCTAGTGCAAGAATCCAAATGCTCTTCCAAGAGCATGGAAACTCTCAAAAAACTTGTCTCCAACAGTCATCAATGCATCAACATAGATCGGGCAAGCAGGAGGGTTGATCACATTCTGGAACAAAAGCAAATACATAGTACAAAATTCTCTGTCCACCAAGCACTCTCTATCGGTGATTTTCAACATGCCAGATTCAGGGCAATCGATCTGCGTTACCAATGTATATGGACCCCAACGACTTCAGGAAAAGTTGGAGATGCTGCTAGACCTAGATGAAGTCATACAACACCATGGGGCAGATCACTAGATTTTAGGAGGAGACTATAATATGATTACCAATCTAGTAGAGAAAAATGGAGGCCTACGAAGACTGGACAAGGACTCGGAAGAATTCACCACTTTTATTGCTGCTTCCAAACTCATTGACATCCCCACCGTCAATGGTCTACATACCTGGAACAATAAGCAAGGAGGGAAACGGCAGATAGCTTCAAGGCTTGACAGATTCCTCATGTCGGAATCCATTCTGTTGCAAAATATAGACATGGAGGCCAGCATTCTGCCCATAGGAGGATCTGATCACTGGCCAGTGTAGATCCACTTCACCAATTTGGATAAACCCCAAAACAGACCTTTCAGATTTGAGGCCTTTTGGACAGAGCACCCATCATTCATGCAGAATATACAAAACTGGTGGACTCAAGCCACCATAAGGAGCGACAACATCATGTACATAATCCAGCAGAAGCTCAAAACCATAAAGACCAACCTCAAACAATGGAACAAAGATACCTTTGGCGACATATTTCAAGCCAAAAGAGAACTTGAGGTAAAAATGGCGAACCTCCAGCAAAATTTGATCACAGAAGGGCCCAATGAGGAGCGGAACACTCAAGAATCGATTCTGCAAAGGCAATGGGAAGAAAGACTAAAACAGGAAGAGCTACTGTGGAGACAGAAATCGAGAGTGCAATGGTTAAAACAGGGCAAGCGCAACACCAGCTTCTTTCACAAGTCCACCATCCAGAATAGAGCTTTTAATCGCATCCTATCCCTCAAGACTGCAGATGGCGATCAAGTCTTCTCAAGGGATCACATTGGATCTGAGCTTAACTCCATTTCACCTCTCTTCTCAGTGAACTGCTTCAAGATCAATCCCAAGCCATAAAGGAAATTTTGGGGGCCATACCCAGCTTAGTTACAGAGGATCAAAATGCCCTGCTTCTAAGAGAGTTTACTGAGCAGGAGATTGAAGAAACCGTCTTCTCCATGGCCACGAACAAGGCCCCCGGACCTGACGGATTTACAATTGAATTCTTCAAGGCATGCTGGCCCATCATTAAAGCTGACCTTCTTATTCTTGTAAGAAACTTTCACAGAACCAAGAAAGTCCTACCTGCCATCAATGCCACTTTCCTTACCTTAATTCCCAAATCGAACCAGGCTGACTCCCCTGACAAGTTCCGCCCCATAGCCCTTTGCAATGTCCTCTATAAAATCCTTTCCAAATTGATGGCTGACAGACTTAAATCCGTCCTCCCCTCAATCATTTCTCAAGAGAAAACTGGCTACGTCGAAGGAAGGCAGATCACTGACAGCATAATCCTCACCCAGGAAGTATTGCACTCTCTCAAAACAAACAGATCTCCAGGCATGTTAATCCAGCTTGATCTGTCCAAGGCCTTTGACAGAATCAGCTGGAAATATATGAAATCAATCCTCCAAGCTTTTGGATTCAGTCAGCTATGGACAAACTGGATAATGGAAATGGTTTCAGGTGCCTTCTTCTCTATCCTGCTAAATGGAGGACCCCTACAACCCTTCAGTCCATCCAGAGGTATAAGACAAGGAGACCCCCTGTCTCCTTTTCTCTTCATCATAATGGCAGAAGGGCTAGGAAGATCCTTAACCAAGGCAAAGCAGCAGAACCAACTCAAAGGCATCAAACCGGTACACCAAGGACCCACTGTAATGCATTAGCAATTTGTTGACGATACCATGCTCATGGGTGCCCCCACAGTACAGGAAGCTCGAACCATCAGCAAGGTGTTAAAAACCTTCTCGGAAGCCTCAGGTATGGAAATCAATCTAACCAAATCCAAACTTTTTTTCTTCAACACATCCATTCCTGTGCGGAGAAATCTCAGCAAAATTCTGAATATTCAAAAGAACTCCCTTCCAACCAAATACCTTGGTATACCGCTTTCGGAACATGCCTATAGATCAAGCAACTGGGAAGCCCTTCTCAACAAAATGAGAGCCATGCTAAGCAGTTGGACCCACCAGGCACTAAACATGGCCAGCAGACTGATATTGATAAAGTCCATCCTTCAAACCATGCCAGCCTACATGTTCTCAGCACTTGCAGCCCCTAAGGTGGCTTACAAGACCATCTGAAACATTCAGTGCTCCTTTCTCTGGAATGGACCCTCTAAGAAATACAAATGGGCCCTCCTCAAATGGATAAACATCTGCAAACCAAAAATGGAGGGAGGTTTGGGCCTCCGAGACCCTGAGATATTAAGCAAGGCCGTAGCAGCAAAAATCTGGTGGAGATGGGTTGAAAATCCTGACTCCCTCTGGGGCGCCCTGTGGAAAGCGAAGTATACAACCCAAATCAGGGACAAAGACCTCATCCGGCTTACAGGCACCACTCAAGGATCCCCAATCTGGAACAAAGCCTGGGAAAATAGACATATTTTTCAGCAGCATAGCTTCTAGGAAGTACACCAAGGCAACACAGCCCTATTCTGGGAAGATGCCTGGCAGCAGCTTCCAGCCTTGGAACACCCAGACTGGCACACTCTTAAAATAGCCATGCAGGAGGAAGGCAAGATTACGGTAGCAGACTACTGGCAACCGGCAAGCGAAGCAACCATATGGCAGAACTGGATTTCCAGAGAACAATGGCATACCCCAGCAGGCCCAAGGAATGTAGACCATTTTCTACAAGACTTGGACAAAAGAAGAATCCTCAGATCCAACAAAGAGGACATCCTAAGATGGGGATGTAACCCCAAAGGCACGTTCAACCTCAAAGAAGCTTATAAGCTCTTGGCGGCCTCCCCGAATCAACAATCAGACCACAAATGGCAAACCCTGTGGAGCAGAGGAACTTGGCCAAAAATCACACTTTTCTCCTGGCTAGTCCTGCATAACAGGGCTCTCACATGGGACAACCTTCAGAAACGAGGTTTTGTAGGCCCTTCTCGATGTATGCTCTGCGAGAATGGTTCGGAAACGCTCAATCACCTGCTCAATACCTGTCCCACGGCTTGCTCTCTGTGGGATGACATGGCCATGGTCTTCAGACAATCAGATAGAGACAGAAAATCCATCCAAATTTCACTAAGCCAGTGGAGATCTTCCATATCCTCCAATCCCCTGGTCAACAGTGCCTGGAATCTTGTTCCAGGCGCTTTAGTTTGGATCCTATGGAAAGAGAGAAACGCAAGAATATTCAAAAACATAGCCACAGGAGTACACACGCTGATAAGGAAAGTTCGACTGCTCATCACAGAAACAGTCAACGCCATGGGCATACAGAAGATAGAGGGAAACGCATCTCTAAACGAGGCAAGAATAATACAGATCCTGCATCTTCAAACAAGGACCAACTCTGCTGGAAGGAACCAGACCTCAACAGGAACGACACAGGACAAATGGACTCTGCCCCCCTTTAACACATTCAAACTCAATTTTGACGGGGCTTCAAGACAAAACCCGGGCATGGCAGGCTATGGGGGAGCAGTACGGGATCACACAGGAGCAATTCACCTCATCTATCACGGCAATCTCGGAGTGAACACCAATAACGCTGCAGAACTAATCGCTTTCCTCCAAGGCCTCACTCTGGTTGGCCGATACAAACTCCTACCTCTGATAATGGAGGGCGATTCAGAGATAATAATAAGACTGATCAGAAAACTCCAGATGGGCACACAAGTGCACAAAGTAACCCCAAGCTAGAGGCTGTCAACAATACTAAAAGATCTCCAAAGCCAACTCTGCAACATGAAAGGGATCACCTTCCAAGCCGTTCGAAGGAAAGCAAACAAGCTAGCTGATGCATTGGAAAATGAAGGGATCGACTCCAATCTGGCAGAGTACCACAGCCTTTGGCATGATCAGGAGGCGGGAGAACTCAAAGCCAAATGCCACAATATCCAACAAGCGGATCTGCAAGCACAAGCCTAGGCCACAAGGGGTCCTCGTTACAGGAAACCATGGCAAACTCAATCAATGCCTGATCGATTATGAGCAAGTCACGCCCAAGGGAGAATACAGCCAACAGGATTGGGCAAAATCAAGCAGCATCCCGTCACACTGGTCTCTGACACGAAAATCCGCATTGCAGAATGCTCGATCACCATCTTCAGACAGCGCAGCTCTGTGCTGACAGGACTTTCTGGGCGCGCCAGGGCGTATTGAGCTACAAGCATAGTTCTACGGGCCAAGCGACCTTAATCTTCAACGAATATATCCATTGGAAGCAATATCTCCGGGAGGTCACATTGACTCGCAGGAATCTATGTATTTTTATACAACAAAACTAATATAATCTGCTTAACTTTACAAAAAAAAAAAAGTCCTCGGGCCCCATAGTATATCATATGGTTCGCATATACAAACTCTTACATGCACATGGTTTCATCATAATATATAGATCAACATATATATATATATATTCCTCAAATCACCCGTTAAAAATCCCTTACCAAACCTTTGACTTTGTGTAAAGCACCAATAACTAAAGTTCATCGCCTCATATCAAACAATATATGTCTGTCGCCATATATATATATGTGTGTGTGTGTGTTCCCCACTTCAATAGTCACAAGCATTACAGCACCACAGACTTATATTAAAACTTAAGCAAATAATTAACCCTAATACCTGCGCCAATAACACTCGGCCTAAGGTTAAATTATCAACCACTGATATATTTTACAGTCTGGGCCCATATTTCAATTAACTCTCGTTTTCCATCCAACCATTCAATCAGGGAATTAACAATGATTAAAACCCAACATTATGCGAAATTTCAACTAGGGCCCAACAACATAAAGCACCTTCTCATCCGACGGTGGGGAACTTATCACGTCGTCCAGGATGATCCGACGATCGTCATGCCATATCGTGTTTTTTATTGAGCCGATCTTTAACCGCTCAAACGAACATGATAAAAATTGTTTTGTAAAACCGCCTTAAGACACGTGGCCATCAATGACATATATCGTGTTCTTTTTTACAATTCTACTTGCCACTTCAACTATCGCGCAAACCCACTGGTTTTTGAGCGCCGGTTTTACTGTTCACGTTCAGGGTTCCGTTTATATTCATGGTTCTGCTTCATCAAATTCTTCGCTCCTTCGTAAATATATATACTCCGTTCAAAGGTTTCATTTCATATTTCTTCAGCACTTCAATATATGAACTCCGCCTTAACAGATAAACCCATGTTTCATTGTTATTTTAATACAACACTACCATAAGGTTTAACACCCGACTGCATTAGGTTTTTATTGCTTAACCCTTAGTTCCACCTCTTACCCTCAGGGTTCCGTCTTAACCCTTCAACATTTTATTATAAACATTTCGTTGTGCTCTCGCCGCCTTCTGATATTAAAAACAATAGTTCTATCAGAATTGACATTGCTCATTCAAGATTGGAATCTGGATTCTACAAAAACTCACTCTGTCTATATATGAAAGCTACCATAGGATGAGCGTTAATGGCTTTTAAACTTTGCGTTGTGGCCCTGAATATTCCCCTAACTGTTTGTACTTCTTTCTCTTCTGCATAGTCCAAATCTTTCTCTGTGAGCTCTTCTCCATTGGAACCCCCTCTGGATCTTTGCACTCTCTGTCTATTCTGTTACCCTGTCTCTGTATTCTCGGTAGGTATAGTCTGATGCTCTGTCAAATGCAAACTCCTGTCACTGTATTCTCTGTATGTATAGTCTACTGCCTTGTCAAATGTAAACAAACCCTCATTCACCAAACTATCTTCTCCTCTGCCTCTGCTGTTGTCCTTTGCCATCAATGACAACACTTCTAACAATCAACTCTCAACCACAATAGAAATTGGTAACCCAACAAGACTCACATAGTGATGCAGGAGGATCTCCGAGTACAGGTGAATTTAAATTTACTCTGAAATCAAAGTGGTTAGAATGTGGAAAACTCAATACTAGGTTTAAGTGCTCGTTGCCCTGATTCCAACGGTTTGAATGGCACTCCAATCCAAGCCCCTATGGAGAAGTTAGAGCAATTCAAATTTGCGGTCAAAGTTGGGCAATGGCCAGGTTTAAGTGTCCTGCAATTTCATCGTCAACCGGCAGGGAACCTAGCACCCAAGAAGCAGGCGAATTTGTTGGATACTTAGTTTGCCCAATAACCTCTGGGTTCGAGAATTATTTTTAAAAATGGCCATGGTTTTAAAAAATAAAATAAAAAATTAATATAAATGGGTGGCGGGCCACCAACCCTGCCACCCCACAATTGCATTGTATATATATATATATATATATGCATGTATGTATGTATGTATGTATGTATGTGTACATACATACATACATACATGCATATATGTATGTATGTATGTACACATACATACATACATACATACATGCATATATATATATATATATATATATATATATATATATATATATATAGAGTTATCAACCCCGCCACCCCTGGAACCGCCCAACCACCATATGGGTCGGCGGCCATGACCTTGTCGAACCCGCAAACCAAGATACTATATATAATGCTAGAGGCAGCATATAATACAAGACCGGCGGGGATCGAACCCACCCGGCCCACGTGGCCGGCCCCTGAGTAATCAGTCCCAAAATAAACTCAAATCAAAGCTCTGCGGAAAATTAGGAACCACAATGGGGTGCGGTTGGGTCGGGTCGCATGGAGCAGACCCGCCCACTGCCCTTGCCATAATTGCATTTTGTTCAACCAAAATGGGAGGGGCGGGATTTGATCCCCCAACACCTCCTCAACCAACTCCTAAGTTAACCAATGCATCGACGGAGCTACTTTGTACACTCTTCCCATAAACTTATATAAAACCTCAGTTTCACAGTGCGCCCAGGGGACAGAGCAGGGAATAGGAAGGGAACAACGAGCAGGCCAAAGGGGTGGAACCATGCCTAGGGAATATTGAGGGGCATCAGAAAGATTCCTTGGGGTGCAGAACTTGCCAGTGTCATTTTTGGACAAATTTTATGTCAATTTTACACCTCTCTGCGACGGGAACTCAACGGTGATGTTCGTTTCTACATCAGAGCTCTCCATTTTGCGGTCATTTTCCAGATTGGAGGTATAAGGGTGCTTTATGTAATTTTACGTGTACTTATTCTTCTTCTTTCCAATTAATGAATGAAGGCCTCCCCACTGTTGAGCAGGGCCCAGAGATGTAGTCCAAATTGGACAAACTCTGTAATCAATTTTTTGGTGTCTTTATCTCATGCATGCTATGACCTCTTTTCTCTTCGCCTTATGTGCTTATGTTTTATAATTTTAAGTGCTCTGTTATATGTAATTATTTAATGCATCTATAAGCAAAATATTTTGGATCAAGTGGTATCAGAGTAGGTCTTTGTTGATGTGAATTTCATAAGTACATGCTAACCAGAAATAAGCTTCAAGAGGTGAAGGAAAGCTTAATTCCTTTGATCCTAAAGCAGGACGTGCACCACAAAGAAGAGACATGGTAGATGAAGAATCTTGTTGGGAAGAAGAGCGGAATTACCACAAATAATTATACAACTTGGAAGAGAAGGTATACAAATTTTTTGAAGAGTATGAAAATACCGTCAAGCCCAAGAAGAAAGATGTAGATGATCATGGATCAGTAAATCATGGAGATGGTGGAGAAGCGCCCCCTCCATATCCATCTTCTAGTGATAGTTCCTCCTCTTCTTCTCATCATTCTCGCACATGTCATAGCCATCATGGAAAATTTTAGGGGCTAATATTCGTAGGTGGGCTAATTTTCCATGGTTTTTCCAAAAAAAAGATTCGCTAATTTCCATTTTTTTATAACGCCCAAATTTTAAAATATAAAATTATTTTACATTAAAAGTCGCCAAATTATATAGACAATATATATAATATCATTGTAAATTTGAATAATTTTACAAATACATCAATAAAAATTTTATAGTTTGCATATTAGGGACTAGTGATATTCGCCAATTTTTTAAACTTCAAGATAATTTTCCATCTTTAAAGTTATCCCTGATAGCCATACATCTAAGAAACCTTTCCTTAAACTAGATGTAAATTTTGACTTGCCTATGTATACAGGAGAATGTAATATGGAGAAGCTCAACAATTGGATTAGATGGGTTGAGGTATATTGTCGGATTCAACAGATCAAGAAATACGAGGCAAAGATCCAATTGGCATCCCTTTGACTGGGTGGCACCGCTCTCGTTTGGTGGGAGATAAAATTGCAAGGCAGCAACAATCTGGGGAATCTTCTCTCCTCATGGTCAAATTTTATTTCTGCATTGAAAACTCAGTTTTACCCATTGGGATATACGCAAAAAGAATCAATGGAATGGAGACACCTAAAGCAAGACAAAAGCCAAAATGTGCAAAACTTCACTAAAGAATTTAGAAAACAAACATTGAACTTAGACATTTCATTAGATTCACCAGAGATTGTAACTAAGTATATTCGTTCTTTACATGGTTAAATAAGGCATTCATTATTATTGTTTGAGCCTGCTACTATCGATGAGGCTAGTGTGAAGGCCATGCATCTTGATAGCAGGGGGACGCATGAAAAAAATTACCACCCAAAAGGAGCCGCAACAGCCAAGAGAAGAGGAGCAAAGCCCTCTTGTACACATTGTGATAAAGAGGGACACAATGAAGAGAGTTGTTGGAAACTGCACCCTGAGCTAAGACCTAAGAGGGATGACAAAAAGGAGAGGCAGAAGAGAGTTGCTACCATGCAACAAGATCAAAAGTCTGAAACAAAGTAAGATGATAAGTTCATGGCTGCAGGAGTTGCATGAGGTAGACCAATTCACTTGGGATCAGATTCTAGTGATAAAAGGAGGATTGCAGCTCTTGGAATCACCACAGATGGACCCATCGATTTGGGTTCAAATTCGGGCGATGAAACAAAAATTTCAATAGGTAATGTACCAAATATGAAAAGGTCGCCCAATGCGGCATGGCTCTTGGAACTTGAGGAGATCAATCAAAGAATTCAAGCAGAGAATGTTGAGCTAAGGAGACTCCTACGGGAATCAGGTAAGGAGAAAAAAAGGTTCCTATGCCAGTTTCAAGCTAAGGATGAGGCCTTGGAAAAGTTGCAGCATAACCCCCTTGAGGTAAAAAGTGATCCTTCGATTTCATATACTTTTCATGATGATTATTTCTCTTTGTTTGAAAAGCATACTATAGGTATGAAATCCAAACTGTTAAATAAAATGGGGTATCAGGGAAAGGGCCTTGGCATTAATGACCAAGGAATCATAAACCCCATCAAAGTAGAGGAATTACCCCGTCATGCAGGACTTGCGTATGTCAGGAAGGAGGTTTGGGAATGATCCAAAACAGCCAGCGACGCGCCAACAACATATGATGAGAGTGCCTCATCACATTCCAGCGATAGTGAGGGATCCATGAACACTTCTCAGAGGCACATGGGGAGGAAGAATTCGAAGATGATCAGGAAAGTTTGCATGTCAAACACTTCAGGCCCAAAAATCACCCATGAAGAATCCAGACATCGAAGATATTTCACAAGAAAATCTGCCAAAGAGAGATGACCCATTTACTTTATTAATTAAAAGATGGTTTTTTTAGAGGTATTAGTTTGTTATGGCCACAGTTTGTAAATCATGCATTGCGAATAAATGTAAAAAGTGATGACATGTCTTCCATCGCTTCAAAATGTAATGATGATATTTTTTGCCTTTCCTTATGAGTAGATGAAGTATTGGTTTCTATTATGTAATTTTGTAAGAAGTTCTCCAGATTATCCACAGTATTGAAGAACATGTGTCGACGTTTCAAACCCCAACTGGGATCCATCATCAGGACTATTTTAGAATAGTCCTGATGATGGATCCCAGTTGGGGTTCGGAACGTCGACACATGTTCTTCAATACTGTGGATAATCCGGAGAAATTCTTACAAAATAATCACCACAGGGGTTTAAAAACCAAAATTTTGTCTCTACACGGAGGGGATTCTTGGGATGAGATTTGTAATCTTGAAAAAACTAGAATAAAAATTGAAAGAAGGGTAGCAGACTTGATATTTCTTAAAGAATCATTCTAAAATATTCCTGATGATGGATCCCAGTTGGGGTTCGAAACGTCGACACATGTTCTTCAATACTGTGGATAATCTGGAGAACTTCTTACAAAATAATCACCACAGGAGTTTAAAAACCAAAATATTATGTAATTGTTGACCAAAGAGTGTGTGCTATAAACTCTTGGCAACTGTGAGGTTGATTGAGTCATGTATGGTTTGTATATGATTGCAAGGATGTACCATATTTGCATGCAGGTGATTGAAAGTGTCACTAGTACATTTGGCAGAAATTCTGACACTTGGTTCCGACAGTTTTGACCAAATGTCGGAAATTTCCTCAGATTTTTTCAATCCCGCCCGAAACCGTCGCTATACCAACGTCAACAGAAATGTGTCGCAATACCGACACTTAGACAAAGTGTCACAATTGCGACGTTTGAAGGAAGACATCACAATTGCGACACTATGCCCCAAAGCGTCGCTATTGCGATGGCTGCTTCCAAACGTCGCAATTGTGACACAATGTCTAAGTGTCGCAATTGCGACGTTTGGAGGCAGCCATCACAATAGCGACGCTTTGTTTGCGACACAATGTCTAAGTGTCACAATTACGACGTTTAGAGGGATCCGTCAGCGACGCTGTGGCCACCGTCGGTATAACGACACTTATATCCAATAAACGACAGTTATATGCCGTTGCAAAAA
The DNA here is from genome assembly GCA_034641835.2 of Pinus albicaulis. NCBI lineage: Eukaryota > Viridiplantae > Streptophyta > Pinopsida > Pinales > Pinaceae > Pinus > Pinus albicaulis. Next base: position 92,678,548 of record CM076569.1, on the reverse strand, counting down.
TGGTCGGCTTACAGAGCAGCGCGAGGAGTAGTTAATGGAGGCACCTTTGCGATTGCGCATAATTTGGAGAGAAAATAGTAATAATGAGAGAGGCTCCTTTAATTGCGTCTTTGATTTGTAAAGGTATGGATTGTCCAGCCTGCAATTCTATGCTGTCGAGAAAGACTCGCAATCCTCTGGAAACAAGATTGTTGTGAAGATGCCTGGCGAAGAAACGGACATCGGGTTCACGACTGTTGATGAACACATCGTAGTCCGGAAAAGAAGGCACCAAGGAGGGTATTCTTAAAAACAGAGCGTTGTATTGTTTTGGAAACAGAGCAATTTAATAGTAAACACGGGAGATTTTAATTTAGAAGAACGTGATCCCACAGACCACAGACCAAATCAGCCATCCACGTGGAAGCAAGCAATTCGATCGCATTATTTTTTGGCCCGTCTGCATTGTGGAATTCCGAACCCGAAACATTATAGGGCGGAATTAATTTGATTTTCGCGTCACAGTTTTCCTTCGTACGAAAAGCCAAAAAATAGACCCAAATTTTTATATGGCGTATTCTATGAAGTTTTTGTGTCACAAATTAGGGTGACATCAGCAGGCTATTTTGGAACGCGAATTTGTGATTGAAATCGGGTTTATTTTTTTTGAAGTCCAGACATATGATATAGTTTTATTAATATTTTGTTATAAGTTTTGTTTCACCGCCCGATAGTTATTTAAACCATTGGCTCATACATAACATATGCGCAAATATTTCACTTTGGGCATTTGTAATGTGGGCCCCGAATACTTTAAATAGGTACATATACATTAGATAGTTTAAAAGTTTTGAGGATTGCACCCCCGGTGCAATTGTTTGTTTATAATATTATATGATACATGTGAGATAAAGGTTTATTATTTATCATATATAAATCAATTTTATCAATATTGGAAATTTACACTTTTATGAGGTGATGTTATAAGTAAATTCATAAATATCTCTTTTTAATCCTCATTTTACTCCATGAATATGTTTGGAAATTAAATTTCAATAGATTAATTTTCTCCTAACCTATGTATCATCAATATTGTACATTTACATTCTTAATTATGAGGTGATGTTATAGGTAAATCCATGAATATCTCCTTTTAATCTTCATTTTACTTCATGAATATGTTTGGAAATGAAATTTCAATAGATTAATTTTCTTGCTATTATATGTTTTACGAAGATATGGTAAGGAATTCTCTCTTGTTCTTCTTATAAATAATTATATATAATTTTTTTTTCAAAGTAGATTAAAAAAATTATATGAGAAAAATTATTAATTCATCAATATGTGTGTGTGTGTGTGTTGTGAGGAATAATTTCATAGTTCAACTTAATGGTTCATTATATAATCATGTGATCATCACCAATGATATATCTTAAAAAGGAACTGAAAAGCCATGTGTACAAAATCGATGTATACTCTAGAGAGTGGTTCTCATATCACTATGTAGATTGTTGTATGCTACTTCAAAAAAATTATAAGATAAACTGTAATGCACATCATATATGCACCATAACAATTGGTACAGGGTAAAACCCACCTGCCACACCTTTGTACTCGATGCAATTTTCTCTGTCAACTCTTCTAGCTGTGGGAGTTTCCTCCAAGGATCATAATACCCCCAAGGCCTGTTATCACCCTAGTAATTCTCAGGTTGTGGGATAGGGATTTTTGTAGTTAAGAACACCAGGGGTAACCAAGAACCACTTTGGGAATTCAAGATCTAGCCTTCTTGAACCCTAGAGAGGGATCTCTCCGTATGATTTAGCTTTGTTTTAGTAACAGATATTAGGCTAGCTATGATTGTGTATTTGGGTTTGATTTTAAAATATTGGTGGGAATAAAGAGATTTCAAGGTAAACCAAAAGGATATACTAGAATATTGGGCAATGGAGTCAACTCTCTAGGCAAGCAGAACTAAGAAATAAGGCTCAGAGATGCAAATGTGCTAAGGGCAAGATAGGTGACCTTCTAAGGCTATGTATAGGCTTGATTTGATGGAGTGGATGGAATATGAGCAAAAGGGCACTTAAGAATCCTTAAGCTACAAATAAGAAGATTGAAGAAGGGGATCTAACTGGGAACCGTAGAACTGCCCATAAGGTTTTACGAACAGGCTATTACTGGCCTACCATCTTTAAGGATGCCAAAAAATTCATGCAGGCCTGTGATAGCTGCCAAAGGGCAGGACGCCCTGGGCAGTCTGATGAAATGACTTTGAACCCTCAACTAGTGATTGAACCATTTGAACATTGGGCACTTGATTTTGTTGGCCCTATTAGTCCTCCCTCAAACCAAAAAACATACATCCTAGTTGCAACCGAATATGTCACTAAGTGGGTCGAAGCAGAGGCACTTTCAGAAGCTACAGAGGACTTTGTAGTACAGTTTCTTTTCCAAATCTTTGTGCGCTATGGTCTCCCAAGGGACATAATCACAGATGGAGGACCACAATTTGTAGGTAATAAATTATCTGAAACATTGCAAAACTACCATTTTCAGCACAAGATTACAACTCCATATCACCCACAGGCCAATGGCCAAGTAGAGAGCACGAACAAAGTAGAAAACATTAAAATGCCAAGTAGAGAGCACGAACTATAGTTGTCTTGAGAAATTTTATTCACACTGAATACTTCGAATTGTGAAGTATTTATACAAAAAAATGTTTACAAAATATCTCAGGAATTGTGATAATGTTTTAATAAAAAATAGGAAAGAAAACTTAAAAAGAGGGACAACTGCAAAACAGTTTGCAAGCTGTTGCCTTTTTTCAAGAAAAAATAGAACTGATTATTCTAATTTGAACTGATTGTTGTTGTGCACTTTAGCCCTATATTTTTACCATTTGAGGTAACAGTAAAAAATGAATTTCCAAGTGAATTTCCTGTTTTTTATCCATTAAATTCACAGCAGATTTGTGAATTCTTGCCACTTTTCTGTAGAGGGGATCTTCATAGTCTTCAATTTTCTGTAACTTTCATCTGCCTCTGTATACTTGGAAAAGTTAGGCTTGATAGTGAACATATGCCTGATCTCATTATCTAAAAAGAACAGATTTTCAAAATACCGAAGAAGTATTTTGCCTGTTGGTGATCCTTGAGGCAGTTGTTGTCTGGCTTGCTCTTTTGCATGATTTCTGATTTTTAGATCATAATATTTCTGAGGCATTAACTTGTCATTCAATGCGTGAATATTAGGCAAACCTGCTTCTGACAATGTTTTTTATTTGGCTAAAAATCTTGAAATGGATAAATTCATGTCTTTACACCGGTCCTGTAGATTACTCATTATGTTTCTTTTGTTCAGGACCTTTTTGATTTGAAGAATGGTTTCTGTTCTATCAACAATTTTCAATTCTTCCAACTCTTCCCTGGTTTTACTATTTTAAAAAGCTATGAGTTAGATTGCTTGGGCTGGTTTTTTATCAATTTCCCTCTTAGTATTGTCAATCTCTGCACTAGCAACTTAAAGTAACTCCCTCTGTTCATAAATTATCCGAATTGAAAGCCATTGAGAATGAATGCCATCAATAATTTTGGTCCATAAATGATTTTTTATAAAGGCCACTTGATCTGTAAGATTTACTTGTGCTTGCAGAATCTTTACCTATTCTTGTAGTTGATCAGCCCTTTGCTCATGTCCTCTAGAAGTAGTCAAGGCATCATTTTTGGATTTTTCTACCGTTCGGTGCTAAGTGTTCTGCCAAAGTAGATGGTATAGCAGTGTTTACAGTGGGGATCACTGTAGGAATTACCATTGTTTGTGCTTTTCTTAGTTCTTCATTCTCTTTCATTAGAGCTTCTATTTGACTTTCCATTGTTTTTATCTGACCTGTCATTTGATGTACAACCTGCTTTAAATCATCATTCTCTGTTTTTTGCTGTAGAATTTCTTTTGCTTGAGAGTTTTCACTCTGAGGCAACTTCAATTGTTTTCTAAGAGCAGCTATATCCTCATTTTTCTGTTTAATTAAGACTTTTTCCCCTTCAATGTTGGTTGGGTCACCCCCTGCTTCAATCACTATATCTTCTAGTGCTTTTATTCTTAAATTATTAGCATACAGTGAGGCTTTGTCCAACCTCATTTGATTTTGGAGGTTGAGCACTGTTTTCTCAAGCCTAATTGATTTCATAGTTTTACTGACAATTTTGGAATATAGCATTTCAGTATTGCTCCTATGAAATTCAATTTGATCTAATTCATGAATGGCATCTGCATCCAGTTCAAGATCTGTTTTGGAATAATCTGCCACTGATTTTGGCTCAGCCACTGTAGGCTTCAAGAATGAAATTACCAATTTATTGGATGAATAATCAAATGTTGAAAGAAGCCTGTCTTTGTTTCCAGGCTTTTTATTAAGAAATCTAGAATGAGCTTGATTCTTGAGCTCTTCATTCTTCTCTTTAATCTGTCTGAATCTGATCTGAATCTCTAACTCTGTATTGTCAGTTTCCTGAGAAGGAGGCAAATCAACAGTAGCCTGGTTTTCCTTAATGACTGTATCTTTTTGTTTTGTTCCAATTTTTACATTTTGAAGCTCTTTTAATGTTTGAGTGACTATTCTTGTTGCTTCATCATTTATATCAATATTTACAGCCTTACCCTTTTCTTCTTCTGTTGACTTGCTTCTTTTACTATAAGGAGTTCTGAATTTTATGTCCTCAATAGTCTCAGCTATGAAACTATCTCCTTCTCTGTCTCTTTTATGTACATTATCAGTATCTTTTCTTGTAGAAGCCACCTGTACTGTCTGTTCAATCTGTTTGCCTTTTCCACTGTCTACCTGTATTACCTGTACTGCCTGTGAATCATCATCAGATAGGCTGTTTGGCTCCCATTCAATTTTATTTACATATCTTTCAATATGGGGCTTAGGATCATGCAAGTAAACAGGCAACTTAGATTTTACCCTTATTGCAGTCAAAATACCTTGTGGGTCATACTTCCATGTAAAACTACATGGGAACTTATACTCTTTAAGTTTGACATCTATCTCGTTGGTAGCTTCTCTGTTATTCACAATGAATGGCCCAATTTGATTTTTCAGCTTAAAGTGGGTCTTTTTATTGAAAGCTATGAAGTGGATTTCATATACATTCAATAGTTGTCTAAGATATTCTAAAGCAAATATTCTTGTAGTAAAAAACCTGGGTAACTTATATGGGGCCAGGGATGAGCCATACACTCTGATTTCTGTATGATTTTTATATAAATACCAATCTCCAGTTTTTTAGCTCTCTGATAACTGCAGAATTATTCTTGTCTCATCATTGATCCTAGGGATCTCCTCTTTTTCCAAGAGATACATAGCAGGGGCTATAAATGAGTCATTGAAATCTGTAAAACTATACTTTATGTTCCATTTCCTTAAAATAGATGACCAAAATACTACTGATAGAACTTTTCCTTCTGCATCCACTTTCTTACATTCAATTGGAAACTTATCTATTTGATAATATAGGAAGAGGTGGAGTAGATAAGAGGAGTATCTGAAAACTCCTTCTTCTGGTAATCTGGATAACTGATAATGCATACTTTCAGCAATAAATTTAGCAAAATTGAACTGAATGGATGGTGATTGACCAGGGCTTAGAGTTGACATAAAACCTAGGATAGACACATCAGTGAATTCATCACTGTGGTATCCTAGTATGAAGGAGAGCATTGAGACAATCTGTCTAGTTTCATCTGGGAAATCAACGGTGTCGAAAAGAGGATTTAACTTAGGAATATCAACTTGATTTGGACAAAAAGTCTGGTATATTTTGAATCTAGCATTGAAATCCAAGTCAAGATATAGCTGGGTTAAATCTTCTATTGTTAGGGAAGCATAATTGGGGTCATGATTCATTTGCAGCATGGAATTTATCGACTCTTCAGTGATGTAAAACAAGGTATCTTTTTCTTTGTTTCAATACATCTTTGTTCTGGCATATAATAGGCTTGGCATAATCTGATAAATTCAGGAACAAAATGAGTGAGAGGGACAATATATCTAGGCAGATTGGATTCCCAAATTGGAATATCTTTATCACCCTTTTCCACTGATTTGCCATAGCACCAATTATAGACATCAAGCAGGTTAAATTCTACATTAGGGTCTAGTATTCTATTGTCCAGATCAACTAAAGGGTTGTTCTCTAGAGAAATGACTGGAGGCTGGACTGGTCTGACCACTTCTGTAGAATCAGTCGTGAGTACAGGAGTTGGTTTGTTGATTTTGAAGGACATATGTTGAGGAATCTTTGCAGAAGACTTATTTTGAGATTTTGGGCCTCCATTCTTGGGGGTTACCTGTTTCTTGGTCATTTTTAATAATGAACGAAGCAAGCTTAAACAGTTTGCTAAGTTCCTTTACGAGAAACAGGGGTTTCTTGGCGAATTTCTACTGAAAATGGGGTTTCTGAGCAGGGTTTTTAGGAAATGCAAGGAATTTAAAGCTCAGAACGTGTATTTAAAATCGATTTCAACAGCAAAATGGACCAGGGTATGGAAAAAACTGCGAGAAAGGGAAATTAGGGATTCCAAGGAAATTTTGACAGAGTTTCCCCTGAAAAATGGACACTTTTTTGCAGTAACTTTGGTAATTATTTGAAATCGACATGAATTTTGAAATCTCAGAGGGCAACTTCGAAGAAAAGTACCTAGAGAACCAGCGGAATTCGGCTGAAGACGTTGCAGAGGTGCTCAGTCTTCAATTTTTTGAAAATGGCTTCGCAGAGGACAATGTAGTACTTTGTAATGGAAATTCAGGGCAATGGGCGTCAAAAAATGGTACTGGTAGGTTGAAAATGGCTCTGCAAAGTTTCTCAGGGTTCAAACGGCGAGATTTTGAGGAAAAACGGTTATGCAATGTTTTTAGAGGTTTAAAGCGAAAAGGTGAAAATTTGAATGAAAAATATAATTTTAATGTATTAAACGATGGTATAACCATAGTTAAATGACATTAAACTCAGGTTAAACGGGTGAGGTTTAGGGAATATCACCAGTGGCATTCACGAGGGTAAATGGTGGTAAGCGGAAACTATCTTTTCGAACACGATACAACGTGGTGGCGACACGTAAGCGCGGGTAGTTTGGAAAAACCACCCATTTCGCGCGGCTTTGCCAAAACATCAAACGATTACTTTATGAGCGCGGAAATGTATTAGCTCCGTCGGATCTGGATTCAACGAGCGAACGGCCACGATCAAAAGGAAAGGTGCGGGGAAAAGGTAAGTTATCGGGTTCACTTTGGGCCATTGATCTTGGGAAACCATCGCTATACCGACATTTAGAGAAAAGTGTCGCAATACCGACACTTAGAAAAAGTGTCGCAATTGCGACACTATGCCTCAAAGCGTCGCTAGACGGCTGCCTCCAAACGTCGCTATTATATGTTTTACGAAGATATGTTAAGGAACTCTCTCTTGTTCTTCTTAGAAATAATTATATATAATTTTATTTTTTTTCAAAATAGATTAAAAAAATTATATGAGAAAAATTATTAATTCATCAATATGTGTGTGTTGTGAGGAATAATTTCATAGTTCAACTTAATGGTTCATTATATAATCATGTGAGCATCACCAATGATATATCTTAAAAATCAACTGAAAATCCATGTGTACAAAATCGATGTATACTCTAGAGAGTGGTTCTCATATCACTATGTAAATTGTTGTATACTACTTCAACAAAATTATAAGATAAACTGTAATACACATCATATATGCACCATAACAATTGCCATACAACTAATTTGTTTTAGGATACATGTGGCATTCTAGGGGTAAATTCTATATGATTTGTATATCAATCTATTAGGTGTTGGTAAGTGGTGAGTATCTAAGAAATGATAAGGAATATCCATACATCATGATCTTGTAATGTGATTATAAATTGTGTCTATAATTTCCATAAAATATATAAATGATTTGTTTAAAAAAAATCAACACAATCAACCCTAAACAATGCTCATGATGTGGAATGTCATTGGCGAAACCAAAATGATGGTCACATGTCCCATTTATATGGTAATGGTGATCATATATATGTTGTAGTGACACTTGATGAGTAATTAAATAAATCTCATAGTGTGACTCATTGTGCCATATTTTTTTAAAGCATGATTTGTTTTCCTAGTTTTTACTAATTTGTTAACATATTTTATTCATTTGGAAAGCTAATTAATGATGCTTTAAGTAATTAGGACCTAATGAGAGATCATCTTCACATCTTCACCGAAATATATTTGGTAATTGTAGTCACTATATGGACTGCACATGCATGCTACTTAAGAAAAATTGAAATATAAACTATAATACACATCTTATATATGCCATAACAATTGTCATACAACTTATTTACTTCTAGATACATATGAAATAATTCAGGTAAATGCCATATTATGTGTATACCAATATAGTAGGTGTTGGTAAGTTACGAGGATCTAAGAAATGATAGGGTATCCACACATTAGTAGTGCCCTGGTGAATTTTTTGCATAATTTTCTTTTTGTTGTAATTTTGTTGCCTGGATTTGTTATAGATTTCAAATAATATATACAATTATCTACCAATTGTTCTTTATAAATAAGAAGTACAATAAGTAGTCACCTAAAAGTGAGCCATGTGAAAATATTGGTAACATGAGTAACTTGGTAAGCTGTAAATGAAAAGTGAATAACCTCCACTCACCAACAAGTGGCAGGCAGGGTTGGAATTTGGATTTCTCTTTACCCGTCACACAATTTTTTTTTACGTTTTGGTCATTATTTTTCTAGTCAATAAACGTTACGTTTAAAATTTTGCACTTCATTAATGATGTTCTCGTAATAAATTAACCCTTCACCAATAAAATTTTGATTAAAAAAATTGAACACTCTTCCATTTTCTTTGGATTTTGGAGTGTGATATATTTGTGTCATGGACTTTTAATACCTAAAGTTTCAAGAGAAATAACTGATTCTATTCAAACTAATATTTCCTCAATATATGCTATGATCTACTAAAAATTACTTCAAAAATCAAGTAACCTTCCAATATAAATAAAAAAACATGAACGAGCTTTCCCTAAATTGCAACCAGCCTAGATCCATCTAACCTCTGGAGTAGGTATAAATTAATTTTACAAATATTTAATTAAAAGAAATATTAAAAGATTTTGGATTTTGATTGTTTGTGTTGAATTAACTCTTTTCCTTTGATTTAGGAAATGGTATTGACTTTAGTAAAGAGTAAAGATGTTTAAAATTTTACTTGATTTGGAAATTCAATGTGGTAATTTTTTTTGTTAAAGGTAAATTTATGATCCATTCAAATTCACGTATATAATTTACTATCCATTCAAATTATATAAATAATACATAATTGTATTAGAAATTGATATATGTTCTAGCACAATGCGATTTATTTATTTATTTATTTTAATTTAAAACTTAAGCCGATATTTTGTATGAGGACGTGACCCACCTGACATCGAGGTCATATTGCATAATCTGTCTTATAAAAATTGCATAATCGGACTAAGAACAAATCCTTAGTGCATTTTTTATTGTTGTTGTGATTAAACAAATGAGCCAAAGAACGCTAAGGCACTCAGAGAAATCAATATATGTATTATTTCTCACAAAATCATGTTGAGTAGTGGAGACTAAGCGCTAGATTTTTTTTCTGTCCTCAATCTCTCTATTAATTATGTCTATGTAGTTATAAGAATAACAAGCCAAAGAAATCTCAGGCTTCCAGAGAAATTAGTCTCTGTGTGCAGAAATTGATGATTATTGTTGACTAAATGTTATACCATTTGAAATTGCTGAGCGAAATTAATCAGGCCATGATGTACCATTTGTCAGTATCTATTTTCTCATGTATGAAAGTTTTTTTTTCCAAGTAAAAGTAATTCTATTAACAAAAGGAGTACAGTACAGTCGGCCGAAGCCTGATCATTGCCGAGTGCTATGGCATTTGAAACAAAAAACCATAGTTTGAAGACTGCCCTAGAAGAGGGAAACCAGTCTGAAACAATTCATTTGAAAAATCCCACGCATGTGAACCAGAGAATTGTAGTACTGGAGACCATATCGAAGCAAAAAAAAACAGATGCATTTTCAGAGACAGCAGGAAACACATGAACAGGCCCGTGAGAATGGGCAGAAATAGAGCAAAAAACCAGAGTGAAGAGGAAGAACTATTCATCAGGATCAGGTTCGTAGACAACTCTGCACCAGAGTTCATCTGGTTCCCCGTCAGAATTATACAGGTCAGCAACAGAATGGATCACCTTCCCTGGAGGAGGAGGAGTAATCTACGCCTCGCTCGCTTGCACTGCATCCTGCCTCTCAGTAGGTTGACCCACCGCTTCCTTGTTCACCTGGTCCTGCGTGGCCTTGCCCATTTGACCCTGCACGTTCGCACTATCAGGGTGCTTCAGCCCAACAAACTGCGTCGAATCCTGAGCTGCCAAGAGGCTGCATTCCGCCGGGCGAGAACTGGGAACAATTTCCTAAGACTCTTCACGAAAGACGGCCGTAATTGAGGCAGTCACCCTGGGTTGATTGAGAGTGCTGTTAAAGGAAAAATGCGCGGTGTGGGTTTGAGCAGGAGGAGCGGAAGGAGTGGGGGAAGCAAGGTGACGGCCCGAGCGGAGAAGGCGCCCTCTAGGTTGACTGTCAGAGTGGGAGATAGACGCAGAGGAGGTGCTATAGGTGGAGGGAGAGCGTCGAATTTGGCGCCTTGTGGAGCCTCTTCGGCAGCGCATTCTGTGCCTGAGGCGCGGCATAGTCGCACTCGAGACAGCAGGGCAGGGAGGCAAAAGATGGACAGAAGACTGAGGCGAGAGGGGCAACAGGGCGATAGAAGCAAGCTTGCAGGAACCAGTGTGGCAGAAGTGGAGATTTTCTCCAAAATCCAAACAACAATTGAGACAGCTCCTCTTACCAGTTATAGTGCGAACATTAGAAAGCCCTGCTCCTGGAGCGCACCACAGATTCAGAGGCGGGGGAATTCTGTTCAGACCAGAGGGACGCTCCATAATAACAACCCAGTCTACCGTACAACTGTGAATCGACTGCAATAAACCACCATAAGTATGAACTGGAGGCTGAGCCATGTCGCGGCATGCGAATGTGTATCGAGGAGCACCAGGAGTAAATGGCATTAAACGTCGATCAGTCGACATTAAGAACTGATTGACAGCACTCTTGGGTGAGTTTAATAACTATAATAACGTGGGTGGGCGAGTTTAATAACTATAATAACTATATATATATATATATATATATATTTAATTTAATGATTAATAATAATTAAATTAAAATTCTTAAAAGACAAAATAAAAGCTTAATAATCACGAACTATTATGATAATTTAAAAATATAGAACTCAGGCTGAACATAGTTACAAAGATACCAAGAAAAGAAGAGTGCATGTGCATGATAACCTCTTTCTTGACAACCTATGAATGCTATTCTCAATGAAGACTCAAGACTCAACTAGATTGGATTGTGTATCAAAACAGTAGGAATGAATCAAATTTCAATGAATGAATAACTTGATCAAGAAAATTTATAGGGAAAGGTAACTTGACTATCAATCTACTAAACCTCACTTCCATGATTAAAAAAACACCCCCACCTTTCTCAAAGGTCCGATCATGGTCAAAGGGAATCCGAGAAATATCGTCTTAATAGATTCAACCATCTGTTTCGTTACTTCGCACCGCATCTGGTTTGACCTCAAATATGGAATGTTTCAAATTTACTTGTACCTTAAAAGGAACTGGCACTGGAGTGGTCGTGATGCGTATGTTGTTAGTCCCTATATACTAGTATATTCCTCATTACAGCGGGTGTAACCCCTATTGTTATTATTGTACCCTTGTAAACTTATTTGTTATTATTTGTGCTCTCCTTAAATTATTATTAGTGAGGTCTTCGGGCGCAGGGATTACATCAGGCCCACTAGGATTATATTATGGCTCGCGGACTCCTATATATAGAAAGGAGGTTTTGTAAATTGTATCATCCAAGAATTGTTCATTTATGTAATGTATTGAGGTTTCCCTCTCAAGGGTTTGCTTCTAAGGCGTTGATATCTCTTTTCTTCTTTGGACCCAAGGCACAAAATTTGGTATCGCAGCTTTGGATTCTAGGGTTTCGCTGCTCCAAACAGTCATCGTGGCATTTTCGCTATAACTTTTTTCTACGAAGTTTTGGAAGCTGGAAATTTTTAGGTGCGAAGTCGAAATCCTAAGGAAGATTTTCTAAAAATTTCAGAGCTTGGTTCACAATATTTTCTGAGATATCATCTATAGCTAGGTCTTTTTCGGCCCTAAATGAAATATCAAAAAATTTCGGTAGTTTGGTCACAATATTTTGGGAGATATGATCTCAGGGGAAGGCAGTGTTGTTTTAGGTTCTCGAATTTCATCTCAAAGAGGATCGTGGGAAAGTTCAATAACTCTCTCTCTAGGCATCGGATTGAGTGCCGTAAAATTGATCGTGCACACAGACCGTAGTTTCGTCATCAATCTCTGTAGACAAAGGATGAACAAAGGATATTATGCAGCCGACAAGTTCGCCATCAACCAGTCCACCAGTCACGGTGGTTGACACAACTTTGTTCTGGAGAATCCAAACTTCAGCCTAATTCGGCACTAAACAATCTGTGAGGGTTTAGTTGGATACTGAAATTCAAATATTGAAGTGGCCGCAACTGAGCAGATAATCTAATTATTGACGAGTTCCTCAAAATAAAAAAAAAGGCTTTTTTTCTTTCCAAATTGCATGAGTCTTCTGAAGAATCCAATTTGAATATCGCAAGGGCATATTGTAGTAATATATGGCGGATACCCAAAAGATGCCCTGCAAAGGAATTAACACTCCACAAGCCTTTCATAAGGCTCTACTATGACTCATAAGATAAGAATTGCACACAGATCTATCAAATTATGGTGAGTGGAAAGTAAAACAAATTTCCACTCTATAAAGAGAAACAAAAAATGAAATGGAAGCTGAAGAAAGGCATGAAGGAAGATGGATTTGTTTGAAGAAAGGTATGAAGCTAAGATGGATGGTATGGAAGCTAATATGAAAGACAACATGGAAAACATGAAGAATGATCTCAAAACAAACATCAAAGGTTTGACAAAAGTTGATACAAGAAATGTTTCCTACCGGTGAAAAGATAGTAGAAGAACCTCATGATGAGAATAAAATAAATGTTAATCGTGATTTACAAACTCTAGCAGCATGAAGAACCACTATATTCCAAAAATGGATATGAGGAAGTTTGATGGAAAGGATCCCGAACATAAAGGATAATACAGATGGAGCAATATTTTGATCTCCATAATTTTAAAAACACACAAAAGGTACGATTGCAACTTTACATTTAGAAACAAAATACATTTGCATGGTATTGATGCATTTTGCTCCCAGAAAAATTGTCACTTGGTCAATTTTTACTGGGAGTGGAAATGGATAGCATATTATGAGTATACAAAGAGCAACACCTTTAGCCACCGATAAATCTTTAAACAAAAGGGTTTAGGAAGACATTGAGGACTTAAAAAATTGAATATAAGGGTAAATCTGATATTCCGCAGGAACACAGTACTGATCTCTTCATAGGAACTTTAAAGGATAACATTCAACATGAAGTTCACGTTCGAACCCGATTCATCGGAGAAGGTATCTCAGCAGCAAGAAAGTTAATAGTTTGGGGAATATGTCGATAAGGAAGCCTACTACCTAATTCTACAAATAATGTAAAGGGCTAATCTCCAGATTTCCACAACCTACAAGGCTGACACCACAAAAATTGGAAGAAAAAAAGAGAAAAGGGTTTTTTTGCTAAGGCTAGGATAGTGCAACACTAAAGGTCATAAGTGTAAGTGCCATAAAGAAATTATTTTATATAGATTGTGGAAGAGGAAGAAGAAAATGAAACAAGAAGAGGATATACACTAGGAACCAACTCCTGAAGAGAAGAAATGAATCCGACCATATTGTGTAATGCACTAGCAGAATTACCACTCCTCAACCTCAAGATAGAAGGACAAATCAAGAAGAAAAAGGTAATATTGTTGATTGATCTGTGTAGCACCCATAATTTTATTCATTGTGTTGCAGCTAAGGAATTAAATGTTTCCTATACCCCAAGACGAATGCTTTCATGATGGTTGCAGTTTTGAGGAACTACAATTGTTTGGAAAATTCTATAATATCAAGCTAACCATGGGGGAATATGTATTGACTATTCCTATGCTTTCCATTCCCATGGGAGGTGTTGATGTTAAAATGCTAGTGGGAGCAATGTAAATGGCTACAATCTTTGGGGATTCGTATTTTTAATTTCCTCAAGAAATTTTCTTGAAATTTTTTCGGGTTGAAAGGAAGTCGTAATTACTGGGTATTGAAGGGAAGCAGTGAAGATAATAAGTTTCTTAATGTCATGACAAAGCTTAAAGAAAGAATAACGAGGCGTAATTGTACCAATTTATGTGCTCACTAGAAGTTCCGACATCAAAATCATTCATTTCCAGACCCCAACAAGTCTTGACAATCATTCCAAGGTGTTTGAAACCTGGAAGGACTCCCACCTTTCATGACTGGGTGATCATGCTATTCATTTGATTCCAAGAAGTGTTCCTCCAAACATCAGGCCTTATAGATATCCTTACTTCCAAAAGCGCGAAATCGAACGATGATTGCAGAAATGTTAGAGTGCTACAATTCAACCAGTCAAAGCCTCTTTCTCTCGCTCCCGTAGTATTGATACACAAGCATGATGGATCAGTTCCTGAAGTTGATCATGTTGAACATGTTGACAAAATGGTGCTCAAACTATTGTGAGAATGATTTATATGCAAAAACATCCAAATGTTTCTTTTGAGTACAAGAGGTGGGAATATATGGGCTGTATTATATTCCTACGAGGGTGTTAAAGTATACCCTAACAAAATTAAAGCCATTAAGGAATGGAAAGTCCCCACGACCATAAAGTAGTTGCGAGGATTTCTTGTTAACAGTATTATCAGTAAGTTTTTAATTATGGAGAATAAAGGTGACTTAACAACATTAATAAAGAAAGATGTATTGCGGACTCCTAAGCAATTAAGGTTTCCTTTGAACATCTTAAAGAGTGGGCACGAAACAATGTCTTAGCTACGCTAGACTCTGCACAAAACCTCCTTATTTGGAATGTAGATGCTCACAGAAATGGAATTTGGTGCGCTTTTACTGCAGACATAATATCTTGCTATTTTTGAAAGCCCGGTCTAATCAAAGGAAAGTATTTAAACTATTTATGAGAAGTAAATGTTAGCAATACCGCATGCACTAAAGAAATGGCGAACTTAATGCAATGGGAAGACACGAAGGTAAAAATCGATCATATAGTTCGCTTAAACACTTTTTGAACAAAGACTATCTTTCCAGAAGAGTGTTAAAAAATGGGTCACAAAGATGTTGGGTTATGACTTTGAAATAATCTACAAAAAAGGAAAAGCTTAATGTTGTTGCAAGATGTGGACTCAAGAAAGAAAGAAGAATATAGTGGAAGCATTACAGCTATTTCTTTTGCATTATCCAACCGTATTGGATAATCGAAGCAAGAGATGAATGGCATAAGAAGATGTATGGACGCTCATCTAAAAGCAAGAAGATCCTAGTACATCCGATACATTTAGTTGAAAAAATGATTCCTTATGGTACAAATATCGCTTATATCTTCTTTGTAAGAATTCCCAACTAAAAACAAAAAAAGATTCTTCCGGAATTGCACACTTTCCTTTAGGAGTGACATCACTTTTTAAAACTTACCATGTAGTAAGAAAGAATTTTTTTGGGATGGCCTTAACCGATATTCAAAATTTTGTGGCTTTAATGTTTGCTCATTTAACAAAGTGGAGACAATTAAGACCCCGGACTTCTACAACCTTTATCCATTCCAAGTCAACATTGGGAGGATATTTAATGGATACTCTATCACGTTTACCTAAGTCCGAAGGAAATAATGTCATCATGGTGGTAGTTTGATAGACTTACCAAGTATGCACACTTTTGTGCATTATCTTTATCCATTTAAAACAAGTATAGCCATACTACATTCTTTGTATTTTAATCAAAAGCTACATGGAAGCCCATGGGTTAATAAGGGAGTGTACGAGATCCCATTTTTATGCAAGAAATTTTATTCGGAGTTATTTTCTTGTTTGGGTACCAATTTCTAAGCTCTCATAACTCATCTTATCATCCTCAATCCGATGTATTTTCCAAAATCCAGATAGTAAATAAACGTTTAAGCATATCTTCGGCTGTTTTGTATCCCATAAACAAACACAATGGATCAAGTGGTTACCTCTCGCCGAATGGTGGTATAACACCTCTTCCATACCGTGTACTAGAAAATGACCCCATTTATGGCACTTTATGGATATCATCCACCATCAATCACATCATCTTTAAGGGAAAATTCGAAATTTCAAGTAATGAAAGATCACATCGAGCACGCAAGAAGTTCTCCAACTCTCTTAAAGGATAAATCCCAATGGTAACAAAAATCGACGGAAAACAATGTAGTGCGCATCAACATCGCAGCGAGAGAAGTTTTGATGTAGGATATTGGGTATTTTTAATACATAACCATATAAAAAAATGTCCCTCAAGCAATATACATGACAATAAATTATCGCCAGTACTTATGGGTCCCTACAAGGTGCTGTGTACCTTGGCATTTGTAGCATACAACTGAGTTTCTGCTTTTCAAGTAGCAACATCTGCTTTCCATGTTTATGTTAAAAGAAGGTTATAGTGGAAAATCTTCCAGCTCAAACAATATTTCCCAAAACTTGATGAGGAATATAATATAATTGAACTGGAAAGGTCACTTAAAACAAGAACTCCTACAATCATTAATCACTGACTTCGTAGTATCTCATCATGGAAGAACTTACCCATCAAGATTCTACATGGGAGGATGAGAATTTTATATTTTTAAGCACCAAGAGCTACTCAAGCCTTGGAGGACAACACTTTTTGAAGGAGAGGCATGCTGTTAGGTCTTACATGTTATTAGTATAGTCCTCATTGCCATATGTAACCTCCTATTGTTATTATTGTACTTTGTAAACCCCATTTTGTTATTATTGTGCCCCAATTATTATTTGGCAGTTTCAAGTAGGATTATATATTTGTGGCTCCTTACTAGGATTGTATTATGGCTCCCATGGGATTCTATATATAGAAAGGAGGTTTTGTAAATTGTATCATCCAAGAATTGTTCATTTATGTAACAATGGGAGGTTGCCCCTTGAAGTGGCTCATTTATATACAAAGCAGTGATTCTTTCTTCTTTTTTGAGTTAAGTTGGTCAACGTATGCGCCAATTTGCAAGGTGTTCGTTGAAGGATCTGCAAAGTTATCCATCTGCTTCCTTATTTTTCAAGGGCCTTGGAGAAATATTTGGATAGATCTCCCTGCTCCCTCATCTTTTCTTTTCATCCCCATGGGCGTCCTGTCAAGCCAAGTAGGTTGATCTTGCAAAGGTTCCACCGTATTGAGCCTGGACCTTATACCCCGACTCTCATGCAGACATGCAAAGAAGGATCGAGAATCGTACTATCGATACCACTGAGAGATTTATGTAAGAACGCAAATACAACACATAACTATAAATACGAGATGCGTGGAATAACATCACATTTTATTAATATCAAAGAATTGAATGGCGTATAGTATTTAATGGAAATAAAAATCAGCTAGGCGCCGGTAGTTGGCCTTCTGAGGAGATGTATACATGGTGCCTCCCAACTTGAAAGTTACGCAAATGAGGCTGAGGGCCTATTTATTATCGAGAAATAATGGAGAACCCTAAACATCCAAAAACCTAACCCTAGGAGATGAAGCGCTAAAACGAGAATAAGCTGTAATTGTGTTTCAACTTCCCGTGACAGACCCTTGCATACTATCTCGTTTGACGCATGATGTATCAATAGAAATATCTATTCGAGGACTACAACTTTCGCCATGAATATAATTCAAAAAGGAATGATATAGAATCATATTCGTCGAGGCGTGATACCCAAACGCGTTTAGGTTTCAAACGGCTCCGTGTTCAGACCCGAAACTCAAGTAAGTTGTGCCGAACCGAAAACCGAAAGAGATAATGGTGGGGCTCAAGTGGAATAGGCGGGTGGCTACCCGCATCCACTCCCGGACTAACAGTGAGCCAAAAAGTAACTTTCCTTAGTTTTTGTGTACAGCCTTGCAATTGCGAAGAGGACTAGTGTTGCAAAAATTATTGGCAAGTGGAAATTGGGCATGAAGAATATTTTTGAAAAAATTTCAAACGTCAAAATTAAGTCTTCTATCCTTCCGCACCTCATGGAAAACGGAATCAAAATTCTAGTCGTCAAATATGTGCCTTATGACGGCAAAATGTTGATTATCTATGTCATACATGAGTTAGGTTTGGCAAAGGGGTCAGGAACCTTGTATAGTTTTTCAAGGATAGGGAAAGGAGAATATCACAAGCTAATCATCACATGAAACTCCCACATTTACCATTTGAAATTAGTCCTAATTCCGAAACAATAAGACTACCCAACTATTTCATTATTTAATTTTTTGATTGTGTAATACAAAAAAATATCCTAGATAACTTAAATAATGTAAGCACTTTTGCAAAAATTTAGTGGAGAGAACTCAATTACATTTATTTTGGAAGTCTACTGCATTTTAAGCCATTTTAATTAGTCTTTCATGGCTATCTAGTAAAATTTCAACCTTCAGAAATTTATTTGTCACTTGTATTAGAAATGCAAAAATCAAACAAATAAAATACCTAGGCAATGCTAGCACCAAATGCGCCTACATAAAAAAATGATTTTTTTAAAACGACATTAACGTTTGATATCACGCGCGCATTTGCCCCTCGCCCTTGCACGTACCCGCCCTCGCATTCGCCTCTCGCCCCGTACTTCCGTGATTTTCCTCTTCAAAGATTCGCCCGCCTCTGCAACAAACATTCGCCCTCGCATTCGCTTCTCTCGCCCGCAACAAAGATTCACCCTCGCTCTTGCAAAATGGTAAGTTCTTACCGTGTGCCCTTCCTCCTATAGTAGGGTCGACCCTATTTGGTTTTTGGGAGCTCGAGAATACAGTTACCGGCATTGATTACGGGCAATCGCCCATATTTGTAGGAACTTCTACTTTGGGAATGATAATTTTCGAGAAACTGTAGCACGTTCATTTTAGAGTACAAACACTTCTTCCCAACTATCTTTATACCGTAATTTTGGAATTTGATTTAAAAACTACTACCCAACTTTGAGTTCAACTCTGTGCCCGTGTGTTGTTTCCGTCTCTTTGGGAAATATTGCCGGAGACTCGCATCAGATCTTGCCCTCATCATGGAGCCTGGTGCTTGCCCACTCGAATGATACCGCCACTTCAATGATACGGAAGGCTACGTCTCCGTCAAATTTTGTCGGTAAACCTCTAACCACTATTCGATGGAATAGGTAAGCATAATACATTTTCCGCTCTTCTTCTTAGTTCGTTGCATATCAGACGAGATCTTGAAATGTGGTAGATTTGGACAAGATATGGACTTATAGGCGCTTGTTCATTAAAATGACTGGCCATCAGTTTTAGAAAATGCTCAGAAATTTGGGTTTCACAAGGATTACCTTGCTTGCAATTATCGATTATCAATCACATTCAAAAGCTCAGAAGACCGTCGAGTTTTGTGTGAATTTCGAGGCAATTTCACCATTCGATTCAAATTGTTCGTCCTTTCATACTTTGTGCTTGTAACAGAACTACAAACAATCTAGTGGCCAATGCAACAACAACACTTGCTGTAATGTGGGAAGTTCGTACCCTACCCTCTCGACGCATGAACGATCAGGCACCTCTTTGTGAACAAAGATCGGAGTCAAGGTACTTGTTTCATTAGGATTGTGTAATTCAACATCCAAAACAGGTCAATTCCACCTAGCGTATTCTCAGCCGAGGGCAACAAAGCTCATTGAGACCTATTGGACTCATCAATTTCAGCTTGCCTCTGTGGCTACCTGCAGTGTGATCATCTCGATAAATAACAAAATGCCCTGAGTCCATCCCTAATTGAAACAAGAACAAAGGACTCATCGTTACAGAAAAGGAGAAATACTGCTTTGAAAGAAGAAGAAACTTTTGTATTAGGTCCAACGTAACTGGTTTTATTGTACAATGCCCTACCCGCACTTCAAATTGGTACTCCCAACCCATGCTAAGGCTCACTTGTATGATTCTTCGATGAGCATCTTAACCTCGAAGTTTGATTCCAAAACCCAAGTCCCCTTTTCTATGCCTAAGAACTTCAGCAACGAGAGTTCGAGTGAATATTTCACAATAGGAAGCAAAAGAAACATCGCAAAATTGCTCCGCTTTAGACCGATAATTTTCTTTTGCGAAAATTCAACGTGACAAGAAAACATAATATCAAACACAACCAATCCACAATGGAATTTGAACATGAGGATTTACAACTACGTAAAACCCTCCCGCATTAAAAGCACTCCAAATGGCTTTAACATCATACCAAGGCTTACAACACCATAGTACTATCACAATGAAATTCCGTCGGTGCCAAAAGCCCTTGTACAAGCCAAGATTTACGCGGGAAGCAAGAATTCCTACATTCCTCTCATGATCTGTTCTGTGGTCAAACTTTATTATCGTTGTCTTGTTCTCGTCAAACGTGGATCTTTTCAGCTGGATCTGGGTTCTTACTAGGACTGCATATCCACCTTGGGTCGTGGGTTTGACCGCACAAACTTGTTCAATAGGAAATGTTGACTTACATATATAGAGCTTCAATGGTGCTCTCAAACACTTTTGGGCAGCCTTGTTTTGTCTCCGATTCAAGGCGTAACCATGTTGGCCTTGGTTTTTAGTCCTGGAACTTAGTTCTCTCATATTTTCCATCCTATCCCTGGGCCAAGGTACTCAGAAAGACCATAACTTCACGATATCAAAATTGACTATTTTTGCCATTTATCTTTAGTAATGGTACAGCCTTAATTTGGTGCATTCGTGCGGAGTCCGAAGAGGACTTCACATCGTTATTCCGTATTTTAGCATAACTACTACATTTAATCGCCATGCTCTAATATTTACATCAACCATAAGCATTCTTAAGGTAGTTCCACGTTTGTGAAGTAGAAGTGAATGCTTCGATGTAGCCTTCTTATCATAGTGGTGTGACTTTGCTCACGTTTATCTTTAAACCCCCCCCCCCTTCAATTTTCCAAACGTAGTAGAGATCATGCCTGCACTGAAATTTTGGACAACTGTTTATTATTCTACGTAAATGCATTAAGAATAAAAAAAGCCTACACCTAGGCAAAGCCCACAATTTTTTGCAAAAGCCCACATTTTGTAAAAAGCTCATAATTTGTAAAATGCCCACTTTTATTTTCTTTTTGCTTTATATATTGAGCTCCCATTGAGTTCAACAAGTCTTGGGTTTTCTACACCATTGAGAGAGATTTATTGTTTTCTTTATATAGGATAATTTGCATCAATGGAAGAAAAACATTGAGCTGGAAAAAAAATTCAAAAGGTGAAAGGGGGTAGTGTTTGTTTTCTATTGCCCTTGTAAAAAATGTTGTATGAGCAGTCAATGTTAGAGTTTTAATAGCAAATGTAGCAATAGTGCATTGTAGGAAATATAAGAACATTGGATGGTGGATCGAATGACTATCGTCTGCAATTAATTATCTATCTTCATTTTGATTATATCGTAAATTTTATATTATTTTAATATTTTTTTATATGCGCACTAATGTTTAATTATTAATGTTTGTAATTTTCATAAAGGCACATTGCTTCTCAACTTTTTCATAGATAACTAAATCAAATTACAAGAAAATAGTAGTAGATTAGATGATGTTGCACCAAGAGCAAGAGAATATTGCAGCAAATATTAGGTATTGGAAAACATAAGAAAGGTGAAGAACATGAAGAGAATGATGAAGGCATTTTGTTTATCCGTGGCGGGAGGCAGGTGACTGGTGACGACGTAATGAGACAATTCACATTAATGATGGGACAAATCAAAATGCCCCAAGACCTTGTAAGTGGTGAGTCAGATGATGATGGTGGAGATAGCGGTGACGTGCTTTGTTGATGTGTATCGATTAAAAGGTCAAGTGAACGACTTTTTGAACACTCAAATGCAACTTTCTCTTGCTTACATTGTTGTTGGCACTTTAAAGGTTAAGAATAACTGTCGAACACATGGCGATGGCTAACCCCAAGGTATGAATATGTATATATTGGGACCACATATATAAATGTTGATTATTTTCCTTTTTTTTAGTTGTAATAATGTAAATAATAACTTATATATAAGCATATTTTATTATTTATTACAACTAAAAAAGGGAAAATAATTAATATTTATATAATTATATATATATATATATTTATTAAAATATATATATTTATTAAATTATTTATACCCCGTTCGGTTCCGGCTCGCTTGCTGGCTACGTGGTGAACTTAAAGGTTATGAATAATTTGTCGAATGTATGTATGACACAACTCCTAAGGTATAAATATGTATATATGATCACATATATGTAAATGCTGATTACTTTTTTAGTTGTAATAAATGTGTAAAATAATAACTTATATATATATATATATATATATATATATATATATATATATATATATATATATATATATATATATATATATATATATATATAGCATAGTTATCAAACCTATCGGTCGGACGTCTGCCGTTGAACCCGTTCTGGTAACCCTGGCCGTTAATAAATTTTGTCTACCGTTTATTGTTAATCGACCAACTACTGTTAAGTGAAAGTGAAACTGTACTATTTATGTACAACTGTGCTTGCTTTCGTACTTAACCGGCCTGCTAGGTGCTCCTCCATGAGTTGCAAATTCCTCGTTGTCTCCCCTCCATGAGCTACAAATTTCTATTATACTAGTAACAAACTTGTATACTCCAAGAACCCAGAACAATAACCTATAGGTAGCAAATAATACATGTACATGATGACCGATAATGCTAAAGGTCAATATAGTATAAACTGGCAAGATGTAACTCACTATGTACTGATGATAACTTACCTCAAAATAACTTGGCGTTAACAACCTTATTTCACACTACAACAGAACTGCTTACCTTCTTTTCTCTCGCTTCTACATAGCAGCAACATAAATATAAAACCTTTCACAAAAAGATATTGTTGCCACTTGATCATGGCATCGTTAATTCATGCAAATGGTCCACGCCACTCAAGGGACAACAACATACAACCCACCAGAAAATGCGACCAAGAAATACCAAATTGACCACTAGAAAATTCTACTTGAAACAACAACCTACAATTAAATGAAGTTTTCCTGCCTTTAATAACCTTTTCAGCGGACAAATTTTTTTTCAAACACATTGCAGAGCAAAGATCAATAAGTTGTAATGTTTCTAATTTGTTACAAATAGTACCAATAGTGGTTTCATAAAATCCAATTCAATACCTCTAAGTAAGTTATAGATGTTTTTCAGAAATTTATTGGCAAGCAAACATACATAATGAAGAATACAAGATCTTCAAAATGGCTGTCCGATATATATATATACTAAACCCGAATTGTCTTTACAATGAGTACAATGAATTGACAATGTATCTCGAGGTGGTGATATTTGTAGATATAATATTAACTCAAATAATGTACCCAAAGGAATAATATAAGAGAAACCCGATACATTACTTCAACAAGTTTCAGTTATGTATTTTTCGATGATATGTATTGCATTTAT
This sequence comes from Pinus albicaulis, assembly GCA_034641835.2. NCBI lineage: Eukaryota > Viridiplantae > Streptophyta > Pinopsida > Pinales > Pinaceae > Pinus > Pinus albicaulis. The sequence continues at coordinate 92,654,684 of CM076569.1, read as the reverse complement.
GTCATTTTGATATATTCACCTTTGCATGGTATATAAATGAGCAAACTTTTCATATTTTGTCTTCATTGGCTTGGAATCACATACAAAATCTTAAAATAGTTTTTATTTATTTATTTATTTATTCATTTTTTTATTAAAAAATAATTATTTAATGTGTATTTTTTAAACCGGTTCATTGAGATCTCGACCGCTACCGTTAGACCTTGCCCGCTTTGAAACCCTGCTCATTAGCTCCACCGATCCTGGCCACCGAGTCTTGCTTTAATAACTATGATATATATATATATATATATATATATATATATATATATATATATATATATATATATATATATATATATATTTTATAAGATACTACTTTTCGTTCGTTGTAGATTGTTGGGTGAATATTTTTACCATCGCTAAATACTTCTTACCCCCAACATATCGAGATCTACGTGTTATTATGAAACACTTGAATGGAATAATGAGAACACTATAGATGCATGTCTGCAGATCATATATTATATATTACTGAGAAAATGCGTTGAAAATGAATGTCCGAAATGTGGTACCAAAGAGATATCGAACGTATCAACTAACCAAAAAGGTGCTCAAAAGCTGTTCTTCATTATCTCCATATTCGACATTTGTGCTAGCCCAAATGTGTAAATAAAGACAGCACAAGCATGGATTACCATTCAAAGAATAGAAGTGGAGATGGTGTTTTTCGAATGCCAAAGCAGATGGTTCGCATTTAGAGAAATCGAGAAAATATAGATTTTAAAATAAACCTCGAAGCCGACTTTTCATCATAAATGATGGTGTTAATCCATTCTGAGAGCTTAGATCTACTTACTCGTGTGGCCTATTTTCATTATCAACAATAACATTCCTCCTTGATGTCAATAAAGAGGGAGCACATAATGTTGACTATAATTATTCCATTTGATACATTATTTCTTTGAATGTAAAAATTCTTATTTTCTCATGTTTGTATAAATATATATTTTATTTCTTTACTTACTTATATATACATATATCATGGGAGTAATTATTATGTACCGTAATTTTGAACAATTAGGTAAGTACCGTGTCAAAGATATTAATGTATATATTGATCAATGAGCTATCATGCTTATGGCATGGCATCACTATGTATGACATCACTAAACCAACTGCCAAGAGATTTCAATGTCGTGGAATGCTTGTATGGACAATTCATGATGCCCTGAGACTAACACATGTTTGTGGTATGTAATATTTCATTGCAATTTAATATAATACATAATTATCTAAATTAGATATACCATATTGCATGTTTTAAAATATCTCATAGTATATTAATCACATGATCCATCTATCGTGGGTGCCTCTTCGAAACAAAGGGTAGATTTGTATGTCTGCCTAGGGTTCTAAGATGAAGTATCTTTATTCTCCAGACTTAAAAAAGATGGTGTTTGATGAGTTTAGTGCACTTTCCTCCCCAGGAACCATGAAGACGCATTTACCGAAAAACATCTTTTTCAATAGATAAAGAAGAAACTAGATTAAAACCACGAAGAATGACACCCCGGCCAGGGGAGGTTAGAACATAACAGAATTAATAATCGTCGAGCAGCCGTGTACGTAATTTGTGTGTGTGTGTATATATATATATATATATATATATATATATATATATATATATATGTATAAATTATTTGTTTATGTAATGTTTAAATTTGTTTTTGAATCCAATGTAATCGTATTTTAATGCATTTGAAAATTAATATTAAGTTCTCGATTATTTTATTCTTTGATATTTGCGTCTATCATCAAGCCGTGACATAAATGGCCATTAAAATTTCCACCTGGAATGAAATGTTATCCTTCTCAATTCGCGAGGTTGCCCTACTATGAGGACCTAAAAATAGCTTATTTGTTTGATACAATGCATGTCAAGAAGAATGACAGAAGGTGCCAGTGGAAGTAACCATGTATGGTGCACATGATAGAGATAAATTATAAAAAAATTCAGGCCGATATCGAGAACCAAATCATGCAATGAAAAGTGTGATCGACGGATCAAATAACAATGGAAGCTCTAAATTATAATAATATTCCATGGTTATTAACAGTAACAAAGCAATGATGTAAAAGAGGTTGTTAGAAGAATTAAAATTTCAAATGTGTTTTGCCTAAACATAACAATACTGTACGATGACTTCGCAGGTGAAAACATGATTGGCATAATTTTCGTTAAGGTAATTTTTTTGTATATTTTGTTTGTTATTGCTTTGAACACAGAGTTTTAAATTTTCCTTTTCCGTTTAATTTGAAACCAATAACGATTTATTTTTTATTGTTATAGTATGTTCTACTCCGTATCTTCCCAAAAAACGTACTTTCGACAACAATGTCAAACAAGTTATATGCTGTCTAGTAAATACATGAGGTAAGTAGTTTTGATTTATACGCAAACGACCAAGCAATTTTCGTACTTAGATGAAACATATGAATGATTGGTAATGAAATATATATTATGTTTCATTTCTAAACAACTTTGATAATGATTTCCGTGCATGGTTATGCTGAAAGAATCCATCACATGAAATAAAGTATTGGAAGAGAGAAATTCTCGCCCAATGTGTGAACAGTATCTACCTCCAACATTTTTCAATGCACAAGAACACTACTTGATACACCAAGTTGAGGAGACTGAAATGTGTGGTTCAAGACACACAAGGTCAATGTGGATGGTCGAGAGGCACCTGAAATCCTCAAGGATTTGGTTAAACAAAGAGCACGACCTATGGTTCTATGGTGAGGATATAGGAGTATATCAATCCATGGTGTATATTAGTCATTATCTTCCAAATTAGTCACACAACCATGAAGGCTACAAAGTGGATTGCATTTGGGATGTGAAAACTCCATCAAAAATTTGAAGAGGAGCACCCGTTGGGAAAAGGTAGAATGAAGAAAGTGAGAGGTAAAAGATTTATTATGTATAATACATATAATGTTTCATTTTTTTACATCATGTATATGATCATTATATTCATTTAGGTCTTATTCTTTCATAGTTTATTAATTAATATAATTACTTCATGGTTATAAGTAATATTTATTAATATTGGTGAATTATTGTTTATGATTCAAGTGCTCACATTTTATAAAGACTACTTTTATACATTGCAAACAATCTTGAGTGGATGAGAATGATTGAAAACATGTAATAAAGACGTAACGATGGTGTAGGTTATCATGGCAACTACTGTCTTGAATTGATTAGAGAAGCGATCGTAGTGAGATGGAACGTTACTTTATTGTGAAATCATTTAGCATATGGTTTGAAAGATAGAAAGGTAAGTAATTAATTCACCTATTTTATTCATTACTTATTTCTAGTTTATATTTATAATGTACAAGAAGTTTGATTTTTTCAAGCGTTTAATTTATGCTGTGGTAAAATATATGTTTAATTATTAATTGAGAATGCATCTTTTCATGTTTGGCATATTTGAATGGAAACACCCGATGGAGCAGCTATGGTGCAATGGTCGTCAATTTCGCGTTAAATAGTTGGATGATATCAGTGAAAACTTCTGATAGGGATAACCTGCAGATTCTTGTGTCACTTTAATATTCGTGAGCAATAGATATCTCTAGAATCCAAAAGGATATTATGGGTTCTTAGATGATATAGTTGAGGTGACTTTAATTCTTCAAAATAGTTTTCTGTTTCGAGACAAATGGTGCATAAAGCAATGCACTGAATGTACTTTATTGTGATGATAGAACACTGTGGTTCAACATGATAATGATTTATTGCTAAAACATCACAGCTTGAAGCAAAGAAAGATCGCTATGTTTTTCCAAGCCAATGCGAACAAAGTCTTTTACTCGCAGGTTCCGTGGAACGAATGGTCATTTTCTATTAGATATGATCCAGGAGGAAGGCCAGAGAGTATACCGTAGAGGAAGAAGATGACATTATCAAGAAGAAGATGATGCAAGTATGTATGAAAGCAGAAGAGTTTGATAGACGAAGGAAGATGTTTTAGAAGATGAACTTACAGGAGATATAAACAATTATTAATGATGATGTCGATGAGGATACATGGAAAATGGCGATACTGATGATGATGACGACATGGTGCCGATCATTTCAACACCGTTTCGACCGGATGTTGAGAGAGATGTTGATCACTTGGATGAAGACTGTTAAAGATACAAAAGAATAATATTGACACACATGTTATGTTCGGTGTATGAGTCAGGATGTTATAATTTATATTTTAATATGTAGGAATTATTTGCCTCATAAGTAAATATCAGGTGAATCGTATTTAGTGGCTAACTAAAATCTTTTCACTGGCATCTTATTATGCTGTTAATTCTTTACTTAGATTATCAGATCATCTGCTAGTAAACATGTGAAAAGTAAAATGTTAACAAGCCATTACACAAAGGAACACATATGAACACCCGGATTTAAGGTGGAAACCCAATTGTGAGAAACCACCTGTCAGTTGCCTCAATCTTTCAATATTTATTATAAAGAAAACATCTTACACCCTTTAGCCGGCGCAATGATAACACAAAGACGTTGTGCACCAACCCTAAGGCTTCAACCTTCTCTCATTCTTCCAGACAAATTTTCCCGGAAGGGAGCTGCACTTCTCCGATTTAACACCAAATGAACTCAGCGTAAAGCTTCCACTTCTGCGTGTAAGACTTCAACCTCGCATCCACCTGGACTCTTCACTTTCATCGACTGATCGACTATTACTTACATATTCTGTAGAGAGGCGCCATTTCGATCAAATTTACAGGCACTGGTGATCTGGGCTGCTATCAATAAAAGAGTTCGACTATGATTCATAGAGGATTTATTTACAATACCTCCGCATGCACACCTGCATCTATGATTCTCATCACCTTATGTTTTCGCCTATTGAAACCACATAACAAACCATTCAATGAAAACAATGGTATTAAAAGTCGAATCCAATCCAAATTGAAATCCCAATCTTTACACTCATGTCGAATGAAGTCCCAAAGGTGTTCTATCACGCAACAATACTATACCATGTAAAGCACCAATAATCATGGCCATTGTTGTTTTCTTTATTTATCAAATTCGTGGAATTTGACAAATAAATATTATTCACAACCTGGGAAATAAATATATAATAACTTTATAGTAATAACATCGCTTTGATCAAAAGGCTTTTAAATAGACTCGTTCCGCCCACATATATAATCGACGGGCCCAATCAATATAATTTAAAAACTCTGAATCATATAAATAAATATTATTCACAACCTTTGGCATTTAAATATATAATAGAACTTTAGTGAATAACCTGCTTTTATCGAAAGTATTTTAAATAGACCTTGTCTTGCCTCTACATACATAATCTATCGTCCAATCAATATAATTTAAAAACCGGTGCCCATCGCTTACGATCGTTTCCATCCGACGTCAAGGAACACATCGTCGTACATCGCATGATCCGACGGATATCGTTTTTGATGATGCACGATGATAACGCCGCAATGGCACGCCATAATTGGGTAACTTCCCATGAACAGACATAGCAAATGAACACCGTCCGACACCCCTTTCCAAATCAATTCAAGCTATCAATATCACTGGCATCCGTTCCAGCAATAACGCCGCCGGCCAGGGCGGATGGGCGTCAGGAGTCGCACAAGGACGTGTGTCACGTGTTCTATGGAATCGCTCCCAACCTCTTTGAAAACGACGTTCGTCAAGGTGCGATAGAAACCACAACCACCTTTATTGTTTTCTGGCCATTTACCCGCTCTTCCACGTAGCTCTGCCACGCTTCCATTTGAAAGATGTGTTCCCAATCTCCTTTTTCCCCTTTCCTGGTGTTCCATTCAGATGACCTGGAAGGGTTAATCCGTGTTCCACTTAAAGTTCAATGCCAAATACTCGCTTTTAGTTCTTTCGTTATATCCGTTTTCTCACTGCCTTTCTCCATGAAAGCCACGCTCCTTACTAATAGCATAGACCCTTCTATCATATTTGTCTAATTATATAACTCCCCACCGTCTACCAGTTTCTGATATGATCATTAACCGTATTTACATCGGTTCCTCGATCAACATACGTAGCATGGGTATTTCTTACGAATGTCAATTATCCTTCATCATCGTATACATATGTTTCATACATGAATTAACTCATTCTTATTTATATCGACATTCTCCATTAAATACAGAGCTTGCCATCAAGGACAATCATATAATAGGATACAGAAATATATTGCCACATTGTCTTTTTAGTTTAATTTTTGAGCTAATTATGCGGTTTTGCTGCATGTTGTTTATTATTTCAAACTAATAATAATGTCTACTATTGTTGAGCATTACAGGATTCGCAGGATTCATTTGATTCTATGGTCAGCCCTTCAAAAAACCAATTAAAAACACATAAATAGTCAAGATCCGGGAAGATGTGCCTTACCTCAACCATAAATTGTCAAAAACAGCCCAAGTTCAGTTTGTTGAAGAAGACAGTGTGATCGTATGACGCCTGAATGAAAATGTATCGATATTCAGATGCTGAGGGCGTATCCATAAGCCCCATAGATGAAGATCCCATTGCCGTTGCACTTCGTCTGCACACATGCGCAGGTGTTGCATCTATCACAATTAGAGGACAACTATACCAAGTCTAAATCAATCAACTAGTTCGTTTCGAACCTACCTCGAATTAAAGCAAGATTTACAATCTTCAATGGGAACGAAGGTAGTTCAATATCGGATTGAGCAACCGAGCTCGCAATAGGTACCTAGATTCCATCACAATTAGTCCCTAACCAATTCAATGTGATGAAAATATGGACTTTTAGATGATGATTGCAGCCCAAGCCAGAGCATTTTGGCAATATCATGAAACTCAAGAGGTTTCCGTGATCGTATCGAATCAACTCCGACAAGACATTCATCAAACAGGCTGTTTGTACCGCATGGAGAATCGGTTTTGCTTTCCATGATGATGTGATGTCGCTTCTTTTCACGATATATCAAATCTGTGAGTAGTGTGGAGGTTTTAATTATTGTATCAATTTTTGAAATATGGGTGTTATAATTTATGGACATTTCAGATTTTCTATTAGAAATAGGGAAAATCCTAGGTTTAGATTATTCTCATGGTTTAAATTTCTATATTTAAATGAAATTCACCAATTTCTATTTAAAAAAATGATTTTGCCTAAATATTTGATGTAGTTTAAATAGGATGTAGTTCAGTTTCTAAAGATCATGAAACTTTCTAGAAACTATGATTGGATTTTAGTTGTCATGCACTCTTTAAATTTTTCCCCTTAACATAAAGGGCAAATACGGGATGAGTAATACTCAAGATTATTTTTTTCCACCTGTGAGAAGGAAGATAAAGCTCCATGGGCTTTACCCAAAACATGGGTGATTGTCAAAGGATCGCAGCAATGGTTCGTAGGCAATGCCCGGTAAATATGTAAGTCAGGCGCATCTCAGGGTTGTGCACCGACCTGTGTTTCTGCTCATGGGACTTTATAACAGTAAATTATGGCATTCCCGATATGACTAACGTAGGTCTTTCTACTAACGTCCAGCATCTCTCCGCCTTTGCAAAGATGGGATGTCTCAGAGAATTTTTGGCTATACCACAGCGTAGGAATCAATACTTCAGGCATGTGCCATGGGCCTCTTATGTATCTACCGCGTCTCTAAAGATGCTTAATATTTATGATATTCGTATGGAGATCCCCCGTGATTTCATTTCTTCGTGTTTGTTTTGAAAGTTTAGTGCTTCATATGGTAACTTATCAATGGCTCTAAAATAAGGCCACATTGAATTCCTGAGCAGATGTTTCATGCCAAAATCAGGCTTGTATCTTCCATAAATACACAATCTTGACCACTCGTATAACTGCTTTCAGACAATATTACATCTCCTTAATATAGGTGGTGTTCTTACATGCATAGAAAAGGCATTGTTTTGGCAACTATTTTTAAATCACTAGAGCATGTGCAGATGATCTAGGTTCCATGAAAACCGTGCTGTTCGGAAGACTCACTTCCGTTCGTCCTTAAATTTGTAAACATAGTAGTATGCCAATGTTTCTTTCATTTTGTATGCATAAGACGATTTTTTGTCAAATTTTACAATTGTTTTTAGTTTTATCCATCCTAGTTTTGTTGTGAATGCAAAATGTACTGTGTTTTTAATTAACACATATCCGTTATATCTTGTACTTTTCCTTTACTAACTATTTTCTTCTGAAATTTCTAGTTATATTTAGAGGTGTCTTTTAAGGATGAGGGGGAACGTATTTGGATTAGGTGGCTCCCTAGTTTATTTCATTACCTCAAACAGTCTCCGTAACTGTAACACCATATGGTATGCGGCTCACTCTGTTAAACATAGTTGATACAACATGTCAGACATGAAGCCCGGAATTGTGTACATTCCTAGAATATATTAATTTGAAGGCTTCATGAGAGAGATAGGGTTTGATAAATCAAAAACCCCAATACGAAAGAAAAAAAGAGGCAATTATTTTATGCCAGAGAAATCCAAGACACCATTCCTAATTAAGAACAAAACCTCACCAAAAATCATATGTACAAATTCTAGAAGTCGAAAGTTGAAAATTTCTCAAATGGAACTGTGTCTTTTCAAAAGAATAAATTAGTGTGAAACGAGGGTAAGTTATTTATCAAATTTCACATACCGTGTTAGCAAGAACACCCTAGTTCTGTTAAGAGACTGAGGAATTGCTCTTTGCTTGTGCTTCTCTCTTTTCTCCAACATGATGAAAAGAAACTTAGCTTTGGAGTCTCGAAGTCTCGTAGCCACAACTTGGAAGCAGTAAGGAAAATTATCAGTACAGCAATACTATTTTTGAGTTCGCAATTTCATTAATTTTCTTTTTAATGCATTTCTTCATAAGTCATAGCTTGTCACCGCCAAAGAACTTTATATAACAAATTTATTAGAACTCATTACGTCATTGAGGAAAATTTGACGGATCACCATCATCATTGGATTTTTATTGTATAACAAATATTGGGAGATTTGATTTGTCTCCGTTTTTAAAGTTTCCTCTATTTTTATTTTATTTTTATTGAAACCGCTTGACACTGTGACGTTCGTAAGGCGGCTTTTGACATTTTGAACGATTTCATTGCCTACCTTGTGACATCTGTTGGATATTGGCAGCGCTCTAGAAACGTCTAAGATGATAGCACAAAGATGTGTTTAAGGCGACGCTCAAAATTTCTTATCATTTCGTCGAAATTGCGACAGCTCTTCCTTTTTCGGCATCAATATTGCGATAAAGCTCGTGAGTGTCATTTTGTGACACTTTTGCAATACGTTGGTCTTCTCGAGGCATTTTTGTATTTTTGGCGTCGAAATGTGATGGAAGCAGCAAGACGTTTTAAGAGTATGATAAAGAGCCGGCTGTATGAGGATGTCAAAACGCGGGGACGACATTTTTCGGGAATGGCGATACCTCATAAATGTCGGCAGCGACATTAAAATTGCCGAACCGCCTTTTAATGGTTATGACTTTTTGTTAAAATGGCCAGCTTAGAAATTTCTAAGAGCACGCGTGTTTAATTTAATAAAGTGTTTTAGTGAGACACTTTGTAAATGTTGTTTGACTGCACACCGCATGACAAACCAAAGCCACGTTCTCTACTGCCGCTCTTGCGATGACCGTGTGTTTCCGATTAGCGACGATTGGTCAGAAATTGCGCCAAATTTTCTAGTGTGTGGTTTGGTGAGGCGGCGCTTGTTGGGTCTGAAGATATTGGTGATCTGAAAGTTCTTAGTGGGGAGGATTGATCGAGGAGGATTCGAGTACGCTTCTCAAATTTAATCCAAAACAAAGTGGTTATAAGGAAACCCACTAGGTTGAAGTGCTCATCTCCCCAATTTCAATGTTATGCACCCATACCCAATCTCGCCGAGCCTGCAGGATAAGTTAGAGCAAATCGCAGCTACGGTCAAAGTTGGGCAATGGCTACTGCTATGTCCTACAATTTCACCATCAACCGGTAGGGGACCTACACCTGAGAAGTGGGTGAATTTGCTGGAAACTTGGTTTGCCTAATAACCTCGTGGTTCCGAGATTTTTTTTAAAAAGGTTATGTTTTAAAAAAATAAAAATAAAAATTAATATAAATGGGTGGCGGTCACCAACTCCCGCCACCCCACAACCGAATTATATATAGCAGCAGAGACCGCCAGGAGGATGGCGTTAGAGCAAAGCCAACCATGGTCGCGGGGCAAAATGGCCATGCTTAAGTGTCTTGTAATTTCACTCATCAACCCAAGTTAGGAACCCACAAAGAAATTCATAGCTATGAATTCTTTGAAAACTTGCCTAATAACCTCTCGTGGATCGAGAATTTTTTTAAAAAGGGCCATGGTTTTTAAAAAAAAAAAAAAATTAATATAAATAGGTGGCGGGCCACCAACCCCACCACCCCACAACCGAATTATATATATATATATATATATATATATAGGGGGTCGAACCCACCCGGCCCACGTGGCCGGCCCCCGAGCGGGAAGTCCCAAAATAAACTCTACTGAAAGCGCCACGGAAAATGAGGAACCATGGTGGGCACTAAGTAGAGCGTACCCGCCGCAACGCCCCTCGGCGCACCAATTTTTCAACCAACTGAGGCGGTGATTGATCCCCCTACCTTCCCCAACCAAGAGCTAAGTTAACTAACACCGACAGAGTACTTCGCACACCCCCCGCCGCCCGTAAACTGGTGTAAAACCTCATTTTCATCAGTGCCTGTGGGTAGAGTGGCGGAGAAAGAGCGGAACCACAAGCGAAGCAGAGGGGCGAACCATGCCTAGGGAATATTGAGGGGCATCAGAAGATTCTCAGGTGTAGAACTTTAAGTGTCATTGGACAAATTTTATGTCAATTTTGAGACCTTCGCAAGGATGAACTCAACGATGATGTCTGCTTCTGCATCAGTTCTCCATTTTGCAGAAATTTTCTAGATTGAGGTAAGGGTGTTTGTGTAATTTTACTTTGTACTTCTTCTTCTTCGCCAATTAATGAATGAATGCCTTCCCATCACATTAGGCCTCGGAGATGTAGTCCAAATTGATGAACTCCGTAATCAAATTTTTGGTGCCTTGATCTCATGCATCTTATGATCTCTTTCTCTTCGCCTTATGTGCTTATGTTTCATAATTTTGAGTGTTTTGTTATATGTAAGTCTTTAATGTATCTATAAGAAAAGATTCTAGACTAACACAAGGTGTTATTAATATAACCATCGGAGAATTTTCACCGCCTTCCAGAAGCACAACTCTGTTAAATGACATCTTAAACCCATTTGGAGATGCCCTATATTTGAAAGCATAGTCACTTACGATGCGAGATGCCCACTATTCAGCCAACCTCGCTATTAGGATTTAATAAGAGTTATTATCATACTAGTAGCTTTCATTTAAATAATTTCAATATATTTTTAAACTTCTAAACTATCCTTTTATATACTTCATACACAAAGCCTCCAGTATCATCTACAAATAAGAAAATGTATATATTCCATGCAAGACGAATTCAAATCCATTTAAATTTTCCATTTTATTATTCCTATTTTAGTAATCTAATCAAACATTCCAGAATTAGTAGAAATAGGAGACAAGAGAGGGCACATCCCTATCTAAGACATCTACCTAGTTAAAGGAAAGGGGATGTTGATGTGTTTATTAGGACAAAAAGATGTTAAAAGGCAACAAACTAATCAACTAAATAATAAAACTTATGACAAAAACATAAGTGAATGAGGATCAATCTCATGTAAATCAAAATTACCCTATCATAGGGCTTGGAAAGGTCTCCTTTTAGTACCATCAATATTTAATCTCTAGTATTTATTGAGTGAAGGATTTATGTTATCTAAACTACCTCATGGATTTATTGTCCTTCCAAAAGTTCAAAATGTAACCTAACATTGTTTTTATAAAAAAAAAAATTGAATCTTCTAGCAATGGCTCTGGGCAAATAATTTTGTATATGTAATTATGTAAAGATAATTTGGCCAAGCTTTTCGTGATTGTGGATTATCCTCTTTAGAATCAAGAAATGATGCATATTCTAAACCCAATTTATTTTCCCCGTGTTTCAGTGGTCCACTTAAAGCATTCTGGTTTTCTTCAATGAATTCACGACATCTCAGGAAGAATTCTATTGGTAGGTCAGTATGATACAGGTTTTTATCCCTTTGAACCTCAGAAAGTTTGGATAAATTCACAATCTCTTTTCAAAATTATTGCATCACTTCCAAATTGTCTTTTTCTTACAAAATGGTTAAAGAATTAGATCCTTATTACTTCAACAATTATGGCTCAAGAACCTCGTTGAAGAGATTGAGAATGCATGATTTTCATCCGCTATGTCTATATATAAAATTTGTATTATGTATGTTATTTTCCTTTATTAATTGAGAGAGTTTATATTTTATTTTCCATTTGCATAACAATAAAAGAATTTATATTTTTCATCACCTACTTGTAATCAAATGGCTCGCTTTCACATGCTTCCACTCCTTCTCTTTTTTCCAAGATTATCTTTATTCTAGTTTTGCTTCCACCTTCGTAATATTCCAAATTAGGAAAATTATGAATATAGAACATAAAAAAAATTGAAAATTCAAGAAATGTCATTATATCATGAGCAAATCATATCCACTTATTGTATGTTATAGCATAAAATGAGTACAAGATATTGAGGAAAAGGACACTGCTAGGCCAAACAAGCCTCAAATGACCTAGTACATAAAACATGAATACCGCCGCTATACAAAATGTCAGGAAGGTCATGACTACGTTAGCCCTATGGATAAAATTGTAAAATAAAATACATATAACTTCTGATATAATGCTTATAAATGTTAGACTCGTAGATCTAGGTTTTCTAGTGACTATTCCGGCATAACCTGTAAGGGGTTTCGTAAATACGCAATATGAAAATTCGCAAAACTTAGGTTGATAATGTAATTACAATTGGATAAATGCTAGAGGTAGACTGAGGATGAAAAAATGGTCGATGCTCCTCCCAATAGATCCTTTGGATGAAGGGTTGCCCTCACCAGAAAGCAGCCTCAAAACTTGGGTACTTGACCCCCCACCGCAACCGCCCCCGCAAAATAACACACCTTTAAAAGGAGACTGCGTTCGAAGATGGGATGAAGCTTGGCCTCGATGTCGGATGGTGGAAATGAAGCTCAATGAATCCCTCTCGATTTGGCATCAAGTCTCGTAGGATGAGTGGGTAAGATTTTCGTCGTGAACACCCTTTGTGCTAAATGGGAAGACATCGTACTCATCAACACTGAAGTACGTGCAGCTTGCTAAAGACCAAACATAATCAATATTTAGAATGCCTTCTATGGCTTCCATCCCCTTTCCTTATATGCTTTGTGAGAATCCTCACCCTTGGTCCCACTCGTTAAATATGCTACCTCAAGGAGACTCCCTCCCACTATGACTTTGTTGTCCTCCTATTACTCATACAACAAAGATTGCTGGGATTTGAGTCAACTCTGTCTAACCATATTTTCTTAGCCCCTATTCACACTTAAGAGTGATTTATTCAACTAACAAGATGATTCTATTCACATTAGAAGTGGTTTTATTCATTTAAGATATTTATGGGTCTCTACCCTCTTATTCATCTATCTTAAGCAGCAGTACCATATTCCAACTAGTTTAAAGATACTGAGAATATTGCTACCCCTCCCAATTTTTGCTTGTCCTCAAGCAAATGCAAGGATGAGCATGCCGAAATATCCTCTCCTTCCCCATGGCATCCTCATCTCATAAATTCCTTCGTCGAATCAAATGTTCTTCAACTCATTTTGACAGCCCCCCCTCCCATAAATTCATAAGTTAGCCTTTATGACAGTCGAATTGCTCACATCATAAAGAAGTGGGAGATACATAGTGGAAACTACATGTTGTCTAATGCCCTCACTGAGGTACATGAAATGTTGAGGTTTTTACCTCAATGAGGAGATCCAACCCATATGCTACCTCCAATAAGGTGTAGAAATTTATTAATACTAATGAAGCCACCTAACTCTCCCGATCTCACAATATTTATCTTCTTGGTGGTAAGCCTACAGAATCCTTCCATCAATTAAACTTGTGGAAATTTAAAACTCAATCACAAACACATGCGAATAATTCACGTATTACAACACAGGCTTGTTGACCCGGAAAGATTAAAGCTAAAAACCCCAAATTATCATATTATGTATATCAATGGAATCATGTAATAATATCATACAAATCTTAGCATCACACCAAAGGATGACCTAATGGACCACACATTGTCATGCAACCTGGCATCTCCATGCACCAATTTCTTTGCCACTGGCTGTACCGCCTCCACTATGCAATCCCCGCCGAAGAAGACCCCCGAATGAATTCAAATTTATCTTGTTCTCGGATCGGCGTTGAATCCTTAGCTGTTCCATGTGTCGTATGCATTGAATGCATCACTATAGTCACAACTTGATAGTCCATCTTACCCTTTCACCTATCTCTCCACTTATTTCCATCAACCCATATGCACCGTAGTTAACTCATATTTATATTCAATTGTTAGTGAGTTATTAGTTGTGAATTAATTAACTAATTAATTCACTTAACCTCACTAGTGTATCTTTCAAGTAAATCCAGATACAACTAGCTCAACCGAGTTTAACTCTATTAACCGAGTTAAACTCGAATAACAATTCCATAAAATATTCTTCCAACTTTGTCATAACTTTTCCACTTCAAATACGAATCGAGTCCTCATGCATGAGCCACCAATGAACCTCAGAATTGTGTGTAATTCCTTTAGCCCATCGATTTTCCAAATCAGATACCGAAATAAAGTGCTTCAAGAGAATAAGTTGATGTTTATTGGATTATTATTAAGGAGTTGACACATCATATGTATCTATTTTTAGATCGACAATCTATAACACCTCGCCCAATATTCTAAAAAAAAAAAAAAAAATAGAATTCTATCTATTTTCCACATTTGATCAACCATCTACAAATAGCATCCTAACTTATGAATATGCTCACCATGTCTAAAAATAGACATAGCCTTGCATACAGTTTGCGTGTCTTCACTTCCAGAAGAAGCAAAGCTACTTTCTACACGTCTATCATCTGCTGGAATCTCAACAGTGGATCACCCCGTGTGCTCATAGAAAACTGGACTTTATTCTACAATATGAGTGGTTTGTATGGCTGAAAATGGAGATAGACCAAGTTCTCCACCCCACGTCGTCTCTCTCCCCACCCATGATCGTGTAGAATCGAAGTTTCTCTCTGGTCAAGAAGAATGTTGTCCTTTAAGAGACCAGATACATCTTCGACTTCCCTATAGGATCCAATATTTGGTTCTAAGAACTCGTTTGCTCCAACCATTCTAACAATAGTGAATAAAACATCATCACCATATGGAACCAAAATAAAGATGCACGTAAATTATGCTATACAAAATGTAGGATGGTGACACAGTTCTCAAGTGGAACCAAACATAGCTCGCTCCTACCCTAGAATACATTGTGGTAAGTAGTTTCAGCCACTGTCATTGTCGCTCTATTTTCATCTACCTGGGGTGAGAATCGATGTTTGGTGTCAACTAAGTACACCCCAAACAAGATAACACCTACCAAAGCCCTCTAGGAAGTGGCCAACCCCATCATCGATTGTGGTCCCAAGAAGACCATGAAACCAAAATAGAGGTTTGCCCTTCGTGGAGAAATCTTGTTCGTGAATGGTCAGTAAAGGAATGAAAAAAAAATACTTTGTTAGTTGATCAATACTCACATAAATACAAACCTTACCATGTAATGTTATTAAAAGCCGGTGATGATGTCCATAGACGAGTTTCCTTCCGTATACCTCTTGAAAAATTATGGTTGTAACAACCTTGTAGACGGTTGCTTTCCCCTCATTCTTTAGGGAAGACATTGAGATATTCCTTGATATTTTGGAGCACATCCTCCTGAGACCTTCCCATGAGATCTCTCCGAAATGGCCCACTCGTGTCTCGTTGATGAGTTGTCATGACTGAAAGGGGAGTGAACTTGCTGTGATGTATGTAGAACCCTCCTGAGCTAGAATCTCAGTCAAGAAGATCCGATCCTATTAATATATGACTCCATCCATCACTCTATACCTCTCATCACCAGTCGCCCATCAAGAACTTCACATGTGAAGTGGTTCTTATAATACTCCGCCAACAAGCACTCCTAACGGATCTACCACCATCGACAGCCGCGCCACCGGCTTCTCGTGGACAAAGGGCACCCGTCATCTCATTGCTCCCCTCTTTGACATGCTTGACTCAAAGCATAGGCCGCATTAATTTTATCCTACTTTTGTTTCCTTCCTCGTAGCTTCTTTTTTATCAATAGAAGATTGAAGTTTATGGTAAGTTTAATCTTCACTTGGAAGTTATTGCTCCTCCAAAACTTCGAGTTTGGTCAATGCATGCATGATTACCAACAACCCCATATCATATATGGAAGACTCTTCCTATGGGTTATTATTTTGATTCTCAAAGGATACGGGTAGCCCCTCAGAGACTAAAGAATGTGTCATCATCCACCGAAACATCACCTTCCGCAGCAAGAGGCTTGGTGAGAGCAGGATACCGACACCGAAAAAATATCCATCTCCTCTCGCCCATAAAAGGCCCTCTCGCACTATGCTAGGCTCAACAAGGTCCTTCTTAGCCATATTTATGAATGGTTCAACTTGTTGTGAGAACTCTTTAACCAACTCCTGTCTGGGGACCCTCCGATGGAATGCCTCCAAATAATATAATATCATCGTTTAGAGTAAATCGCATATCTAAGTGGACCGGTGTGTCCTAGCTTCCATTGCACAAACTGTGCTCCATATTATGTGTGGAGGCTTCCCGAGGTGGATGGGTGTGCATGCCCTCGATCATCTAATGCTTATCGCTCTTCTTATCTACCCATTCCATCCGTAAAGTCTCCCAATCAGGTGACCTTTCCCAATGTAATCAACCACCGCACACCCAATATCACATTAGTGCCAAGAATGTCGACCACAAAGAATTGATCAACAAAGTGTATGTCCCCAAGGTTAAGGCATAATGCTTCGGATACTTTATACAATGCATGGTTCTAGCTCCCCGGAACCAAAACTGAGAATCCCTTAAAAACACTGGGTATTGTTCTCCTCTCGTACTAACTCAGCATCAATAAAATTGTGGGTAGCCCCACTATAAATCAACATTGATACCTCACGCCCTTGAATTTTTACCACTAATCTTCCTCAAAGTCGCATATTTGGTACTCCCACAAAGATGCAAGGGCTCCTCCAACCGGAGCAAATGCCCCATTTCCACCTCCCCGGGTGGTAGTGGATCCTCTCCGGTGTCACAAAGACTCGATGTCTCCTTCAAGCCTCTTCTTCCTCCTCCTCTTCACTATCCGAGAGCACCTCAACATAGTGCCTTTCCTGCAAACACCGATGTCGTGGTGCCCATGGTTTCGGCATGTGAAGCAGCTTCTCTCCTCCTTGTCTTTGGACATCATCACTAAGAGGCCCTTTTGCTCCGGTTCTTCTCAGAGGAAAAAGCCTTTACATATTTCCCCTTTGATTGAAAAAATGGACCCTTTTCTCGAAATGGAGCTCTCGCTCAGTAAGGCATATTTTAAATTCCTAATTCCTCTCAATAGCATCTGGAGTGTAGTTGGTTTAGTTGATTTTACCAACCTATGCGTAGTGGCCTTGCTAGCCCATCAATGAACATATAAACTCTCCTATATACAAATAAATATGGCACCACATGGACAAAAAGTTTCGGTAAATTCAGAGATATAGGTCTCTAGATTACTCGATTGCTTGAGCTTGGCTAGCTCAACAAAAGGTGCCTCTAGGTCCATTTGATCAAATATTTCTACTAACCTTCGCTAACTCGAATATGCAATCACATTGGCATGCCTCAATGTAGAAATACCATGAAACCACCAATCATGTGCCTCACCTTCAACAGGTAGCGCTACTATTTTAATGGCTTCAATCTCCCAGACTAGGTTCAATTGAAAACAGATGTCTAGTTTCTCCACCCAAAAATTGGTTGTGCACTTGGATGACCCATCACAATTTATGCGTAAAAATATACCTACAAGACGTTGCGTATCATTGTTCCGCATGTACCCTCCACTCCTATTGTTATTCGGGATCTCCCGTTGTCCTTGATATAAAAACACTCCCGAAAGTTTAGATTACCTGAATCTCCGAGACCAGACTACACCCTGAAAATAATCCCTTTAGATTATCTTGTTCTTGAGGTCCTCCACCTCCATTTTCATCGCTAGGAATGTAGGCATGGGAGCGTTGGGAAACTTGTTGCACATCGGTTGTCATACCAAAGCCATGTGAGAAGTGTCGCAGCTTTCTCCATGTAGAAACCTTCTTGTGTCTCTTTATGTTCCCTCATCCTCATCTCTCCTTTATTTCTCCCAACATCCTACATAGTTTGGAGAAGAAGCTTTGGAAACCTTTTCATCCCATTTTCCCGATATTGGAGTCTTGCCTTGTCTTCTTTGTTGCTTGTATAATAAAATCCTTTCTTCTAATATGCCACTTCTCCCTTTTCTATGAGAATATCTTCTTTCTTCTTATGACATGTATGTAATGTCTCACAAGCCGAGCCAAGATTATGCCTCGATACCACCGTAATAATCCAAATTAGGAAAAACAGAAATATAACATGGGGACCCAATGAAATAAAATGTCATTACATCACGATGAGCAAACATTATAGAGCCATTTTATTAGATGTTATAGCAGAAATGAGTACAAGATCTTGAGGAAAAGGACACTCAAGCTAAAGCAAAATAAGCCTCAAATGACCCAAGACATAAAACATGAAATATTGCTTCTACAAAATGTCGAAAGCCATGAATTTAAATTCCTATGGAGAATAAATATAGGGTAAAACTATAAATACATATAATTGTTGATATAATGCTTTTGAAATGTCAAGATCAAGAGATCTAGGTTGCATCTTTCCAAGACAACCGGGAAGGGGTTTTTGGAAATATACAATATGAAAATTGCATCCCTAGGGCTAAATAACACACTAAAACCAGATAAATTTCAAGAGGTGAAATGA
Source organism: Pinus albicaulis (assembly GCA_034641835.2). Classification (NCBI taxonomy): domain Eukaryota; kingdom Viridiplantae; phylum Streptophyta; class Pinopsida; order Pinales; family Pinaceae; genus Pinus; species Pinus albicaulis. Next base: position 92,635,497 of record CM076569.1, on the reverse strand, counting down.
TATGATGCAAAAAAGGCTAACAATCCTCCCAATAGATCTCCCGTACAGCGTTTTCTCCCCTCATCGGAAAACAACCTCAAAAACTGGCATTTGACCCTCCACCACAATTTCCCCTACAAAATAACGCAATTCCGAAAGAGAATCGCACTATTGAAGATGGTAGAAGCCGGGCTCCGATGCCAAATGGTGGAAATGAAGTTCAATGAACCTATCCTAAGTGGGCACTGAAGTCCCCCGAGGATGAGAAGAATTTCAGTTTTAGAACACCTCGCGTTAAACAAGACAAAGCAGCATCTACCAAAAAGTTGAAGCGTGCAAAGTCATAAAATACCAAACGTAAAAAAATTATTTAGAATACCTTCTATGGATGCCATCCACTCTCATATGCTTTTTGGAGCCTCTACCCCTTGGTCCCACTATTAAACATGCTACTCTCATGGCGACTCCTCCCACTATGACTGTGTTTTCCTCCAATAACCTCTCCACTACTCCATAACAGCGTTGTTGATTTGGTTAACCTGACTCCATCCACATGCTTTAGCCCCCATTCACACTTAAGAGTGATTTATTCAACCGATAAGATGATCCACATTCACATTACAAGTGGTTTTATTCTACTAAAGAGATTTGCGGGTCTCTACCCTCTTATTCATATATCTTAATGACAAAAGCAAAAATTAACATTCCAACTAGATGAAAGCTAATTAGGAATATTACAAGCTTCCATTCCTTCTCTTTTTCCAATGAGATTATTCTTTTATTCTAGTTTCTTTGCTTCCAATTTCCGAGTTTCGTTTAAATGTTTAAATCCTTCTCGTTATAAAAGGTACCTAGGTTTGCTTATAATTCTTTTAGAAACCCTCATATATTCTTTTTCCTTATCCTATTGGGTTCCTACCTAGTTTTCTTCTTTCATATTTTGTTGAAATTGAAGGGAGTCAAATTTTTGGTAGCATCTTCACACTTTTGTATATATACAGTGTAACCTTAAAAGAATCTCCTAAGATGAAAATTTCATCCAGAAACCCGTTGTTTATCACTCAAAATTTTTCTCTTTATTGTGAAGGAACTCATTGAGTAACCTTCAAACTGATTTATATTGAAAGTTGGCCCTTCAATCTAGAGATAGATTTCTCTATAACTACTCAGGATTACTATAACAATGTAGGTCACCAAGATCATTGGCCAAATTTTACTGTAACAAATGAATGTGGTTGGGAAAGGAAAGGGAAATACCATTAGGTATGGATCTTGTGGGTGAAATATCAAACAGGTCTTCAAGACTGTTTTATGAGACATTACTTTCCAAAGGAAAGATATATAGTATTCCAGAGAACACTAAATTGTTTCAATATGGTGATTGGAATAAATAATACTTCAATTAAAACATTATCAACAATTAATCATGTTATAACATCATAAGGACATGAATAAATATCTGAATGTATAGAGAAAAACATCAAAGATGAATTTTATTATGATGAATTAGAGCATCACAAGATGGATTCCAACTCCATATGTGTTCATTCATATAAGGTAGTAAAATGCAAAATATGAAACACCTAGCAAGAAACACACACCAAGAGACAATTCATAAAACATCATAACATGAATATTTGGAGTAATGAGTGAAGTACCTATGCTTGAATTTCTTCGATTAACATCAAATAAAAATATACACACATGTACCGTATTTTCCAAAATCCAAATCTTGGTTCCTTTTCATAAATAAATTTATAGAAAACTTACAAAAATCAAAACCCTAGCCCTAGGGAAACTTCAACTACAAATATCTAAAATATCAAAGAGGTTACTTCTAAGATAAAAAAGAAATGGATCTAAAAACCTCCTCGTGGCATCTTTATTTTACTTTTTGAAATTATGAAGGAATGGTAAGATTTTATCCCGAGATGAATTGATGAGGTGCTCATCAACAACCGTGTATGAGCTTTTCCCCGTGAATTCATGAAAAATAGGGTACAAATATGCCTTCGTATCTCCTAAAACCATGATATTTGTGTAAAAAACTCAAAGTAGGGCTTAAATATATTGTCCTTGGAAAAACTCCCTTTTCATATTTGAAAAAATCATTTCCCCATATTCTCGCAAACCGCACCCAAAGTTATGACAAAAAAAATGGGGTTGCAAATATTCGTACTAATCTACCAAACCATGACAAATGTGTAAAAAATAAATGTAAATGGATATGCTTCTCGCCAAAAACCTCTTTTATTTTTTAAAAATTTGTTTCCATATGTTTGGAAACCTCGCTTGAAATTACCGTCTTTTGCAAGAAAAAATAATCTTTGTCAAGTGAAACAAAACATGATTTGGCACATTTTCCCTTGGACTAATGATTTTATATCATCAAAATATGGAGATAATCCCCCAAGACCGATTTAGTACCACTCATATTCTTTGTATGTCTTTGATCGACCGAATCTTAGGACAAAACTTCCCGTTGATATCCCGTAATATTTTTCTAAAATCCCTTATCATCATGTTGAAAATTGGTAACCTCAGTTGCGGAACTCGGCCCGATTCGCTAAAATAGGAGTCCGTTGCATGAATCCATCTCAAATGTGCTTTATCATGAGCATAACCCCTTATCGTTGCCAAGAAAAATTATTTTCTCCAATCGATGACAAATTAATTGTCAAAGACTTTGTCAAAATATTTTCAAGAAGAACACCGACAAATTAATCGTCAGCAATGTAAATTAAATTTTATTTAATTTTTTCTCGCTTCCTCCAACAAAAAGATCTACATTATTGGTTTTTATTGACTTTTTCTTCTTTTTCTAAATACAAATCCCACATGCGCTCAAGCGAACATAAAATTAGTTACAAATATGATAGAACCCTTAAAATATCATGATGTATTGTGCACTATAACGGTAATTTCTCAGGCTTTCCTTCTTGACTTGTAGCTTGACTTGAGCGTTGAGATTCATATGGTTGTCGGGCCAATTCTGGTTATGACTTCTAGGTGTTTGGATATTAGGCCTCAAGCCCATAATTTATTTTTATAAAATAACTTTAAACTTTCACAGAGACCCGACAACAGAATAGGCCAAAAAAAATAATATTTATTTTCCAAACATACTAATTAAGAACTACCAAACCTTGTAATTATTTCCCAAACTTAGATGATTTTTTTCCCTTGATTCCATTCTTCCGGAATTGGAGAAACTAGTGTTACCGTTAGCGCTTGAAAATATTTTTTGTGGGCGCTCTTCTCCGTCTCAACCTACTCAAGAAACAACTCTAAATTTTTCTTCACACCACTTTGAATCCGCAAAGACATTAAAAAAGTGCACTAACAATCCAACCATCACCACCCTTTAATATTTTTGAATTAGCGGCGACAATCCAACTATTAGTGTGTCGAATATTTTGAATAAAAAATTTAAAATTGCTAAACTTTATACTTTGAAGCTAGATCGAGATAACAATTGGCCCTGAAGAAGATGTTTTCCTCTCACAATGTAGCAAAGAACTCGCCGTTTCCAGACCGTATCCATTAGTTTCTTCCATGCATCAAACTGAAAACTCGCAAATTAAATGCACTTAACCAACCTATTTCGGGAATTGAACCAGGCTCAAAACCGAAATTGTACACCGCCGCAAACAATCACATTGCAAATCAAACTAAAAACTACATGATGAAAATAAATTTTCGGCCAACAAGATTATTGCACACTCATATTTCACTAAATTCTTGAAATAACTACTCAATCAAATAATACAAAAATCTCCAATGTAACCAATCCAAACATTTAATAAATACCGTGCCTTTATACCGTGTTTCAAAAGAATCAAAACTCAAAAGTAAGATATTTGCAAAGACAACCTCGTGGTGTAAATTGTATCCATAGGGAAAAAAATGGCAGAAAATTAAAACTAAAAAAAACCTCCATGTAGTCAACTACGGGATCATAAAAAAATGATGATCTATCCGATGACCCTCGCGGCAATATTGAATGGAATGGATAAACATGGTTGAATTTCTCAGCTTATTCACTATGTCAAACCATGACTTCAACTCCACAATTATCAAACTCATTCCAAAAATAAAGCACTCTTCAATCTTAACAACCGAGGGTAGCACACTCTCCTCTTTGTCTCGGGCTACCTTCAAAGAATAGATTCCTTGAGTATGGGGAATCATGGGATTGTATTTGAACCTCTAGGTCCTCAATAACCTTCTCAAGTTTCCCAAATGTATCGTTTCTCAAAAGAAGATATTATCCTCAAAAGAACATTTGCATTAATGTAATACATAGGTAAAAATATTGAAAATGATATATCAACTTGATCATCCTCAAAAGTGTCCCAATATTCCTTAAAACCTCAATAGAAACAGATTTGATATGTGTGACCATCATCTCAATTCGACTAGGAACCTGATCTAAAATTATGGTTTGGATTCACTCTAAAATGGATTCACCATTTGTGTTTTAAATCTAGATCATTCTGGACAATGGATTCGCCGTTGAATGATGCACAGATTGTGTATATTTGACTATCGTCGTTCATCGCAATCGTATCTTAATCTATGTCATTCTCGCCTTTCGAGTAATATTTCACCTTCGCTCCCAAGAACGACGAAAATTTTTTATCATCGGAATTTTTCCTCGTTGTGGAAAGAAAATCATCGAGGGTACCTTCAAAATCGCTTTAGATTGAAATTTGGCCCTTCAATCTGAAACATATTTCTCTTAACTCAACTACTCAAAGATTATCGTAGTAGCATGTCAATAAGCTCATTGGCTAGATTTCAATTGTAACAAATGAATTGGTTGTGAAAGGAAAGGGAAATACCATTGGGCATGGATTCAAGGGTGAAATATCGCTGAAGTATTCGTAAGATTGGTTTTATGAGACATTACTTTCCAAAGGAAATATATATAGTATTCCACTAGACACAAAATTGTTGCAATATGGTGACTAAAGAAATAACACGAGATTAAAACGAACACTACCAACAAAGTGAATTTTATGATATCATAAATACATGGAGAAATATATCTTACGATAGAGAAAAGCATCAAAGATGAATTTTATTCGATGAATTATATCATCACAAGATCAATTCCAATTCCATATGCGTTCATTCGTACACAAGAGGAAATGTAAAATATGAAATATTGAGCAAGAAAAACATACACTAAGAGACAGATTGTAAAAACATCATAACATGAATCATTGGAGTAATGAGTCAAGTAATTCTACTTGAATTGCTTTATTAATATCAAATAAAAATATACACAATAATAGTCTTTGGATTTTCCAAAATAGAACCCTTGGTTCCTTTTCATAAACAAATTTCTAGAAAACTTACAAAAAATTGAAAACTTGGCCCTTAGGAAACTTTAATTACAAAATATCTAAAATAAAAAAGAAATTATCAAGATCCAAAAGAAAATGGATATAAAAACCTCCTCATCCATGTTTAATTTTCTTTTTGAAATTATAAAGGAGATGGTAAGATTTGATACCCAAGTTGAATTGATGAGGTGGCTCATCAACAATCGTATATGAGCTTTTTCTAGCAAATTCCCGAAAATAGGTTCCAAATATGTCTTCGTATCTCCAAAACTCGTGATATTTGTGTAAAAATTGAAAGACATTTTTTAAAAATTAGATTAATTCTGACAAAATCATTTTTTATATTTTAAAAATTCATTTTAACCTTCTCGAAAAACCGTACCAAAGTTAATGTTCATAACAAGAAATTATTTAATATTTAAAAAATGGAAAAATGGGCTGCAAAGATTCCAACAAATCACCCAAACCATGAAACCTCTCGTAAAAACTCTAAAATAGGTTTTTGTAAAATGTCATTTTTACCCAAAATGTCTTTAGTTTTCAAAAATTCATTTCCAAATGTCTTCGGTACCGTTGAAGTTACCGTTCTTTTTACAAGAAAAACAATCTTAAAACAAAGTTTTGTCAAGTGAAACAAAACATGCTTTGGCATCTTTTTCCCTTTGACTATTGATTTTGTGTCATCAAAATATGGAGAGATATTCCCCCTAAGACCGATTTAGTACCACTTATATTCTTTGCGTATCTTTGACTAATCGAAGTTGAGGAAAAACTCGCCCGCGAATATCTTGTAATTTTTTTTAAATCCCTTCGTTTTGTCATCATGTTTAAAATAGTAACCTTGCTGTTGAACTCGGGCCTAATTCGCCAAAATGAGTCCTGCGTGAATCCATATCAAATGTGCTTTTTATCATGACGCAGAACCCTTATCATTGCCTCAAAAAATGTAATTTTTCTATTCGATGACGATTAATCGTCCGCTTCCGTCAAAATATTTTCAAAAAGAACACCGACATATTAACTATCAACAATGTAAATTAAATTATTTAAGTTTTTTCTTCTTCCTCCAACAAAAGGTCTACATTATTGGCATGTGTTGACTTTTCTTGTTTTTGGAATACAAATCCCACATGCGCCAAGTGAACATAAACTTAGTTATGTATATGAGAGAACCTTAAAAGATCATGTGATGGGTTATGCACTATGATGGTACCTCTTGTGGGTTCCTCCTTCATGACTTGTTCAGCTTGGACTTGAGCACCGAGCTTCATATGGATGTTTGGCCACACTCCTGGTTATGACTTAGTGTTGAGACGGGGCCTCTGCCCATAAAGTTTTTTATAAAATTAACTTTAAAACATGCACAAAGACTCAAGAGCATAATAGGCCAAAAATTATTTTTCAAACACGGTAATTAAGAACTACCAAACCTTGTAATTCTTGCCCAAACTTAGATGATGTTTTTTCCCTTGATTTCATCTCCTTCATGCTAGCAAAACTAGTGCTACCCGTAAGTGCTTTAAAATATTTTCGTGTCACTCCTATGTCGCAACCTACCGAAGAACAATCAACTTTTTCTTCACATCGCTTTGACTCTACAAATATATAAACAAGTGCACCGACAATCCAACTTTTGCACCCTTATTTAATATTTTTCGAATTAGCACTAACAATCCGAATCACACGAACCTAAATTCTTTAAATATCAAAATTTTTGAACTTTATATCAGGAAGTTTAGTTTGAGATAACAAGCCTCATATGATTTTTATATATCAGCCTCTTAGATGCCTTTCACCTACACATTGGTTAGTGTTGATTTGTGTAGCTTGGGAGGTACTACAAGACATAGGGTTTAGGGTTTGGAGGGAAAATCACCACAAGGGAAGCTTTTGGGCTTCGAACTCCAAGTGTTGGGTTTTAAAACCTGCTAATTATTTGGTCCAAAAAAAGTGATGAGTTATGACATGTGATGGATGAGTATGATAGTGTCGGCAGGATATGAATCCAACGCAACAAGAATCAGCCTAAATCCGAGTTGCCGTTAGAAAGAAATGAATTTTTTAAGTTGACAAGGTAATTATTGGTTGTTGCCAAGTCATGTAGGCTTGGTGTAAAACAATACAATAAGTGTTTCTCTTCACTAATTCGTGGAGACCCTTTATTGGCTATAAATAAAGGGTGAAGTCAAGTTTTTTAGCATCCAAGAAGTGTCAATACACCAAAGAAAGATCTGAAATTTTTGTGGAGCCTTTAGCCATAGCAAGGGACAACAAAAAGACAAGATGAGGAGGCCTGAAGACATCGTGGAATTTTCCGTTTCTTTGTTTTAGGTGACAGTTGCGTGGTCGATGAAAGGTTTTCTAAAGGCATGTTTTAGGGTTGTTTTGGGTGTGGGTTGTTGCGTATAAGGCCTCGTACAAGAGGAGCAAGGGATTATTGCTCGAAGGCAAACTTGTGGCATCATCCGAGGAGTGACCAAAGCTGCTGGCCGAATGTTGGGCTTAGGTCACATGCCATAGACAATTTGGAGGCACTTAAGGGATGCATCTAGGTGAAAAACAAGGAAGGGACAAAGTGTATGCATGGAGGGATCCTTATAGGGTGGACCACGCGTTTAGAGGCTAGTTTTTCCACTTTATCAGGAGTGAGGGTAGCGGGAATCGCCCTAACAAGTGGTAATAAAGATTGTTGAAGTGAAACAAGGTGGAACAAAGTAGTTATTGGAGATGTGTATTGGATTAATTTGATGACCGCTTGGACTGTGACCAAGTAGATGGCATTCCGTGATGGTGCGTCATCTTAGAAGAAGATTCAGTTGATTGGATTGGTGCCATAGGTTCCGTTAGAGGGCGCATGTTGGCTACCCAAAGTAGCCCTATACAAGCTATCTTGAAGGATAAATAGAAGCCGAAGGTTGGACTGGTGTTGAAGAGCAACACTGATGGACAAAATTTTTTGCTAGCCTAGTAGTTTGGAGCTTCTGAGAATTGCCGAACCCATAGAGAAGATTGGATCAACCCATGTTCACTCTACAAATGGATGTGCAAAGCAGTTGTTAGGTGGCAACCGTCTTAGAGTCTCGATGTGTAGATGCCTGATGGAATAAGGCACTACTATTGAGCAAGATGGAAGCGAAGGACCGGGCAGGATGTGACACAACATCGTGTTTGTCATTGTATATTTTATACCATAGACTCGTTGTATTATTCATATTGGGTTTAATATAACGAAGATTGGTGATTGTATGCTATTGTACAATTTTTTTTGAAAGTGTGTATATTGTGCATATGTGATCTACTAATTTATATTTTCAAATGTGAAAAGTAGTTCATGGTTGATATTCTTGGTTTGGTAGTGTTAGTGATTTCTTAAGACTCTAACCTAGACCCAAGGTTATGGAAATTCAACATGGTTTCAGAGCGTGTTTGAGCTACTTTGAAAGTCAACAAATCATAGTTTGTGCAGTAAAGTACAACATGAGAGGAGTTGAACACATTGTGAGTGAAGAATTCACTAAATTCTCAAGTTGTAGGCAGTGTCTCGATATGAGTATTGTGTTGGAAGGGTTTTCAAACTATACTCCTTGGAAGGAAAGGATAAAGTTGTTCTCGTAGGCCGCGTAATCGATTTTTCCGTGAAGGAGATCAAGACGCCAACCGACCCTAAGGAGCTTGAAATATGGGAATATTGGATACATGAAGCCGATCATCCCGATGGTGTGAAGGATTACTTGACACCTTACTTGACCAAGAACAATGCAATATGAGATGGGATGGCTCTCTTAATTTGTTCCAAAATAAGAATGAGAACCAGGTACTAGTATGATAGGATAAGTTGAATTCCACCAAGATGATACAAAGGGTGAAGGAACAACTTCGTATATGACGAGGTTGTCTCAAGTTCGAGATGAACTTACCGTCGTTGGTGTCAAATTTTAGATACAGAGATGGTAAGGATTGCCTTGAAAAGGTTCACCGAGGAATGGAATACCTTACTAAAAGGAATCATCGGGCAGGAGAAACTACCGTAACAAATAGACCGTGGGACAACACTGTCTGTGAAGAGTTGTGAGACGAGAATCTTCATCCATCAAGGAAGGCAGATGAGGATGTGGCACTTGCAGCAAGAATGAAGGGTAAGTCGAAGAAGGACTTGAGTAAAGTCAAGTGTTTCAGTCCGTGGTGAGATGGCCTATTATTCATCGAGATGTCCATTGAATACAGGAGATGATGAGAAGACGAGGAAAAGGAAAGAAGGTTGTCATTGTTTTCACTTCAGTCGAGATGGATGATCTCTAGGAGATTGGAAGAGGAGGAATTTGCTATGATTTCTAATTTCTCATAGGGTATTATCAAGGATAAAAAATGATGGTACATCGACAAATGGTGCGAAGAAGTATATGAAAGGGTCACATCGTGTTTTTAAGTCTCTAGCCGAATGGGACTCAAATTGTACATGTGTTGGGTGACAAGAGTCACTGAGATTCGAGGATCATGATTTATGCCATTCCAGATGGAGACAAGACGTATGATGTAGGTCCGTGATATACCATTTATACCAGGACCCGTGACATAGTGATTTTTTAACTGGCTACGGAAAGGAAGGGGTTTAAGGTCTTGTTCCAAGATGGGAAGGAAAGACTCGTACAGAGGCTCTAATTTCGATGGGATTGTACTCAAAGTTAGAGAGAATGGTCCATAAGTCGACAGAAAGCCTAAAGATCATGGAAATAAGCAGTGGCAAAAAGAAAGGTGTTCCGGGTAGAAATAGGAGCAGTGTGGGCAGTGCTTCAAAGAAGCAGATAGCTCCCAAGAAGGTACACTTTTCCAAGAAGGTCCAGGTTCCATAGGTCGAAAGGGAGTTTGCAGATTTAGAGGGAGACCCTGGCCCAAGAAGAGCGCATGGTCATGGGAAGTAAGGGTGCTTCCATATCCGGAAAGAAGGAATCATGGTGAGATTGGAAAGTGATATAGAAGAAGAAGAAGAAGCCAAGAGGCTTCAAAGGATAGCACATTTTTGAGAAGGTTGTAGTTCACCGTATGGGGATTTTTGAGATTGTGAGCGCTAGGAGTTGCGCAAATGTTGTGAGCGGGGGTGATGATGATGATGAAGTACTTCCTAGTTGTGGAGGTACCGCCTTACTAAGGGGGAATGTTGATTTGTCTAGCTTGGTAGGTACTCCAAGCCCTAAGGTTCAAGGTTTGAAGGGAAAAGCACCACACAAGGATTGTGATTGGAACCCAAGCGTTAGTTTTTCACCCATCTTGGATTTGGGCCAAAACCATGATGGAGGTACAACATGTGATGGATGAGGATGATAGTCCTCGTGATACAATTTTGAATCCGAGTTTTCGTTGGGAGAGAAATGAATTTTTGAATTTGACAAGGTAATTATTGGTTTCCAAGTCATGTATGCTTGGTGTAAAACACTCCAATAGGTGTGTCTCTTCACTAACTCATGGAGCCCCTTTATTGGCTATAAATAAAGGGTGAAGTTAACTTCTTTTAGCATCCAAGAAGTGTCAATACACACCAAAGGGAGCTCTAAAATTTTCATGGAGCCTTAGCCGCAGCAAGGGAGCTAAAAATATAGTGTGAGGAGGCCTAGAAGACAACATGGAAATTTTTGTTTGTTGTAGGCCACATCATGGTGGATGAAAGGTTATCTAAGGGCATGTTTTATGGTTTTTTTGGGTGTTGGTTGTTGGGCAGAAAAGGTTGCAGACAGGAGGAGAAAGGGACTATTGTTTGAAGGAAGTCGTGGCATCTTTTGAAGAGGACAAAAGCTACAGTCCACTGTTGAGCTAGGCCGAAGGCCATAGCCAGTAGTTGGAAGCCCTTAAGGGTTGCGTCTAGGTAGATAAAGCACAAAAGGGACAATGTATGCATGGAGGGATCCTTCTAGGGTGGACCACAACCTTTAGAGGCTAGTTTGGCTTATTGTATAGTGGAGTGAGGGCAGAGTGGTGTGCCCTAACCAGTGGTATAGTATTACAAAAGTGTAGCAAGGTGAAACGGCAGTGCTTGGAGATGTGTATTGGGTCAAGTTGATGACTAGTTTGGACCAAGATTGAAGCAGCATGTTGACGTCAAGTAGATGAAATTATGTGGTGGTGAAGTGTCATCTTAGAAGCATATTCAGCAGTGATTGGATTGGGTTCCATAGTTCTGTTGGAGGGTAGTGTGTTGGCTACCCAACGTAGCCCTAAACAAGCTATCTTGAAGGACAAAGAGTAGGTGAAGGTTGGGTAAATTTTGGTGCCGAAGAGAAACACTTTGATGGATAAAATTTGTTGCTAGCCTGGCAGTTTGGAGCTCAATAATTGACCAACCCAGAGAGATAATTGGATCAACCCATGTTCACTCTACAAATGGATGTGTTGTAGAAATTATAGAAACAATATGTATATCATGGATTCAATCTGATCTAACAATGTACTAAAGATAGATATTGAATCACTTCTACAAATCATTTTCAGAAATTAAACACAATCGCCAATCACATGAAGCAAAGAAGAATCAATCAAACCAAAATACAAATAATTTCCTGGGGAAAGATTGCTTCTCAAAACCCCTCTATCATATATTCTATATTCCACAAGGAATCATGGAAAAAGTATAAATTTTCCCACAAGAGTCTCCCGTACTCCGCATATCATCTCACAATCGATCCGTGCATAAAATCGGGCTAACATCAGCCAATTCTCAACCCGTCTTTAGCCTACCTCGTCGACACAATTCATGAGGAATTCAACCCTATTCCTTATGAATTTCATCCTTCCTCAACCCGCGTTGAGTATCATGGGCATCCTATGGTGTTTTAACTCGCACTCGGGCAACCTCGCGAATATCACCACCGATAGTTAACTTCCCTTTAACCTTTGTCTCAATTGGTTATCCACTGAATCGACATGCATGCAACTAATAACAGTAAATCATCATTGCATGTTAGATCACCATCGTGAATTAAATAATATTTAATTCACTTGATTTCTCACTAGTGCAACAAATATGTTGCACTAGCGCAATTGACTTTAACTCACTTAATTGAGTTAATCGATTACAACATGCATTAAACTAATCCACGGAATCGCACTTCTAATTCTCGTTACAACTAGAATTACTCTACATGCCTCACCAACTACCCTCAACTCGAACCATGAGCTAACCGAGTTTATCACACTCGTTAGCTAATCTTATTACAAGTGATTATGAGATAAGATTACATTGTTGTTCGTTTTTAATTAAGGGAAAATTAAAATAGACATGCACCAAATTTAGGCCCACACCAAAGGTAGGCATCGCTAGGGACTTGTGGTCCCACACTAGTGTAGGTGCTACTTGGACCTCCCGGTCCCACTCCCAAAGGTAGGTGTTGTCATGTTGTCGGATGCCAATTTCACTCCGTTTCTTGTTGCAAACTTCAACACTCCCTCTCAATAAGAAAGGAATTTCTCGCACACATGCACCTCTTGCATGTGACATCCAACTCTTTTTGTATGCACACTTCTAGTGTTGCTCCCACATGCAACTCTTGCATGCAAATATCATCTAGTGCTTATCGCACATGCAACCTTTGAATGCAACACTCGAAATCGAATAGCCTCCAAACAACCGAATCAAGATAATGCAATTGTCATCGTAACTTTTGATCACCGCTAGCTACTACACATGTCTACTGGATTCTCTACATTGTTGACATCTGCATCGATGCACTTTGCACTGCTACGAACTCTAATCCACGCTCTAATATCTGACACCTCTCACTTTGATTTATGTCCTCCTAACAGCTGACTGCATCAATCTAACTAATCTTGCTACTACTATAATGTGGGCTCCTCGTACCCAGGTTCAATCCATGAGATGCACCATCTCTAGGACCCTGCCCAAATTTCTTCTTGGGATTAATCTTGCATTTCGCCCCACCTCACACCTAGAGGTATAGCTACATGTACTCCCTCTGCCCATCTGACTCGAAATTTCTCTGCTTGAGTGGTTTTTTCCACTCCATGATCCTCCGCATGTGGCTGCTCCACATCTTGAGATTCATTCTTTAGAACCAAGAGTTCCCTCTCAAGGGAAAATTGCATGGCTTTCTCACACTTCCCCATGGTTGGAAGCTTTGTACAAATCGCATCTACATCAATTTTATAGACATTTCAATCATCCCAATATTCTTGGCTTGTCCTATTGCTTTGTGTTGAAGGAAAACTTTTCCTTCACTAAAAACAACATTAGCCTCCATCCTCCAACACCCAGAATCGAAACTAAATTTTTCTCAAGCCTGGCACATGTATTACATATTTTAATAAAAATGGTTTACCTAACTGCCTCCGGAGAGTAACCGTACCAACCTTACGTAGCGCCATACCTTTGTCGTCACCCATTTTGTTATACATATAGAGGTCCTTCTCCACCAAGCTACCGAAAAGTTATTTGTTTCCCGTCATGTGGAAAGATACACCACTATACAAGTACCACCCTAATCCCATCGCACTCGACACCATGCATGTGATCCGTGAGAATTCAAGCCCAAATCGTGGGGCCAAACTCACTACCACAGACATCCCGAAGCCTTCTTTTTCTTCTTTTTATGGATGCTTAGTGTCATAATGTCCATGCTCGGCATAAAGGAAAACACTTCACTCGGGATGTCGCGCTCCTTTCCTTATTCATCGGACTCAAATTTGGAATGAGATTTCTTTTTCCATTCTTTGCCTCGCGTACAAATAACAATTTTCTCATCTTCATTCTTAAATGAATATCCATCTCTAGTATTCTACCCGAACTCTTCTTACACCAAATCCTACCAAATTCGTTCCCAACTGCAGCTCTCATACTGACACCGCAGTCCTCGATAATTATGCCAACTCGGAAGTCCTAGAAGAGCCAGGCTCACCAAGTCATCATCCGCGACAAGACCTTGGCACTCTCACAAGCTCATCCTAACATTGGACAAACTTCTTTGTTAAGTATACCGGAATAGTGTCGTTTTTTCTCCATTTTTGATCTTCCCCGAGTCTATCCTTCAAAGGCCAATTTCCCATGGTCACCGCCGCCGGCTCGAATAGATCCGTCAAAGCCTTCCACATTGTGATATGGATTCACTTTTCCATGGAGACTTGAGACAATGTGGTCTCATACTCCTTCCAAGAAGATCCTCCTCGCCCTTGCAACTTTCTTTTTTCCATGCCTCAAGATTTGCGCATCCGTCATAGCGGGTTTAGGAACATCATTGTTAATGAATTAATTCAAGCCATTGTCTTCAAATATTTCTACATCCTATCTTTCCAAGAAATATAGTTAGAGTTTCTGAGTGCATACTCCAATCCTCGAGCCATTGAAAGCCATTTCGATCCCGAATCACCTCGTAGCAACAAGAAATTCTTCTCGCAAATTTGAATTTATTCACCACAAACTCAGCCCTCCCTCCACTATTGTGATTTCATTGTGCTATGATACCATGTAGAAATTATACAAACAATATGTATATCATGGATTCAATCCGATCAACAACTAAAGCTAGATACGAAATCGCTTCTACAAATCAATCATAGATTAAACATAATCGCCAATCACATGAAGCAAAGAAGAATCAATCAAACCACAATGCGTATAATTTCCCCGGGGAAAGCTTGCTCAAAAACCCCCCTCTATCATATATTGTATATTCCACAAGGAATCATGAAACAACACAATGCACCTTCTCACAAGAGTCTCCGCACTCGCTCTATCATCTCACACCGATCCGTACAAAATCAAAGCCAACACTTAGCCAATTCTCAACCTCTTCGCCTACCTTGCCTACGAAATTCATGAGGAATGAATTCCCCATTCCTTAGGAATTTCAGCTTCTCAACTACGGCAGGTATCATGGGCATAGTCCTATGGTGTTTTAACTACACCTAAAAAAGACAAGTTAATATCACAATTGATAGTTAACTTCCCTTTAACCTTTGTCTCAACTCTGGGTCTCCACCGGAACTACATGCATGCACCATTAACAGTAAATTATCATTGCATGTTAGACTACCCACCGTGAATTAAATAATATTTAACTCACTTCGATCTCTCGCTAGTGCAACAAGAAGCATAACTAGCACAACTTACTTTAACTCACTTAACTGAGTTAACTAATTACAACATGCATTAAACTAATGCACCAACTACACTTTGAATTTTGTTGCTGTACCCGGAATTACTCGCATGCCTCACCAACTACCCTCAACTTGAAATTCATGAGCTAACCGATTTTATCACACTCGCTTAATTATTACAAGTGATTATGAGATAATATTACAGTTTATTATCCATTTTTAATTAAGCGAAAATTAAAATAGACATGCACCAAATTTAACCCACACCACAGTAGGTGCTATTAGGACCCGTGGTCCCACACTAGTGTAGGTTCGCTTTTGACCTCCTATTCCCACCCTAGTGTAGGTGTTGTCATGTTGTTTCCAAATGCCACACTGTATTGTTTCTTACTGCAAACTTCAACACGTGCACAGTTGTTAGAAAGGGCATCCCTCTTGGAGTGTCGATGTGCAGATGCCTTTATGGACTAAGGCACTACTAGTGAGTAGTATGGAATTAAAGGACCCTACAGGACGAGATACGACATCGTTTTTTTCATTGTATATTATATACCATAGGCTATTGTATTATTTAGGATTTGGTTTAATATAACGAATATTAGTGATTGTACATTATTGTACAATTTTGTTTAAAATTGTCTATATTGTGCATATGTGATTTATTGCTTTATAATTTACGTCAGGAAAAGTATTTCATGGTTGAGATTATTGGTTTGGTAGCATCGTTGATTTAAGACTCCAACCTAGACCCAAGGTTCTAGAAATTCAACAATTGTCTCATCCATTTAATCAAAGTTGCTCACTAGATGGAAGACAGGTAAATGAAAAGGTAGTACATTAGCCATTATTTCATAAAATGTATTTACATTTAATGTTTTATGGCACCTAAGTAGGGATCATGGGTTGAAATCAGATAATGGATCATGATGCTTAGAAGTTATACTCATTTCCTTATATCACCACTAGTGGTTACCTCTCTCCTATTCAAGTCGTTAGTACTTAGGTTTTTCTTTTCACTACCAGAGGGGCACAAATAAGAGCCTTCGATAAAGATATCATGTCAACATCCCTACATACTTATCATTCGACGTCTTCCTCTATTTGTTGTCCCTTCCTTTGTTTGGTTTTTGTTAGTCATTCAAATTAGTCCCCGATTTGCATAGGGACTTATAAATTTCTTGGAGGTTAGTGCAACTATAAAAATAAACAAAGATAAAATCACAGTCAAATGTTAGAATGAAAAAAATAATATCAAAGGATGAATGTTAGTATCCAATTTAACTCAAGCTCTACCTCCTCATGTGATGCCATTACCCTAGTCCCATGTTCATCACACCTATTGAAGTACAAGGGAATTAAGAAAAGCATCCCAACCCCGACAAAAATTCACCTCATCTTGCAAGGGGTATTAAATGAAATTAATGGAATATTGCTAAGCAAGTGAAATTAAACAAATGAAAGGGCTAAATAAAGGGTGAAAAAAATAGTGTCGCAGGAAAGGGTAACTCAAGTAGATGCATATGCCCCTATTAAAATTTATGGATGAAGGTGTTAATCCCCATATAAACCCAATTTCAACCCTAAAATGTTGTATTAATCCCTAAGTATCGAGAGATTATTTTTATATTGTTATATTTTTTTATGTAAGCTAGAACCTTTCATTGTCCCATTTTATTATAATTCTACCCTTGTTTCCCATATATACTAAGGATACATAGTCTTAGAGTCATCAAATATTGTCTTTTACATTGTATCCATTGTAAAATAAGGTTACCCATTTCAAGAGGACTGTGAATTATTTATTTCTTATAATTTTTAAGGTGAAAAGTTTACCGTTTGATATCGTGAGCATATGATCCTAGGGTTTTTTAGCTTCAAAAAGTCATCTTGGAATTTTCACAATAACTAATTTATGGGATGCTTCAAATGGTAAATTTTTGACATATTGAGGACAAATCTTCGGAACGTTTGGTTGAAATTTTAGATCTTAGTTCACTATACTTTCGCAGATATGATTTGAGGAAGCTAGGGTTCGTAATTATCTTGAAATCAATTTCAAATAGGTTGATTTGGAATTTATGCTATAACTTATTTTTCATAGATGTTTTACACCATGAAATTTTTGAGGAAATAGAGGCTATATCACTAGGTACCTGTGGTAAAATATTTCAAACTTTGGTTGACTCTAATTTCGAAATATGCTCCGAGGAAGTTAGGTTTCGAATGCTCCCGAAATCGCCTTTAAATAAGTCAATTTGGGTGTTTTCACTATAGCTTATTTTTAGGGACATTTCGCATTATGAATTTTAAGGGGATAGAGAGGAGATATATATGAACCTATGGTCAAAATTTCATACTTTGGTTCACTATAATTTTTTTATGCACTTATATATGATCTTTGAGCACTTAGCATTGATTCATTCAATGGTTTGTTATGTAGTTGTAGGAAGATTCACATAAATAATATAAGCTTAATGATATAAGAGAAATGAATCGTTGAAACATGCCCTATGGAAATGAGGGTTTCTTAATGGTCTTGAAATCAATTTTCAACATGTCAACTTGGTATTTTTTGCTATTAATTTCTTTACAACCAACTACAAATTTATTTCTCACTGTATAATCATATATTTGAAATAAAGCTTTCTAATCTCGATTTGTAATAAGAAATATTATGGTTTTTTAACCAAATAATCAAAACAAAAAAAGAAAAAAATGCATGAAATTAATCACATGCAATAGATAATAACACAAATATACCCTTTAAACCCCATTGTCAGGAAAACTAGCAAACATTGGGCTTCTTATTGAATTTTGGGAGAAATATTTTTTTTATAGCAAACATGCAAGAATTTGGTCCTGTTGACGGGAAAATCTATCCAGCCAACAGCAGGGGATCTCCCCGGTAAAAGGTCCCAATTAGACCTTGAACCGTTTGGAATAGGGATCCCGTCCGGGGTGTGGGTCCGGCTACCATTGATTTCTCCTTTACTTTGGGTCTCGCTTAAACTCTATAAAAACAAGGTACACACCTAATCAACCCATACAAGACATATGATTGATGCATTAAACGTACATGCGCACTATGAGTAGCAAGAGGGAAATAATAAAGCATGAAGGCCGGATGAAGTGTTGTTAGCAACACTCATTGTGATCATGCTTGTAAACCTGCTCGACCACAAAGGAAATAATTTCACTAAATAGAACACTCTTCACTTCCTAAAATTTTAAATGATAACATAAACGCAGATAAACAAAGTCATCAACATTCGCTAAGAAAGTGAAATAAACTCAACCACCATTAACATACCAAACAGAAACTCGTTATGAAACCGGATATGAATTGGAAGATGCAGCTTCGTTAATATAAAGATATTCGGTAACCGAAGATATAATACTCAATGCTCATACATAAAACAACACTAGATCCACAAAGGGGTTTTACAAAATGCTTGTATTCATCATTAAATGTGTAATTCATCGGTAATACAATGTACTCGCCCGAGTCCCAAACCAAATACTTTCAACAAGTTCCCCGAAGGAAGTATTTAGAGCAAGGTTTGCCCCTGGGGCCCCCGACCTCACTCTTCCCGCCCGTTGGCCGCCTTGCGACCCAAATCGTTCGGCGACTTGGCACCGAAGAAATTCGTGACCTACTAATTGCCAAAATTTGCACACCCTCGCGACCTCGGCCGGATTTGCGACTTCGTGACCTCGACCATCCGCAACTTGCGACCTCTTTCGATCGGCACCTCGCGACCTTGTCGTGGATTTTGCGACCCCGCGACCCGCAAATGTGCGACCTCGCGACCTGCCCCTATGAGGCAGACTTGCGACCTATCACCGGGTTGCTAGGTCGTGCCGTTTCTGGATTTCAACAAAGGGAGTGCGACTAGCGACCTCCATCCATCAACAATGCATTTTGTAGCGTATTCTCATCTCACATTCCTTTCCTTGAAAAACCGGCTCTCTTGCTTACAGAAAACTTTTGGTTCACCTGCAACAACAACTTCCACCCACAAATACATAACTTAGGTTACATGTCTTTATTACGAATCGTCATGTTAGGGGCCTATTTAATTGACTCATGGGGGAAGAATGACAAATAATAATGTGCACCCCCGTGTGGTCGTGTGTTGTGCCGTAGCGTGGTCTTCACTAAGATCTGAATTTCTTGGCAACAGGAAACAATTGATAAGATCAACGATCTTGCGCTTGTGCCGCCCGTGTAGAGGTATGATGAGTTTAACATGAGACTTTGGATGGGCCCTCGCATCAGCTTGCCCCATAGTATTTGTGTATGGCCGGCTCAAGCAATGTTCGGCATAGAAAAGGAGGTTTTCGTGTATGCATAGATGAACAAATATCTTTCATATGCGCAAACAACCGCATCCCTAAAACAACGAGCCCATACCGATGTATCCCCCGAATCAACCCATTTGCAATTACAATACCACTCGCCGAAGAAAAGGGTACCTACCACTATCAAGGCATAAGGGTCGTAGGTTTTCTTATTAATAGGCCCGTAGGAGTATATGCACTTTAAATGTACAATGCGGAAGGGTATTGACACAAATGCATTTTTCCTTTTGCATCGCCAACACTTGCAAGCTTCTCACTTCCTTGTATACTCCACGCACAGCCGAAACGTGCATAATTATATTTTGATGAGGTCGATATATTGTATGCGCACATTTTTTTGAGCATATTGTTGAGTTCTCAAGAATATCGTTTCACCTTTTCAAGACACTTACCACCTCTCTTAATGTACGTCCACACCATTTAGGAGTGAGACTTTTGCTTTTTGGACAAAGCGGTGGCCATTGCCTTTGAGGAGGCCGAGCCTCTGAGGGGGTGTTTGCATTTTGGGTCGCAGCCTCCTTAGCATACCTTTCCTCGCGACTTAGTGACTCGGGAGGGGTCGCACAACACGCGGTCACGTTCTTTGCCCAAAGAAGACATCGCGACCAAAGAACCCTCGGGAGGGGTCGCGCAGTCGCGCTTGGCCACACAGCCCAACAAAGATTCACGTGACTCGACCTCGAGGGGTCGCGCGACCGCCTGGCAGGGCCGCGGGTTTCAAGTCGCATCTTCGCTCGCTCTATCGCCCATGCGACCCGCCGATCGGCCGAATGCAAGAAGACATGCGTTATCCTAGTGCTTTCCGACCCGTTATCATGTTTGTTTCTCAATGGGAATTCCGTCATTCGGCCTATTCTTCAATCCGTGGGAAAACCTCTCCAACGCATGCAATATTTACCTGCCGTTATTTCTACCGACAATGGGATTTTGTTTTACCAAATACCGTGGGCGGTGATGTCATTATCGCCGGGCAAGAACGAACGAGAACATTGCTTAGTCGGCGTCTTTGATGGTCACGTCAATTAAGGACCCCATGCCATAAGAATCGCCCTAAAATCCTCTCGATTTTGCAAATTGCTTCTCACCATAACCCTCACAATGCATGGTTACGATTAATGCTTGCAACACCGTTCTATTTCGACATAAACAGCACCATCGTATTATAGCAAATGTACTAACAATTCTTTGACCATCATATCATATCTATCCCAAACGTTTTGCCAAAGCTTTCAAGACCGCGTCTCCTGAGATGTTCAAGTCTTCCTTTGTTACCGCGTTTCTCTTGATTCTAACCGCTCGATGATTGTTATATCATCGTTGTCGTTGGTCTTGTTATAAGGTTGCGCTACGATTTTTGGCCGCATTATTTCCACTCCAAACGCCGCACAATAGTCCGAAACTCTATCACCGTAAAACTTGCAACCACTTGCACGTGTTGATGTAGTTCTTCTCCACGCGTTAGTTGAAAGGTTGACCCACATGACAACATTTACGTTGGGCTCCATGTTTGAACACGCGTTTTGGACCGTATATTATATAACCGTAATGTGTTTCATATAGTTTCTCAATCAACGTTAATCGTCAACTTGACCACCTTACACATCCGCTTCATAGATTAAACCCTGTGATAAAAATGAAACGTATTGCGCTCATTTGTAATGTTTTTTTCCTTACAGATTTCTATCATGATATCGCTTTATCATATGGTTCATGCACCGTTTGGAACATGGTCGTACATTATCACATATCAACCGCTCACTCTAGTTATCCTGAATACATGCTTGCTCAAAACATTTTAACACAGTTTGAAAAACTTCACCCAAAGGTATTCGAGCCCAATTGTAATGTCCGTTCCAAACCCGTTAAGAACTTCGTACAAAAGTGCTTGGAGCCATCTGCAATGCACCAACTATAACTCGGTCAGAAAACTTGCCAGAAAACATTTACACCGACTTGGCAACGTAAAACACGCCATGCTCATCGCCGTATATACCGCCCCACATGCTTTATCGACGATTGAACCCACAACCGAAATATGGCTCCATGCAACGTGTCCATGCACCTCCGTTCCACCTTTTTATCGTGAGGCTCCACCGCAACATAATACACTTACTTCATCACATGGCCGACTAAAGGAAACTCGCCACCCACCTTCGCCTATTTGTAACGCACCATACGCTCCTAAAGGTTTTGTCAACACACTTCAGCCCATTATATGTATGTTTTCGCTCTACGGCTCATATGTGATGCTTTGGCCGAGGCTCCAAACGCTCTCCACTATCGAACCTTTTGCTTTAAACATAAGTTTTGTTCACTGAATGGCCAATATGTTTGACCATAGGTCACCACTCCACCATAAAAAATTTGAGCTCAATTAATGCATTTGATATAGTTCTTATCCGCATTCTTATATGGCTCTAAAACTATATGTTGGCGCCTTGTCTTGGATATACAGAATGGTGCCCACTTATAAAACCTCCACATAGTTTTGCTTCACCATCACATATGATTTTGTGCCTTGGTTTAATTGTACAATGTCTAGAATCATTTGTTTTGGCTAACCCCACGACTTCTTGTTCTGCATTTTCGATTGCATTAATCTCATCAATAGAGATAATACATGGTGTAGACTCGCCAGCCTCCAGGAGACATGCTTCTAACTCTTGAAATCCCAACACCAACAAACATCTTCATGAAATCCTAAGCCAAATTGAAAGCATAGTGTTGTGACTCGCTTCGTTGTAGCTTTTTTTTCCAAAAGAGTTTTCCTTGCCAGGAGGACCCATTAAAGGGCACCTTTAAATTTTAGCTCCTAGCTCTTGGTACTTTTTAGGATGTTAAGAACATGCATAAAACTCCATGATCTCTACTTTGCGTTGTCACAACCAAATACATTCTTAAATAATACCTTGTCCTTTGAATTTTATCTAGCTTCATCACATTAGCTTTGCCGATGTTAAAAATTTCACGACCACCTTTGCCTCCAGGTCCAACTATACCCAAACCACTTTGCATTCTTCGCCCAAAGTAAATAAGAGACCCCTACATCAATAATGTAGGCGCAAATCAACAACTTGGTATCGAACCGTTCGAAACAAATGTTACAGAACATAATCATGAGGACCCATACCCAATGCTTCCGTGCATCCTCCAACTTCCGTCAAAGGGTCCAACATTGCCAATATTAAAAGAATACTTATGTCGGGGTCGCCACCTTCGTGAGAGGAGGTCCGTCCGACATGTATCTCTACATCATCGGCCACTCGGGTAGAATTTTTTGGTGAATTTCGAATACAAACTTTATAGCTTACAGATTTGTTTGCAATCATAATATGGTCGACAAGCCGAGGTTCCGAAGTGTATTTTTTGAATTCCTCGAAAACTAATCTCTTCGTATGAAAACACCCTTATTTCCTCATACAAGGACAATCATTGATGAGTTTATCGCCGGGATTGGACTCGTATAAACACACACAATTAGTTCGGCGCTATTCTTTGCGAATGGTGCCCCCTAGATAAATTATATGAGACTAACGAACATAAGAGACGTATTCAAACAACATGCTTAATGACCCATGGCGAGGAGTCGTTAATGTACATCCCGAATGCGTCGAAAGTTCTATTCGAATGTATGTCGGTGATCCCCCTCCCTCACATGGCATGATCAAGAAGAACAACATATGATCATGATGGTGAGAAACCTCATGAGGGGTTGGGAGTAGATTGGTGGGATGTCACCGATCAGCAGGTTTCCGTGAGAGACTTTAACGCTAAGCGACAGTAGGGGAACCCGAAATTTTAAATATACCCAAAATTTGGGTGTTGTTGTAGCGGCCACAATGTGTCCAAAAAATATGCAAAAAAATTATCTTTGCCCATCTCTTCTCTCTCACCACCCCTTATATGACACACACTTGGCCCAAGAGAAGAACTTCTTTTGTGCACAAGAAAAGTTCACCTCGCGATCCCTAGAGAAAAAACTTGGGCTATACACTAATGATAACTCACCTCTTTGTTGATATCGTCTCGCCCGATCTCACTTGGAATTTTTTGATCCAACCTCTTTCTCACTATTACTTCCAAATACCGCGCTCCACTTAATCCCAACTTTCTATGCCAAAAAAAATTCCCACCTCCTTTGGCTCGAACCCCCGTTAAAAATATTAAACATTAATCTCAAGATAAATCCATAATATCACCTACAAAAGATTAGATATCACTTCATCGAGATTTCAAAAATCATGATTTAATTTATCATTGACTTATTTTCCCCTTTTAAAAAAAGGTACCTAGCAATTAAATCAATTACGATCTAAAGTCATGACTTAGGAAATTCATTAATCGATTACCGTAGGAGATAATTAAGGTGACTCATTTCTTGTCATGGCCCCCAATCCATGAAAAATCATCTTCCAAGCTACAATCTCAACACTCCTTAGAGAGGAAGGTGTTCTTCATAAAGACCCAACTTATCGATAAAGAATACAATTTTTCCCTTTATCAAGGATTTCGTTAAGATGTATGATACATGCTCATCTATGGAAGCTATCAGAGCTTCATTGTCTCCTCTCGCACATGATATTTTATGAAGCTTGTGACGGATCGCAATATGCTTCGACTTATCATGAAATATTGGATTCTCAAAGAGTTTGATACAACTCTTATTACCATAGTGAATGATAAGCCGGGTCCAACTCTCGTAACAAAAATCCAAACGGAAGTTTCTAAATCCAAATAGCGGTACATTCCACCATACTAATAGCTATGTACTCAACCTCTACAAAACTCAAGAATTAACATTCGTTTTTTGTTGTACCAAGAGACAACTCTTGATCCCAAACAAAAACTACACCTAGAAGTAATCTTCCTAATAGTTGTACTTATACCTCTCAATCCATATTGGTGTACCCTCCAGCCTTCACTTCATACTCCCGAATGTACCTCATCCCATACTCAAATATGCCTTAAAACATGCTTCTGGGGACACTAGTGAACTCACTCTTTCTCTACCATAAACCGACTAATTGTGCTTAATGCAAAAAAATTGTTCGGATTGGTGTTGACTACATAAATGAGAGAGTCAATCAACTATCTATACAAGGTAGGGTCCATTGCCTCGATATGGAAGTATCAACATTCTTCCAGCTATTCATGGCATAGCCATGGGTCTACATTCTCATCCCGAAACAATTCAAGATCTAAATTTTGTATTTTCAATATCCAAACAAAAACTCTCCTCTCTCTCCCACACCTCCAACCCTAGAAAGTAGTACATCAATCCAAAATCCATCATTTCGAACTCTACTAAGGTTGTCCCTTTTGATGTGTGAAATGTGATCCTTAGACCCTATGAGAAAAAGGTCAACAACATACAACAATAATATGAGAGGCTCACCCTTCACTTGTATATAGTGTGTTTTGGTCTCGCCTACTCTTGGTGAAGCTCGTACTCTACAAATCACCGTCAATTTGGACATAACATACCCTATGAGCTTGTTTGATCCCATATAGTTCTCTCTCAACCTACACACATGGTAATCACTTCCATGCACCTCGAAAACCTCTGACTACTCTACGTATATCTCTTCCTTAACAATATCATTGAGGAAGTCCATCTTCCTTAATAATATCATTGAGGCTTTACTAAGTATCTCCAATACTTATCCCAATCCAATTTTCCAAATTTTCTTCGATGTGTTCTTTTTACCTTTGAAACTTCTTGTCATTGTCTTATCAAGTATTTCACTATAGGATATGCACCATGAGTACTTCGTCAATAATAAGGTTTGCAACGATGATATTTTGACTACCAGCTTTCCATACAATATTAGTTGCCACATCCTTTGCTATGCAAATGGCTCTTTCAAGATGTTTCAATTGTATATACTAACCGCAAACAATATTTCTTTATTTGATTCTTCAATCATGGGAAGGTTACCTTCGCCATCAGCAAAATCTTTCCGTTGACATATCGTGAAACCTTATCATCAATCTTATCAAAACTAATCCCTTCCGGTCTAAAATTTGATTCATCGATGAATCGCTTTATTCACACAATTCAAGAATATTTGATAATTTCAAAAAATGACTGCGTGTTGTTGTGCCACCGAAGTATTTAGTTCCAAGGCCTCTTTTATGAATTCATCAATCTTATGATTATCCTTCAATTGGTCTCGCGTAAAGATAGAATTGATGGATTTGAGTTTATCAACTAATTTCCATTCTCGTGTTGAATCTTCAATTGGTCCATGTTTCCGGAGCCGCGTGACCGCATCTCAGAATCGTTGATTGACATTTTGTTTCTCTACATATAGCTAAAGTTCTGAAGTGGGATGATTCTTATGATCCCTTTCTTTCATCAACTATCGAACTTCAAAATATTTATCAATAGTTGTAGAGGCATCTCCTCGCAAACTGAAAGAAGTAGCGAGATCCTATGAAGCATCTATCTATGAGTCTTTCCAAACAACATTCATTGGGATATATCCTTGGACAAGGGGTTGATATTGCTTTGATCTCCTCTTTTCGTTTGTCCGCTCATAATCGCTTTCAGGCTTAGGACCGTATAAAATGTCTAGATGAGGAATTTCCTCAATGTTAAGTACAATTTCAAATAGGTGTTAAGGCTAGGATGAATTCCACTCTCTCCGTTCTTACTAATCCGTTATAGGGCTCAGCAATTAATGAGTCCTAACTTTTAGTTTGGAGTCATATGCACAACTACACCCGTAATTATAACTCCTTGGTCTCCCTAGAGTTTTAGGTTAAATTCTTTCCAAACTCCACTCGTATTACTTGGGAAATATAAATCCATAGTTTTAACCCTCAACCGTATTTATCTTGGTTTATTTTTCTAAGGACTTCCCGCATCCTTAGTTTTCGTTCATTCTCCTTTTTCCTTTCCGAGTTAGGGGGTGGTGAGACTTCCACAATTTTCAATGGAATTGCTTCCAATCTCTCGTTCCTTACATTGCTTAAATTTTTGACAATTGCCGAGAATGGAGTGCATAGGGTCGCCACCTTGAATTGCGCAGTAATTATCGATCGACTCAAATAAGTCATTGAACTCATCTTTGTCATGAAAAAAAGGCCTAATTTTAACTTGGGTAGTAAAATTATTAGCAAATTTAATTGGGTCATATTGTTTGTTTGAATTTGTCAACAATTTCAAACAACCAGTGTGGTTCATCATCAGGACTATGTGAGAGATTAGATCCAGACATTAAGTATAAATAGATGTAGAAATATACTTAATGTCTAGATCTGATCTCTCACATAGTCCTGATGATGAACCACATTGGTTGGTTCAAAACGCGTCGACCACGTTCCATTGCATGTGATTATTACCGAAAGAATTTCTACTAATTTATATTATGGATCACAGAAGCTTAGATTCCAAAAATTTCAAACATTCAATTTGGATGATTTCTAAAATTGCATGCTTGTAATTGTCTAGACCATAAACGCCACAATTAATTGGAAAGGAATGCCATGATGTTTTCTTGGCCTCCTTTAAAACCTCGGTTAGTTCATTGTCAATAGTTTGATATGCTACTTTCTCTTGCGAGAAGCTTATCGTAACATGAAGGTAAACGTGCCATTTGTTTAAGCTCCTAAATACTCTAACACGGTGAACAACTCTTCTCCAAACCATTTTCCAATGGATGAGAAATCATCTTGAGACTCTTTGGACAATATGGGGGCTTTCTCATTAAAGACAACTTGAAACATAGGGAGAATGAATCCATGGAAAATTTTATAAAAATGGTTCTCATAAATTTTGATTCCCATAACATGTTATGAAATATATGAATGGGCATGTGGTCTCCGAGGGTCCATTTCTAGCCCTCGGCTAGAAAATCAAGTAAAACACACAACAGTCTATGATTTAAGCACCTGATACAGAATGCCTAGGGGATTTTGGAGGAAATAGAGCCATATTTCCTATATTCCAAAAATTCCGAGTAGCAATATTATTAGACATAATGTTCCCCGGTCCATAACATAAGAGTCTACAATTGCTTCCATGAGAGGAACCCATTATATTGAAAAATATGTAGAAGAAGAAGTTATCGACTAAAAAGCCTAGACATCATGGCAACAACATAATGGTAGGGACTTGCAAGGGAGCGTAGAATACATAATCTTGTCATCATTCTTATGCTTATTTGGGTTAAGCTACCATCGCTTGATTGGATTTGATTTGAGCTTGTTCTCAAGCGAACCACACCATAAATTCCTTGTCATAGACATTTTCAAGGTCTAGGATGTGGTACATCACCTTCAATTTTTGGCTTTTGCTGAACCAATCATCGTTCCTCTACCAATATAAGAGTCTTTCAATGTTGAGGTTATCAATGATCCATCTTACCATATCAAGGTGGTAAGATTTTAGGTCATGTAGAAATTTGCCGTAGGAAAGAATTATCCACTTCTTCGGTGAGTAGCTTCCAAGGAATTAGCGCATCGACAAGAGATTTCCTTTGAACTCTTGTGAGGTTTCTCATCCTAAAATAACTTTTACATGGATTCCAGTGAGGAGGATCCACTTTCCTGGCCCACATGTAGTGTCTATAAACAACATGAAGCATCTTTGTTCTCTCAAATTGGAGTGGGTGAAATACAGGCCATCTCGTTTCTTAGCTTTCTTAAGATATTTAGACATCTCCAAATAATTCTCGCTTATTTTTGCTCACCTCGTGAATAAAATGAGAAATGATAAGTGGAAAGAGGGAACCTTGATTTTACAAATGCACAAGTTCCATAGTAATAGAAACAATTAAACGAATGAGACTTGGTATCACTAAGATATGAATTCAATGCTTCTTACAAATGCCAAATAATTATGGAGGCATGGGATCGTTAAGTTATGGCATTAATGGTTGATATGGGTTTATGTGCCCACATAATCATTTCCATCATTACAACCGTACCTGGCCACGTCGCAATATTTCTTGTTTGTAAATCTTCCTAAAATATCGATCGAATTAGTTTTTCTGATTGCGATATCGCAATCACAATATCGGCGATAATAGATGGAGTGCAAAAGTGTGTCTGTCGTGAAAGTGCAATGTGTGATTTGTGATATTCTATATCGGATCAATGAATATGCTCGGGGGGAAGAATTATTATGATTGCGAAATGCGACATGGAGTATATCTTATCGGAAAACATGGAGGTGAAAATAAGACCATCGGGTAGAGTTGCACAATGTGAAACACGATTTGCGATGGCCTACGTGGCCGAAGTGGGTCCAAACAAGCTTTCCTTATAGAATTTGCTTGGAAAAATGCCTTTTCCTTTATAAAAGCATTTCATCACGATATGTTTTAAGTGAATTTTTAAGAGTCATATGTGCTTCATCAAGTATTGTGATTGTGATAATGCGATATTTCTCACGCTTGAGTGCTTTTAAGGCCAAAATTCAAGGTTTTATCCTTATTCCTATTTCTATCTAATGAATCGCTTTAAGGGTCTTATTTTTTAACTCTAAAATTTTAAAGGTCCCCATTATTTTCAAGGTAACTAATGCTAAAATAATGGGGGCTATGAACATAAAAGAGATGTAAAAAGGCCAAGAAAGATAAAATAAAGGAGTCCCATTCCAAATCGAAATCCGGCAAGGTAAGCAAGAAGCAAGACTCATCAAAGGTAAAAATGTTTTCACTATCATGAGCACGACGTTATGCCAAATTGTCCACAAAAGGAGACCAACAAGAAGGCTTGAGGAGGAGCCTAGGTGAAGCACTCACTCTGCCGCATCAAGTTTGATTTCACTCTCATCGCATGCATGGTGTCACTTCCGTGATGGGTTCTATGGTAACGTATAGTGGAGCTTCATTCCATATGGCTGAAAACAAAGAATTCTTCGCAGCTTGGAGGAGGAGAATCCCTGTAGATGCACATCGATATGGGTGATGATGGGAGGTATAGCGCTTACCCTGTAGGTACAACATTTTCGAGGAGTCAGTAAATCCACTCACATTGAAAGATGTCATGTATGTTCGTTTTAAAGAATAATTGGTTTCTCGCCGTTATGTTGGAAGATCATAGATATGATGAAATCTTCAATGAAGGAAAGGCATCTTCATTATAAAGCCATAGGATAGGTGAAAAACAATCACCGGGGTTCGAGTAATAACCTCTACAAATTGGATGTAGAAGATTGTTTTGCCTTTGAGCACGAAAGCAAGAGAAGGCGGTGGAAAGTCGAGACATCAATGACTTATAGTACAAAAGATATTGGGCCATCTATACCACATCACTTTGAAGATCATGCAACAAATTTCTACAGGACTTGAAAGGGTGCACTCAGCAGTAGCGACATGCAAATGGTGTACATTGGGGAAGTATACCCAATCCACCTTTCATACGATAAGGAAATTCGAGCAAAGTCGTATCCTTTAGAGAGTTCACTTAGATATGTGTGGACCATTCTCAAAATATTTCACAAAGAAACACAAGTATTATGTGATTTTTCGTTGATGATTTTTCAATAGTGTTAGATTTTCTTCATGTAGAAGAAAGATCAGTATCTTTAAGTTTAGTGAGTTCAAGGAACTTGTCAAGAAAGACATGGAATAAGGTGACGGCCGAAGGAGCAACAATGGTGGAGAATACATCCGTAATGAATTCAAGAACTTTTTTACCTCAAAAGGAATTCAAAGAGAATTGATAACACCTCATAACCCACAACAATGGGGTTGCAAAGAAAGGAAGAACAAAAAATATTGTGGCGCAATGAGATATGTTGCATGATCAGTGCCTATTGTTGCATTTGTGGGCAGTAAGTATGTAATACAAACAACATTTGTGCAGTAATATAAGTCCTCATCAGACACTTCGTATGAGCACACCGTATGAGGTTTTTTCTGTAAGAGACCGTATGTGTTGTATTTTAAAATGTTTTGTTCATCTCGTTTTTATTTCATGTAACCAAATATTCTAGGAAGAAGCTAGAGCCAACAACAGAAAGTTGGGGATATTTTTGGGGTACACTGACATGACCGCACAACTATCAAGTGTACTTTCTAGCACAAGGTGATGACAGTGTCGAAGATGTGAAATTCTATGAAGATAAATCATGCGATTGTCCCTTGAGAGGGACATTGCCGTATGCGCTTGAGGAGCTCTTGGCTCCAAAAGAAGAACCTCAAAGATGTGGATCAACCACAAGTAGAAGAAATAAAGGGTGCTAGAAACCACCTGCGTGCAGCCATCCACTCGCAGATGGAAGGAAGTGCACCAAAGAGGCTCACAAATTATTGCTAGATTCGAGAGAGAACGGGAGCACGGGACATCATAGCATAGGCAAAGAAGGTACATAGAGAGGTACACCGGATACATGGATCTTATGAGAAAACGTATTGATAAATAACCATCCTTTGAGGAAGTAGTGAAATAGCCGCTGTGGGTTGATTCCATGGTTGAGGATTATGACCCCATTATCAACAGCATGGGAATTTCTCCCAAGACCGTTGGAGAAGTCAGCTTGTAGGATCCAAGTGGGTCTACAAGGTGAAGCAAGCAGCAAGATGGAGTGGATAAATAAAGGCCATATTTATGCCGCAGGGTTCCCTTCGAGGTGGGAGGGGATTGACTATGATGATACTTTTGCACCGCCGCAAGGTACTCATATATCAAATCCATATTTACACTCTCATCATACATCGTATGGATGTAAAGACAACATTTCTCAATGGAGTTATTAAGGAAGAGGTGTACATTGAGTATCTATAAGGTTTTGAGACCTGAGAGCAAAGATTCGCATGTGTGCACACTCAAGAGAGCACAGATGGGATGAAGCAAGCACCTTGTGCTTGGCACACCAGATCGATGGTTATTAGTTGGGCTTCACGCGGGAGGAAGTGCAGAAAAACATATATCATATTGTGGTTGATGGTAAGCTTTTGATTATTGTACTTTATGTCGATGATATGATATCGATACTCGATGAGCATCTCATCAAGTCTTGCAAAGAGGATCTTGCAAGAGAATTTGAGGATGAAGGACATGAGGCTTTGTGACTATTTCGTAGGATTGGAAATATGGAAAAGAGGTGGGGAGATATTTGTATCTCAGTGGCAAGTATGCCAACGATATCCTTAGAATTTCACACATGGAGGGCAACAAACCCATGGAGACTCCTCTAGTAGGAAATCGGAGGAAGGCAAGATGCTACTATTTATATAGGCATCTTGTGGTTCACTCATGTATTTGGTGAACACACGATCAATCATATGCTATGTAGTTAACCAACTTATTCAAGCAGGTTAAGCCTACCAAGCTATTTTTGAAGTGAAAGAAGCACTATAGATTATGGGCTATGGTAGAGATGATGAGGAGTGAAGCTTCAAGGCTTCACCGATGCGTATTGGGCAAAGAGTCCATCCGACAGAAGAGCACATTGGGGGAATCTTAAGCACAGAACTTGGCACTTCTTGGTACAAGCAGAAACTGGAGACTGGCTTGCACTCAGACCAGCAAAGGCAGAGTACATGGAGGCCGCTAGGCAACATGTGAGGCCATCCGGATGAGGAAGATACTTCGTTGGTTTGTTTGGTTAACAAATGGATTCGACGGTGATACATCGTGATAACCGTAGTCGCATCAAACTTCCCGCTAATCCAGCTTTTCATGGTAGTTCAAAGCATATTGATATTTGGTATCACCATCTCAAAGATTGTGGGGCAAGAGTAGATTATGTCATCGGAGTACATTCTACGAGGAGCAAAGATGCGTACATCTTCGATGAAGGCACCGGAAAGAAGAAAAATTGACCCACAAAGAAAGGGTCGTGGTAGCAAGAGAGAACTCTTCTTGTTGAGAGGTAGTGTTTTAATGTACCAAGACATGGCACCCAAAGGGGGCTTCTCGATTTAATTTTCCCTTAATTAAATTGGAAGAGAAATTGCAATTTCATCTCATGACAACTTGTGCTAGTTAACCGAGTTTGGAATACCGACATATTAGCTTAGGAAATTATATTTGAGGGCCGCAGAGGAGGCATGTAGATTTCTCCCGTGATTTTAGGGGGTCCGGGCTTACAATTATTTGTGAGTTGTCACTAGTTAACTCAATTAATTGAGTTAAACTCATTATAACTAGTTCTTGTCCTAGGAGATGAGCTAGAGATAGGTCTAGTGAATTAAATCTTATTTATTTCACAAGTAGTGATCAATCGCCTAATCCGATAATTCGCTATAAATAGTTGTTGCATGTAAACTCTAAGGAAAGCCCAATTGAGATTGAGGTTAAAAAAGGTAGATAACCACTGGCCATATAATTAGAAAATCAGAGAGGTCATGTTGAAGTCATCGTAGCTTTGGATTAATTGCACAATCAATCTCGTAACTTCATTTATTGTGGCCATAATTCTTCCAAAAATGTGTGATAAAGGCCCATCAGGCCGAGGCTAAGGATTGGTTAATTATTTAACCGATTTTGCCTAGATTAGAGTGAGACAAATACCAAAGTGCAAACAGGTTTCTTAGTGAGAGAAAAACATTGTACTCTGCTTTCATGGTCTTTGAATAATTTTATACAATATACAAATAGCGTAGTTTTTTGAGCAATTTCTTTCCCCATATACATATTGTGTTTTTACATTGATTGTATCTTTTCTTACTTGTTATGTGATTGTGTGATCGTATTTTGTTTCGTAAATTTTGTGAAGGATTCAATATTTTGTTTTAGTACATTACAAGATCAAATTGAATCCCGTTGATATAATTTCTATACATGTCACGTGCTCGTGGGTCCACCGGGTTTGTCGACTCTGTTGCTGCCACTTAGTCTTTTTGGGTCCCACTGTGCCTGATGGATTTCTACCATGTGGCAAACTATGGGATTTTTCACATGGTACCTCGGGTTGACTTTGACTTTGAATTTTTTCCTAAATTTCTTGACCAAAACTTTGGCTAGCCATAACTTTCACATACGATTTCGAACTGAGTGGTGTCATTTATGCAATGGAATATTGCGATGAGCTCTTCGATCTAAACCCTGGTTTTATCGTAGTCCAAGAAATTTGATTTTTGAGCCTTCTTGAGCCCTCTTTGACTTTTGGAGGCTTCTAGAGGCACTCGGATCAATGAGGTTCGCTTTTGGGAACCTAATTCATCGAGAAATCATTCAAGATGGCAAGAAAATGGGAAAATAAAACATGGCAACAAGGAACCTACCACTCATAACTATAAAGATGGAAGTGTTGCTACTCTCAGCCTCCCACAACCTACAAGGTTGACACCACAACAACCGGAGGAAAAAATAGAAAAATGGCTTTACAAACAGGATAACAAATACACTAAGGGTCATAAGTGTGTTGAGAAGAAATTATTTACAGATTGTGAAAAAGGAGGAAGATAAGGAACAACAAAGACATCAAAAGAAGAGGATCTACACCAAAAAGAAACTAACCCTGAGAAAGAAGAAATGAATTTGGCCATATATATTGTAATGCATTAGCAGGAATTAAAACTCATAAAAAATATCAATATAGAAGGATATATCAAGAGGTAATAGTGTTGATCAATTCTCGTAGTACCCATAATTTCATTCATTATAAGATAACCAAGGAATTTAATGATTTCTATATCTAACACTAGAGTGTCAAGTGATGGTTGCAAATGGAGGAACCATAAATTACTAAAGGAAGTGGTCATAATGTAAATCTAACCATGGGGGAATATGTATTGAATAGTTTAATGCTTTCCATTCCAATGGGTGGTGTTACTGTTGTATTAGAAGTCCAACGGTTACAATCTTTGGGTACTATCTTTTTTACTTTTCAAGAAATTTTCTTGAAATTTTCTCGAAGTGAAAGGAAAATTGATCTCGAGGGGCATCAGCATCAGAGGGAAACCATGGAATATAATCAACTCTAATGGTATGACAAAGCTTTTGAAGAGATAAAAATGTGCATAATTTCACAATTATACTCACTAGATGTTCAAACAACGAAATCATCCATTTCTCCATATCTCCAAAAAATATTGGACAATCATTCAAAGGTATTTGGGACCCGAAAATCCTCCCACCTATCCATGATCATGATCATGGTATTCATTTCATTCCAAGAAGCATTCCTCCAAACATCAGGACTTACAAATATCCTTGCCCAAAAGAGTGAAATGGAATGCATGGTTTCTGGAACAGAGGCTTTATACAATTCAACCTAGCTAAAGTTATTTCTCTCGC
The DNA here is from genome assembly GCA_034641835.2 of Pinus albicaulis. Classification (NCBI taxonomy): domain Eukaryota; kingdom Viridiplantae; phylum Streptophyta; class Pinopsida; order Pinales; family Pinaceae; genus Pinus; species Pinus albicaulis. The sequence goes on along the minus strand of CM076569.1, from coordinate 92,600,509 downwards.
TCCGTATTATTGGCATACGAAGGATGGATCATGGAATATGTGTCGGATTATAGGGAGATCATCACATCACTATTAAAAGATAAATTTCTCACCCTATCATTGATGAATTACATAGAGAAATTTACTCACCAAGCTAGATCTTCATTCGTGATATCATCAAATTAGAATGAGAACTAAAGACATTCGAAACAATTTAGAAATCATGAAGGTCATTATGAATTTTTGGTCATGCCTTTTGGCCTTACTAATGCACCTTCCATATTTCAAGGTTTGATGAATTCGATTTCTTAAACCCTTCCTTAGAAAATTTGTGTTAGTATTTTTTGATGATATACTAATCTACAAATAAGTCTTGGAAGGATCATGTTCAACATGTTAACAGTGGTTTCCAAACTATTGTAGGAGGAACAATTACATGCAAAAAAACCTCCAAATATTTCTTTTGAGTACAAGAGGTGGAATACATGGGCTGTATTGTATCTAATGAGGGTGTTATGCAGACCCTAATAAAATTAAAGCCATTAAGGAATGGAAAAATCCCTACAACCTTAAAGCATCTTCGAGGATTTCTTTGCTACAAGGTATTATCACAAGTTTGTTACAATTATGTGAGAAGTCACGCTGCCTCTAACAAATTTACTAAAAGAAAGACGCATTTTTTTTGGACTCGCATAACCAAGGCCTTTGAACATCTTAGGGAGGCAATGTGCCAAGCACTACTCAGATACACCATACTTTACAAAAATTTTGCTTTTGGAATGTGATGCCTTGAGAATGGAATTGGTGTTGCTTTAATGCAACAAGTGAAGACCCATTACTTTTGAAAGTCATTCAATCAAGGGAAAGTATTTACACAAACCTATTTATGAGAAGGAAATGTTGAAAACAGGCTACAAGGCACTAAATGAAATGGTAACCTTACCTAATGAGAAGACACTTCAAGGTAAAAATAGATCATGATAGTATTAATACTTTAGAGATTATATTTAGAAGAGAAGAAAAATGGGTCACAAAGATGTTGAGTTATGACTTTGAAATCATCTAAAAAAAGTGGAAGAAAAAAATGTTGTTGTAAATGCACTCGATAAAGGGTGAGGATGTCGTACATTTTCATTCCATTTCTATTATCCAACCGATCGACAATCGAAGCAAGGAATGAATGGAAGAATGATAAGAGGTGAAATCTACCCGAAAATTTGCAGCAAGATCCCAATACATCCGATACATTTATCCGGAAGAATGATTCTTTATGGTACAAATATCGTTTATATCTATGTAAGAATTCTCAACTCAAAAAAATATTCTTTTGGAATTGAACACGTCCTCTTAGGAGGGCACTCGTGATTTTTAAAAAACTTACCACAAGGTCAAGAATGAATTTTTTTTGGGATGGATTAATCTTAATATTCGTAATTTTGTAAGTGTAATGTTTGATTCTCCAACAAAATAAAGTTGTAGGCAATTAAGACTTAAAGTTTTGTTACAACCTTTAGCCATTACAAGTCAGCATTAGGAGGAGGTCTCAATGGATCTTATCACAGGTTTACTCAAGTCCAAAGAAAAGTGTGTCATCATAGTGGTAATTGATAGACTTACCAAGTATATAAACTTTTACCAAGTATGTACACTTTTACCAAGTATGTACACTTTTGTGAATTATCTTCATCTTTAAAGCTAGTACAATTGCTATTGCATTTATGGAAACAATTCTAAAGCTACATGGAAAACCAAAGATTATTGTGTTTATTTAGATCCCATTTTCAATAGAAATTTTTGGATGAAATTAATTTTTGTCTCTGCACTCAATTAGCTCACATCTCATCTTATCATCCTTAGTGTAGCCCCCTTATTGTTATTGTTAGTGTAGCCCCCTTTATTTTTTATCATAATGTAGCCCCCTATTTTTTTATCACAGGCCCTACAGAACCCCACTATTGTTATTAGTGTGCCCTTACGCTAGTATTTTTATGTAGGCTCTCATTATATTGTGACCCCCAAGACCCTATATAGAAAGGTCTGTTGTCATTTGTATCATCCACAATTGTTCATTTATGTTATGTAAAGGATAAGCCTCTCGAAGAGGTTATTTCTCAAGTTTTTGATCTATCTTTTACTTTATTTTATGAGTTAAAGGTATGCACATTGTTTCCTAGTGAAAATGTGCTATGTTAACCATACAAGAAGGTCTTTTTTAACCAGAATTCACACCATAATGAGACTACAAACCTATTAGTACAACAACTTATAGGGCCCATAAATGCCCATCTCGTATGAATATTTAACGACTTTTACTTATGTTCAAAGTTAAGGCATATGGCACGCTAGGTGGCCTATGATTCTAGATTGTTCCATCATTGTAACAACATATAGTTGAGTCATCACCTACAATGGGGGGAGCATGAAAGCATAAATACCTCCCATTGTTTTGAAAAATCCATTCAAGGCTATACACACAAGCCTCCTCAAAAATTGTCTCTCCATAAACATCCAAAGACGTCCCTAACCTATGTCATCCTAGAAAAGCATATACTCTCACCCTTGGACATTCTTGTGCCATGCAATCTATCTGCGCATCATCTTTTGACTCTAATAATCGTTTTGACAGAAGCCAGGAGCACATCCCAGCACTTACAGTGATTATCTTTGACAGATGGGCTAGTAGATGATATTTAACTCATAGGAAGATAATCATCTATGCTTTAGTCTCCTTGACCCTGGTAAATCAAAAGCAATTATATGAACTTAGTGGCATGAATATTATATTAATGAAATTCCACCATTTTTTTCTCTTTGAGAATGGTTGAGATTCAAACCTTCCACCTACATAGTCCAAAGAACCCCTCAATCTTATCCTCATATCGAACATTAGTTGTTTTTGTGAATGAAACTTCGAAGAGATTGAAAAATGAAATATGAATCGTTTTGTCCGAAAAGATGTGTCAAATATCCTTGGCTTTGTATTTATAGCTTAGTGCTTTGATGTCATGCTAATTTCTTTAAACCTAGTTACAAATTTACTATCTCAACAAATAACTGCATATCTCGAAATAAATAATGCTTTCTAATATGATTTGTAACAATAAATATACTAGGTTTGTAACCAAATAATCAACAGAAGAAAAAATACATGAAATCAATCACATGCAATCGAAAATAAATTAGACAAACCTGGAAATCCCCGTATGGGGAAACAATAAACATTAGATTCTTATTCAATCCCAATTTATAAATATTCCTTTTTACAATAAAAAACAAGAATTTTTCTCTAACAACAGACAGTAAAAATATCTCGCCCTCGATCACTCAACCCTTGTATGACCCACACTGCCCAACAAAAGAACTTTTGAACACAAGAAAATATTTTGGCCTATGGTCCCAAGAGAAAAACTCGGCCTATTCACTCGAGATAACCTGTACCCTCTTTATTGATCTTGCTTTCCTTGATCTTATTCTAGCTCGCTCAATCTAGCCTCTTCTTGCTATTACCGCCAAATATTTCTCACTCCATTGAATCCAAACTCATGTAAAAACAAAGTTTGCACCTCCTTTCGCTAGAAACCCCTATTAAAAATTTCAAACCCTAATCTCATGTGAAATCCCTAATCTCAAACGATTGAGACTAGATCTCATCACCGAGACTTAACCATGACTTAATTTGTTGTTGACTTATCTCAATTTTACAAAAAGGTACCCAAAAATTAAATTAATTTGTCATCCAAATTCCTCAAAATTCATTAATTAATTACCGTAGGAGATCATTAAGGTGACTTCTTGCATTTCATGACACCCGATCCATGCAAAATCACCTTCAAAGCTACAATCTCAACATTTGCTATAACTTATTTTCAGATTTTTATACTGTGAAATTTATAAATATATTATGATACATACAAAATTAGCTCGGATTAAAGTTCTGTGAGTTATATTTGAAAATTTTAACATGTGGCACACATACACTTTTTTCTTAGAAGAGGTCGAAAATCAACAAGTTTTGGGAAAGTTACAATAACTTCTACTTAGCACGTCGAATTTTTGGTCAAACTTGTGGAATTACATACTACCTTTAAAACCTTACTTTGGAGAATGAATATATATATATATATATATATATATATATATATATATATATATATATATATATATATATATATATATATATATAGTTTAAATGTTGTAGTAGTTTTATCTTTTAGAGTTATGTGAGAAAATAATAATAGTACTACGATTTCAGCTACCCAAAATGAAATCTTCACTGTAATTATGTTACTTGTAACTTACATGTTGTTCCATGGAGAATGAATATATATATATATATATATTCATTCTCCAAAGTAAGGTTTTAAAGGTAGCATGTAAGTTACAAGTAACATAAATTTTGATTAGAAGATCTATCATTTTGGGTAACTGGAAATCGTAGTACTATTATTATTTTCTCACATGGCTCTAAAGAAAGATCCAAAAACTACTACAACATTTAAACCTATTTAAGACTCATCCAAGGCTTATGAATAAAGTGAAGACTTAGAATTTATGTTCTTTCAACTAGAGGACAAAGTTAATGAAATTGATTGTTGTATGTTGAAAAAGGTGGATTTATTGGGTTCTTAAGAAAACCTTAAAAGAGAAAATGGTAGATGAAATATAACAAAAGATGAATGAAATAACGAATAAATACAAAAATCCATAAAATAATTACAAACCATTCTGCCATAAAGGGTCTCCTTATAAAGGATATGGCGATGCAAGTAAATCATGAACACATGAAAAGCATGGCGTTGAGACTCAACCACATATGTGGAGTATTTTTTCACAATCGAGAGCACAAATATTGAATAACATAATAGTAATCATGAATTTTCAATCTAAGATCGACATCATCGAGGCTTCAAGTCAACATCGAGGAAATACAAGATTCTCCGAAGATAAATATGGGGAAGTTTGATGGTAATGATCCTATAACATAGATATTCTAGATGGAGCAATACTTTAATATAGACCGAGGTTGACTTAGAAAAGGAAAATATTGCATCCGTGTTTTTAGAATGTAACGACATGTATGGTATCAATGGTCAGGAAATTAAAAATGATTTCATTATATCTTGGTCCATTTTTATAAATAGAATTGACAAATATTGCAACACAGAGAAATACATTCAGTCAATTGCAAATCTTCAACAAAATAAAGCAATTACAGCACGTTCAACAATTCTAAAAAGTTGAGTCTTTACATAAATAATATTTTAGAGGATAATCTATTATACATATTTATGGGAATGTTAAAGGAAAACATCCAACATGAGGTTTGTCTCTTTGAACCTAAATCTCTAAAGCATGCTTTTAGTTTCGAAAAAAATTGAAAAGTAAAAAATATGACCACCGAAAATTGGCCACTAATAACTATAGATAAAATCATGCTCCTTCTCCTAAACCGACAAGGTTAACTCCTCAAAAAATGGATGAAATAAGAGCAAAGGGAATATGTTTTAAGTGTGACAACAAGTATAAGAAGGATCATAAATACAATGAGAAGAAAAAAATTCTACATGTACCTCCGAATATCAAGAAGACCTGAAGTGGAATCATCACAAAATCTAGAGCTAAGAGAGACCATGCCAATAACATCTCCTGTCATGCATTGACGTTATCAATACTCCACAAATCCTCAATATAGAAGGATATATCTACGAAGCGATATTTTTTTGCATAGTTCAATTATTGCAATCCAAATGGGTGGTGTCGATGTTGTATTAGGGGCCAATGGTTACAACCATTGGTAAAATGTGACGCATAACTTTCAAGATATTTTCATAATATTTTCCTCATAACAAATAGGAAATTGAGCTAGAGGTATGTTACAGTCATTTTTTCGCATCCAATCAAATGACCTAAAAACGCATCAATCAAAATCCTAACACCTTGCAATTATCCTTTTGCAAATCCCTAAGTATTATCTCTCCAAAAAGACCGATTTTATGTGGGTCAATCACTCTCAAAAACTATGTTTTCGGCCCCAACACACCCTCGCACTTCACTCCACTCGCAATGGTTTCAAGTTGCATAACTAAGCACCCGCAATGACCAATGCAAGTTGCCCTATTTATAGGTGTATGGTTCTATAAATTATAGAAAGAAAAATATTCATGAATATTCTCATTCCGTGTTTCTAAGGTGGTTTTATCTATTTACCATTAATAGAGATCTCGAATTCCTACCTAGCAGGTCTCTATATGTTATCCTAGAGCTTATCCTTCTTCATATGTGGATCCAAGTCCTAGATTACAAGTCCTAAACCACATCTTTCACCCCATAATTATACTTCCTCCCATAGATTATGAGTTGGCTTTTGGAGACTACTAGTGCATTCATGTCACTTTGAGCTTAAGGAATTTTTTAGTGCTTTCCATTCTGCATTCTCACATCGTTGATCAAAATCACTTTTTTCATATTCATTTTAGGGGTCCCACTCCGATTTTTTTTTATCATTCCATTAGGTCATGCAAAAAAATTGATTCACGATGGTAGCCCTAGTCATAAAACCTCACTCTCCCTCAAAATTTCACATTTTTTGACCCACCTTCATGTCTAGTTGAGCATAAAAATCTTAAAAGCTCATTTCATTATGTCATTATGTCGTACTAAAAATAAACCATGGAATCAAGTCATCCAAGGTCCCATTAGGTCAATTAGGTTTTACTTTTTCAAGGTTCGTAACCCACCATTTTATCTCAATAAGGTCAAGAAAGGTGTCGTAGCATTCTGGCCAATACTTTTCTTAAATCATCTCATAGGATTTATCAACATGTAAATATCATTTTTAAAGTTGTAATTTTGTTTTCGCAGTATGATTTTCATACAAATGTAATTTTATTCAAAACAAAGATGTAATTTATTTTTAATTTTTATGTAATTTTATGCTCATAATATGTAATAAGTTCTATCCCAAGCTACCAACTCAAACTTCACATGCCAAACCGAAAGTGAAAAAGTGCAAACAACAATATCATCCCGCAAAGAAGAAAAATCAAAGGAAAATGATAATCAACAATGTTTTCAAAAAGGCGAAAATGAAACATTAGAAAAGTGGGTTTTTCAATATAAATTCAAATTCACTTAAGTATCTATGACTCCTTGACATCATTTCAAATTAATTTTTCTTCTCCAAACACCAACCAAGCACTCAAATAGAGCAAAAATTTCATTTTTCCGGGCGAAATTGAAAAAACTTAGCAGAGGGTGCAAACGCTAAGACAGGCGCAAACTCAAGTGAGGCACAAATGTCGAGAGACAAGGCACAAATGCTTAAGACAGGGTGCAACATTTGTGAAGAGCGCAAATTCTTTCTAGTGTTGGCGCAAATGACCGCACACAGAAGACCTAGAAACACATTTAAGTGGCAAAGCATCATCTCCAAAGCTTCATCAACCTACACATCGACCTCTAGAAAATGAGTAAGAGATAATGACATTAAAAACATCTTCATCAAGTTTATATGTGTGTTTAAGAGTTTTTATCAAAGTTAGGTTATATTTAGTGTTTGAAATTGTTTCAAAACCCTCAGTAACCCCTATCGCATTTGTGAAAATTCCCAGCCTCACTCCTTGCACCTTAAACCCTTTCCCACAATTACAAATACCCATTCCCCAAAAACCCCCATCTTACAAAATTCCCTTTCCCTAAAACTTTCTTCCCAAAACCCTAAGTCCTAGGTGCTACATTTACCCAGCCTCAATCCCAAAATCCCCATCCCAATCTCATTATAATACTACTCCCTATCCCCTCCCCTATTTCATACATCCCTAACACCATGTCCTTCATTTTCCCTTTCCATTCTCCATTCCTAAGAACATATTTCACACCATCCACTTCCAAGGTTTCGACAAAACACTGCTAAGAGGAAGAAAACACATCATTTAGTGAAGGAGAGAAATAGAGGAGATACCACATAAAGGGGGTATACCAAACTTGAACTCACTATCATTAGGGAACTCTTTGGCTTCTCCATTGATTTGCAGACATGCTTCAAACATGTTGGATGTTATGATTTCTAGAAAAAAATTCAAAGCGTCCAACACCATCCCATGTTGACCGTACTTTTTCATATCTAGACTCCATGACAACCAAGTTACTTTTAGCTGGTGTCACTTTTAATTAAGAATAACTATTATTATTTCGTATGCCACCGGGATCCCAAATTTTGGGGAGAAGTGGTTCAAGAAAGGTAATTTGGAGAAACAATACTTTGACTTTTTCTTAAAACCAAGACACCAAAATCAGAAAAAGAAGTTCTTTCCTTTTTCTCACCTCCCTGATGACATGCACCAATGATGAAGATAATAATGAAATAATTTTCATGTAAAGGTATATTTTTCAAGGCTTAATTCCTATCACATTCAGCTCTCTTAATTCATTTCACTAGGGTAAGGATTCCTAACATACCCTACTATATTTTTTCGAAGCATAGAGAAGATGTGGCATACATTGCCTTAAAAAGGAGTATAAACAACAAATGAAAAGTTTTTTTCAACATTCCTTTATCAAAATCATAGTCCTCTATCATCTCAATCAACTAAACATTGCATGGAGTACCTTCATAGCTAATGATATTTTCAATGAGCCATCTACTCAGCATGCACAAAATTTCCCTCGTCATCCCAACCATCCACTTCCATTCCTCCATCTCATCCCATAGCACACTCATCATCATCATATCATTCTCTTCACCTCCTTCATCTCCATTTCATCATGACATTGGGTCACTCAGTTAAAAGATTGAGGACAAGAGCCTAAGTGGGCTAGGTTGAAGTTGAGCCATTGCCAAAAACCCAGCCAGAGAGGCCACGTACATGTGTTTTCTCCACATAGAGTGGAAGGCCATGCCTTCTACAACAAAAGCTGGTGTGGACACAAAGAAAAGGTGATTGAAGTAGTCATTCATGAGATGAGGAGGATCTTCATGAAACAAAATAGGAATTTTAGCTTGTTGACCTAGATGGAGATGAAAATGAAAAAATCACTAATGCAGCCATCAAAGGAAAGGATGTCAAGATTAAGGAGCTCCTAAATAATCTTCGACAGTGGCCAATATGTCACAAACTCTGAGCGGGAGAATGAGCAATTGAAGGCTAAACAGGTCATTGATGAGGTATGTCACTACTCAAAGGGAGGAAAAAAATGCCAAATCCATGCTAGATGAAACACTTGGAAAAGTATGGCTTGCTTGTTGAAAAGAGGAAAAAGTACCAAGAAAGAGACCTAGAACTAGAGGGCCGAAAAGAGCTCTATTTCTGTAAAGACAAAGGGAGGTCGAGATTGCTAATCAACTAACCCTAAATGAGCAACTTGCTATAGTGATCAAGAAATTAGGAGCCATGGCCCGATAGAGCCAATCAACACTTAGAGAATCTTCTAGCAAAGGCTAACAAGAACAATTACTCATTGAGGAGGAAAGTCAAACACCATGCACTAAAGGAGAAAATCGCAATGGCCAAGCTCAAAATATCAAATGCAAAAATTGAAAATTCGACCATGGAAGAGAAGAAAAAATTGGAAATACTTGCATAGGCTTCTATCAAGGCTTAGCCACATCATCATCAGCCATTATACCAATTTTGAGTGTATTTTTTATCTCAACCGGGATTTTCGAGTAACACGCATTTAGCAAAATTTGGTTATTTGCGGCAGCGCTCTTAGGTGCTAAGAAAATGTTTGAGGCACTTTGAGGGAAATAAAACCACCATTGGATTCCTAAATACATATGCATTCCATAAAACCATATGTTTCCAACCTTGGTTTTCAAATTCGACAGGTGAAAAGGCCGGGTCACCTTCGCCCTTATTTTGACCTCCAGTAACTGCGTAAATACCGCCTTGGGAGAATGACATTTTGAGGGGTCAAGTCAGTCTCATTTTTAAAACTGGAGGCATATTCAGAAAAAGGACTGAAGGGCTTTCCAACAAGCCATCTTGGGCCTGATTTGGATACCCGAAGGTCACCAAAGGTGGCCTTGAACATGGAGGGTGCAAATGACATTGCAAGGGCACAAATGACACAATGAGGGTGCAAATGACCATTTTACCGATATTTTTGAATTTCTCCGTAATTTTGACTCTTCTTCATAAAATCATGTTTCTACATATGTAATTAATGATGGTAAATGTAATTATGCTATGGCGTTTACCTAGTGCATCTACTGGCAAAGTTATCATTGAGTCAAAATGAACTGCGCTGAATGTAATTAGGAAAGAGTCACTTGGACCATCCTACACTTCAAACCTTTCAAATTTCCGCATTTTATGGATATCTTCTCACCTCGTGGATTCGAATTTCCCTAAGAATGAGTGAATGTTGTTTTGATGTCTATTTCTTCACTCTTATCAAGGGTTGGAATCAGTTTGGATGTTAGCTTATTGATCAAAGAACTACTTCGTACTCGCCTTGGGCTTTCTGCTATCAAAGAAGAGTTGCAACTATTTTTTGGGATACATGTGGTATGATGTTTTTTCATTGTTTTTCCTTCAGTTTCATATGTTAGAATCTGTTGTAGGCATGTTCATTACATCTCTATTGTATGATTTCTTTCAAGTTGATAGGAAAAACACATGCTTTCTGTCTTTTTTAGGAAAGATGTCATAATTTGTCCTTTTTTCCTCCGTTTAGGAAGAATACATCTCCCATGCTCTTCCTAGCTTCTCATCAGTCTCAAAACCATCTCATCACAATCATCTTTAAAGTATTAAGCCTTATGCCTACCTTGCCTCATTTGAAAACCCCGCAACCCTATCTCATTTTCCCCGACCTAGCTTCCTTGACCCAATATCTTCATCCAAATAAACCCAACCAAATCAAATCAAAACAACCCCTACACTCATATCTAGCCTAAGAACCCTAATTCTCTAGCCCCTTCGACGTGACTTTGTGAAGAGAGCTCCTCTCCATTTGGTAGAGTTAACGCTCAAGCCAAAAGTTTGGTCTGTGGTTACCTCCGTTGGGATTCCTTCTTCACTTTTGGAACCAATGAGTGATAACAAGAATCATCATTCATTGATGCATTAGGGTTGAGGTTGAAGGTTTGCTTTGTGGCAAGGCAGGACATGATAATCAAAGACATATCCGCAAATTCAAGCATCTATAAATGGTTGTAACTTTCCTTCATTTATTAATACAAAAAGCACTCATTTTTCCTATACTTGTGTTATGTTGATGCTTATGTATTTCAATGCCCTTTGACTCATTGATAAGAGAGATATTTTATTTTATGTTATGTGGATATTGTATTTATCTTGCTTTTTAGTCATTTTACAGTTCTATTTATAACACTTGGATTCAGAGTTGGAGCTTTCAAGAAAGAAAAAAGAGTGAGGGTTTACTACGTGCATTTTAGGTAGGTCTTTCTTCTATATTCTAATTTCTCTAAGGAAAACATAGATCTTTTTTCCCCTTTGTTGTTTATGTTAGTTTTTGTAGCATCGTGCTTTGTTCTAGCCACAAAATTTTGTGGGAGAGGCTAGAATACATGAGATCTCCAAAACCCATAAATTGTTTCTCAAATCCCACCTAGAAGTACCCCAATTGAATTATTAACCATTTTTTAAATATTTCGTAAGTCTAAACTTAGGTGAACATGGCTAATTAATCAGTATTAATTGAGATAAGGTGAGAATAGTCTAGAAACCCACATGGATTGATCCAAAAATGATCCCACGTATTGATTATGTTTTAATATTGGTCACAGGCTCCACAATAGTGGATCATAAGAGGAGATCGATGTGGTGATGGAGAAGACACTTGAGCCAGCTCGATCTCCTTGGCATATCGATTTCTGTATAGTAGCAACAATCATCGTGACAAGCCAAAAAAGTTGAAGCGTTGAATGAGGGGAAGAGACAATGATTCGAGGAACTTTTCCGCATCCGTGGAGGCAACAACAAAAGTGGGATGAGTTATTCCCAAAGGAGGAAATGTAGAGGACTCGCATAGTTGTTTCCGCAGAGGGAACACTGCTGCAGAGAAATCCATTCTCGGGCCCAAGAGAAAGGGTGGAGAGGGTTCTAAAGGGTCGAAGATATTATTTCACGAAGAACGAAGGCCAACTTCATCGTAGACCTTGGAGGCTTGACCGTCATAGTGATCATGGGCAGCAGAGGCGGGGTCAGCAGTAGGTTGATGCAAGAGGGTTCAGAGGTTGAGTTTTCCTCGAATGCATGTTGTGCCGTATTTCTTATGGAGGAAGTGGGGGTAATTCCCTTCAATATTTTTTTCCCACTTTTTTCGTTGTGGAGTTCCGCCTTCGTGCATCCATATTGTACTCATTTTCTACTCATTTGTGATGATAATAAAAACCTCACCGCCGCACCGTTTCCAAGTTTGGTTTTTCTATGGACATTTGTCCAAAAATAATAGTGTCAAATCTATGTGTGTGCTAGTAACTTCTCGCATTCCAACGCTATTTATTTTCCGCGAGTTTCACTATTTTTGAACATGGAACCGTGCTTATTTCAATATTTTTCGTAGCAAGATAAATTTTTAAAATAACTAATAATTTGACGAAATATTACCAATTGTTGTAATAGGATTTTTTTGGGCTTTTTAAATTTCCACATGGTATCGTAGTGTAAGTCATCAATGAGGAAGTTTCACAAGGTAGAGAGACCAAAGCCATATGGAGCAAAGAGGTGGAAATTCCTAGAGGCAATGCAGCTCCTTGAAAGGCAAGGGTGCTCTAATTGCAAAGGGGCCAGCTCAATTTTCCATTGCACAGAAAAAGTCGCAGTTGCTCAGGTTGGTGATTCCAATAGTTTGTACAACCGCAACTCAACATTAGCGTATTCTTGGTTGACGTAGAGGGTTTTTTCAAAGACGTAAACAATGTCGTGGAAGAGAAAAGCACACATAGCAGGTAAAAATTCTTCTTGTGAACTTCAAGTCTCAAAAAGTTCAATTTTTCCTTGCGTATCGTTAAATTGCAGAAAAAATATTCTCACTTCAAAAGGAGTGTGAGTAGTGTATCAACATCCAAGCAAATAGAAAGAGGGAGTTTTCGATTTGACCGTAGATGGCTACTGTTGTGGCTTAAAGATCATGATAGTTTGGATGGATTGGTCTAACTACGTCATCCGGAAGGCTAGGATGTTCTTCCCTTCTTGATGAATATGACCAAACCCACATTGATAACGTAGTGGAAATTCATTATGATGGGGATCAAAATTTCAAGAAATATACAAAAAGGAGATGGTGCGGCGAAGCAAATGATCCCGGATGGAGTCCATGATAATATAGTCTCACATATAGAGTCCAAGGGAATGACCAAAGATATGTGGGATGCCTCTCCACATTATAACAAGGCACTCCGAGTAGTTAAAAAAATGTTCTTGCAGAGGAGAAGTTGAGATGAATATGGGTGCGTAAAGGGGGAAGGCATAGATCCCTTCCTTACTAGGATCTTGTGAGGTTCGGAACAACCGTTAGTTGTTGGGGTAGCGCCTCATCCCGTGGAGCTAGTGTGATTGGCACTCAACAATATCTCGCAGGAGTGGCAGGAATTCGTCTAAAGTATCTTCGGGCAAGAGATAACTTTATTAAGGTGGAAGGCGATTTGGGTCTATTTGCAACATGAGAGGTTGAGACGAGCTCTATTAAAGAGCTCCATCGTTGAAAAATAAGCAACGCATCAAAGCCGGTGAAGGAGGAGGAGAATGTGGCCCTTGTATCTAAGGGTCTCGATTAGGGGCAAGAGGGAGAAAAAGAAGAAGAAGAAGGACCCGTCAAAGGTCAAGTGTTTTAGGTGTGGCGAGCTTGGCCATTATACCCGTTGTCCTCTTTAAAGAAGGACAGCATGAGGGAGAAGCAGGATCGGCCCGGCGCACCAAAGAGAGATTGACACGTTGTCCTCCAGGTTGGAGGAATACTTATCTTTGATTTCCCATATACCTCCAGGAGTGAGGTGGGGTGACTTTGGAGTTGTAGCCAAAAAGAGCTATAGATGGGAAGGGTCCTTTAGGATTCCACCCTCATGGATTAGTACCTAGCTACGGGCCCGAAGTATAAAGTAGCAGGATGGATCACGTGCGAGATGCGCTCGCATACCGCAGTGATAATTTCCGCAGATTAGTAGCAATATGCTAGGAAGCATAGTGCGCAGTTGGCAATATCGTTAGCCAAGTATAGTACAAAGTCAACATCAACACAAATCTTTAGAGACAATGCGTATGCTAGTAGCTAGTAGAAATCAGAGATCAGAGGCATATGCATCATACCGATCACATATGATTTAGTACTTTGGATTTTTTTCCAATTGCATATGTTCCGTAGCAACAACAATAGAGTTGGCAGCAAGGTATACAATTGGCAATAGTATAGCAAAGATCAACAACAACACATATGCAATGCATATCAGATTTTGAGCAAAAAGAGGTTGGTGGGAAATAGCACTTCAGACATCAACAACATGACAAGAGATGATGCGTAGACAAGGTGTTGTGATAGGGTGTGAAACACTATAACACATTCCTTGCTAAGAGGGAGTGTTAGTTTTTGTAGCATCAGATGTGTTCTAGCCACAAATTTTGTAGAAAGGCTAGACACATGAGATCTCCAAAACCTAGAAATTGTTTCCGGAAATTCCACCCTGTATGTATCAATTAGATTATTAAATGCTTTTTAAATATTTCCAAATTCTAAACTTAGGGAAATATGGTTAATTAATCAATATTACTTGAGATAAGGTGAGAGTGTCTAGAACTCACACACGCATCAATCCAAAAAATTATTTCAGCCATCGATTATGTTTTAATCTTGGATGTTGGTGCTCCAATAGTGGATTATAAGAGGATATTGATGTGGTGATGGAGTATATTACTTAGATGTTTTCGATTTCTTAGCGACCGATTTCCAAAGTAGCAGTAGTCAGATGTTGGGAAGCCAAAAGTCAAAACAAAGGAGGAGGAGCGAGTGGACAATGACCCGCAGGAATTTATCCAGATCCGGGAGAGGAAGCAACAAGAGGCCCTCGAGCTACTCCTAGTGAATCAATGTACCGAGAGGAACACGTTCAAAGAGGGCGTTTAGATTTGTAGGAGAGAAAATCGGTTTTCAATTCTAGAGGTTTCATCGTAGCTTCCGCAGGGTTTGAGAGATAATTTCCTCACCAACACGAAGGAAACTACTCATTAGGAGATCGTGATAAGCTTGACGTCATTGGTGACTACGCAGTATGTTGTTGTGTTTATTACGCGTAGGTCTAGGGAGGCCGAGTTTTTTGAAGGCAAAGTTGTGCCGATATTTCTTGGTGGAGTACAGCACCCCTTCAACAATTTTTCCTTTGTAGATTTTTTCTTGTTGTGGATTTCTAGTTTTAGGCATCTAAATTGTAATCATATTTTCATCAAGCCGTACAATAATAAAAACCCTCAATACAAAATTTGTTTTCCCAAGTTGGCTTTTTTCGAGGACATTTGGTTGTCCAAAAACAATAGTGTCAAATTTTACAAACATGTTCTAGAAATTTCTCGTATCTCCAATGCTATTTATTTTCCACATAATTTTATTTGTACGTTACAGCAGGTTTATTTCGATATTTTGTCGTAGCAGTATAAATTGTTAAAATAATTAACAAGTAAAGGAAATAACACTAGTTGCGGCAATAGGATTTAGTTTCTGAAATTTTCATAATTTCTAGACTTGTGCCACTATATCAAGGGAGTTCACTTTTGTTTGCAAAAGAGAATTTTCCACATAACAAGCCATACAATCAAACTTGGTAAAGTTATAAGCTCTAACAACAAGAAAAAAATTACTAAAAAAAGGGACACCAAGGTGTAATTGCACAATTTTGTCTATTAGATGTTCAAACATCTATATTCTCTACTCTAGAGGATGTCCAAAAAGTTATCAAAAAACCATTCCAACATATTTGGAGAGATGCCTAAGGTTCTTCCACCTACCCAAGATCATGACCATGCTATACATTTGCAATCTCTGAAGTGTACCTTCTAACATTAGACCTTGTTGGTATCCATGTGTAGAAGAGGAGATTGAACATATGACTTAAGAAATATTAGAGTCTAGGATCACTCAACCTAGTTAGAGAACTTTCTCTTCCCCAATGGTGAGGTTATAAAAACGATGGTTCATGGTGCATGTTTCCCGCATTACGTATAGTTAAACAAAGTGATAATAAAATATAGGTTTCCTATTCTATTAGTGATGAATATTAGATACTGCATGGATCAATTTTATTTACCAATTTGGATCTTCGTTCAAGATATCATCATGTCATAATGAGGCAAGAATACATTCCAAAAATATCATTTAGAACATATGAAGATCATTATGAATTCTTGGTTATGCCATTTGGACTTAAAAATGTGCCTTCAACATTTCAAAGCTTTATGAATTCTATTTTTTAAAACCTTCCTCATAAAATTTGTTAGTATTTTTGTTGACATACTAATCTATAACAAATCTTTGGGAAAATAATGTAAAACATGTTGATAGGGCTTTAAAACTATTGGAAGAGAAAACCAAGACATATGCAAATCCTTCCAAGTGTGCCTTTGGGGTTCAAGAAGTGGAATATTGAGGTCATATTGTATCCCTCATGAGGGTGTCAAAGTATATCCCGAAAAATCAAAGCTACGTAGGAATGGCCAATCCCAACACTATGTAGAAACTGCAGTGATTCTTAGGATTGATAGGATATTACCGCAAATTTTTCAAGAATTAGTCAAATAACAAAACCCTCTAATAAAAATTATTGAAGAAGGAAGTATTTTCTTGGACTAAAAGAAGCAACCAAATCTTTGAAAAACTTAAGAGGACAAGCCATAACTCTCATCCCAACATCACCCAACTTCACAAAACCTTCATTGTGGAGTGTGATGCCTTAGATCAAGAAATTGGTGAAATTTTGATGCAAGAAGGAACGGCTCCTTTCTTTGAAAGTAGTGAGCTTAAAGGAATGGACTTACTCAAACCCATCTATAAAAATGAAATGTTGGCAATACTACATGCAATTAAGAAATGGCATCCATGCCTAGTAGGAAGACACTTGAAGGTAAAAACAAATCATGATAGTTTAAAGCAATTATTGGAACAAACACTATTTTCATAAGACCAACAAATATTGGTTACAAAGATGTTGGGTTATGACTTTGAAATTATCTACAAAAAGGGAAAAAAAACAATATGTTGTGGTAGATGCACTTTCAAGGAAAGATGAAGACACAAAGGGTTTAATATGCACTAATTCCATTCCACAATCTCACAAGGGTGGAAGGAAGAAGGATATAATTGAATCATGATGAGAAGGTATGCAAGATAATTCAACACCCAGGAGGACCTAGATGCGCTCAAAAAATTATGTTGAAGAATGATTTCTTCTAAGATAGAATATCACTTATGTAAGAATTATCAATTCAAACATAAGGTCCTTTTGGAATTACACCTTTCTCTAGTAGGAGGAAATTTAGGGTCTAGAAGACATACTATAATATCACATGGAAGGTCATAAAGTATATCCGCAAAATTTTGTAGTTGAACATGTGGTATACCAACAAAATAAGAGAGATAAAATCAAGACCTTAGGCTCCTCCAACCATTAGGCAATACCAAGCCAACATTGGGAAGAAGTTTCAATGGTTTTTCTTATAGGCTTACCTAAATACGAAGGAAAAAGTGTCATTATAGTAGTAATAGACTTCAAATGACAAAAAAGTAGGCCCATTTTTCTCTCTTTCTCATCCTTTAAAGCAATTATAGTGACAAAGCTTTCATGGAAATAATCTAAAAACTTCATGGGAATATCAAAGATTATTTTTAGTCACAGCTCCAATTTTGACTGAAAATTTTTGGATTGAACTATTTTCTTGTTTGGGTACTCAATTAATTGATATCTCACATATTATCCTCAATTTTATGGGAAAACTAAGATTGTGAATATTTTTTTTGAAGGATATTTATGTTGCTTTTCATCGACAAACATACACAAATGGCTCAAATGGTTTCCTTGACAAATGGTGGTATGACACTTCCATTCTTCATAAAAAGTGTGTTACATTTATGGTATTTATGGATGTCATCCTCCATCCATCACATCCCCCCTTGAAATGGAATATAAAGGCTTGTGTGCAAGAGAGGAACAACATATGACACAAATAAGAGGTTCTCAAACTACTAAAGGACAAATTTGATTATAACACAAAACAGATGAAACAACAAGTAGTCAAACATCTCAATGAAATAGAATTCAAAGTGGAGGATTGGCCATTTGTGAGAGGTAATATAGCCCCTATATGGTGTTGTAGATAATTATAAGTATGAATTAAAAAATGATGTTGCCTCCATCTTCACATGTACATCTAGTCTTCCATGTTTGTTGCTTAAAGAAGGTAATCAAAGGACAAGGTCTCAGTCCGGTAATATTTTACTAAACATTAACAAAGAAGAAAAAAATTATACTAGAACTAGAAACAATCGTGAAACATGGATTAAATAATCGAGAAATTGAGAAATTACTAAGTACCTCGTCAAGTGGAACAACCTACCAATGGAAGAAGCGACATGGGAAGATGAGTTATCCATGTAGAAACACCTATAGATAGTCAAGTGCCGAGGATACCACTACTTTGAAGGGGAGGAGCATGTTAAGTCCTATATAAGACCCATGTTAACCCTAAATCCCCTTATTAATCCCTAAATATTGAGAGATCACATTTTTATTGTTATACTGCTATGTAGGATAGAACCTTTCTCATGGTCCCATTTTATTATAATGCACCCTTTGTCTCCAATACACACACACACACTAAGGAGAGCTAGTCTTATAATCATCAAATATTGTCTTGTACATTGCATTCTAACAAAAGGAGTGTTTCCTTTGAAGAGGATTGTAATTATTGGTTTCCTATAATTTTTAAAGCGTAATGTCCATAAAAGAAGGTATGATATAACCCAATATAAAACTATGACACCTCTCATAAAGTACACCCCAAACTATGTGACTCATTACTTCCACCTATCAATGGAAGGGTCAACCTAAGAATTGATCTCCTCTCTCGTGTCTGTAATACAACATGGACATTTTATGATCCTTCCATACCTAAATTTTTCAACCATTATGATGTCTTAACATAATGTGAATTTTGAAGAATATATTTTGTATGATATACTTACATGGCTTTGAAATATGGTCTTGTTTTTATGCTTCAATGACTTTTGTGATCATGTTAGTTGATTTGAATTGCTGCTTAAGCCCATACTGTTTGTATGACTTAAAATGGTCATGAGAATACTGATGCGCTCATTCATTCTTCTTTGACGGATGTTACACCCTTTGGAGGGCCTCCTTCACACCTTGGATGTTGCATATTGGATGAGTGACATTGAATTAGATGGTGATATGGCCTAGATCATTGCACAAATGCATAAGAAGCCACATATCGGGATATTTTGTATTCTTTAGCATATTCAGGGCTACTTTGCACCTCGATGAAATATTGGGGCACATTTTGATGATCGAGGACTTTTGGCCAGATATGCTCCTGATGAAGATATGCACCTTTTCATGATGAGACACACCTTTGGTTACCTTTAGCCATATTTTGAGATGATGTCACCTTGGGAGGAATTTTAACCCAAATGTGTGGGTTAATTTGAGGCTACATTTTATGTTCTAGAATTGATGAGGCTATTTTTGGGGCTGGTTTAATGACCTATGTACCCTATATCATGAATTTTGTGTTTTTATGGGATTTTAACCTAATTTGGAGTAAATAGTTTCATTAACCAAATAACATTTGGGATATATTCAATTCATTTGATTGTTGTCATACTTGGAGATCGTACATTGTACTAGAATATTTTCTCTATTTTGTTATAAATCACTAATTAAGCGACTTCTACTGGGGACTCATGTGATATGGATTGATCTCTTTTCATGATGGTTATGGTGAATCTTGGATGAATACATGGCTACAAGTAACTTTACTTGTTTTTATCTTGGTTTCATGTTTTATGGGATGGATGATTTATGTATTAAGCCAATTTTTATGGTATTTGTTTCATTATCCTTGTTGAACTAACCCTTCTCCCAAGACTTTAAGGAAGCAATATGTTAGCTCCTTCCCTTAACTCAGTCTTAAAATTGAGGAATCTTGTAATATTAAACCCTAGAGTAAGTAGGTTTAATTTCCATAATTTGTTTAAATCTTGTTTCTACTCCAAGAAAAACCCTATATTAGTTTGTTCAAAGACTCCATTGGCCCTAGATTGAGAAGGCACTAGTATTCTCTCTTTGTCATTACCATATTTTTCACAAATAAATTTTTTGTTCTAGAGTAAATTAGGGTTTTATTACAACAAGCCTTTATATTTACAACATTTATTGACCTAGATGTAAGTGACCGGTTTGGAATTACTTCTTGCAAGCATTAGATAAGTGAAATTTACATTTCATGAATAATTTCCAACCATAAATTAGGATGATGTCTAGGGTTTTAGTCCTGTTATGTGCTATATTAAGCCATAGAAAGTTGTTATAATTTATTATTCGTTGCATTTCGTCAAATTCTGCCTTTCGCCTATAATTTGTTATTATAGTTTTTGGGACTAAATTTATTGCTATCGTAAGTAGTTATATTGTTGCAATTGCTAGTTTTTCATTACTAATATGATAGTTTTATAGGTTTTTCTTGCTTTGATGTGTTTAGGAACCTATTTGAGCCTCTCATTATTAGTTATTCTAAGCCACTATGCTGAGCCATGGTAATCTTTGAAACCAAATTTGGAAATTACTCTCTTATCCACCCCATATTTCCTATTCTTATTATTGGGTGGAAATCATTGTAGAACCCTAGGGGGAGCTTAGTTTAAGGTAATTGGGTTACTTGATCCCTAAGTTCTACTAGGGAAGCCTCCCTTGTGTTGGATTTTTTCCATCAAGAAACAAGGGGAGTCGCTAATCGAGGTGACAATGGTAACACTCCCACTATGCACTCTATCTAGGTTATCCAATGAGGATTTGCACTAGGGTGCTATATTTTGTTATGATACATCTCACCTGTACTCAAAGGATTATTGTGTGTGGTCACACTTTTGATCCAAGATTAGTAGATTGGATTTTTATGTGGTATACACTCCTAATCCTAGTGTGAAGCATGGTATGATTTATGATTGAATGACTTCCTCCCCCGTTAGCAAAGTGGATTATGTTATTGGTGATGAATTTAATATGGTGGAAGGGAGGTGGAAACTATGATGACTTAAGTATAGTGATTGTTAGTGCAGAGAAGTAGGAATGGCAGGTATAATCTTATAGAAGCTTTTGACCAAAATTAGAAACAAAGGAGTTCAACTATGGTAGTTGTTTCACTTGTCTAACGTTAGACATGGGTTTGATTAGGTGCAAATTAGATTGGACCATTCTATGTTTCTCAAGAGAACAGTATTTTTAAAGTAGGTTTCATCCTATGGATATTCTAATAAACATACAAAGTTTAAATCACCTTATGATTTAGAGTATGATTTCTTGAGTCGTATAACTGATCAACCTCCTCCTTCATTACTCGGTTAAATGTTTCTCATTCGGGTCAACAAATTTCCATGCCCTTATTCAAAGAGTTTTTGAATTTCTCTTAGGCTAGGGGACATCATGGATGGATTCTTTAGGGGCTGGGGGGATGTATTTTTCTATACTCATTAAGTTTATGTGTGATTGGGGTTAGATGATGGCACACAAATGGAGAAAAAAATTGCAAGTGGCTTGGATTAGGCTTAAGTAGGTTTATATATATAGGATAATATTCAAAATTATGCTATTTAAAAGGAGGCTATGGTTGATATGGTAGTGTGCATATTTTGGGACTTATATCACTATGTGACTAGGACTGCCTCTCATTTTTAGTATATTTAGGAAAGGGATGAAGGGTACAAATTTACTTTTATTTCTATGGAAGGTGACTCTTGACATGGTGCTTGGTCTTCTTAAGGAAGATTTCTCTTTTATAGATCCTTATAGATACAGTGGGTATGTTATCTCTCATTTTCAACATATATTTTCTCATGATACTTTAATAAATGACATGGTGGTCACTATAGATATATGTTGTTGGGTTGTTCCTTGCAAGGTCTCTAATGAAGCCGATGGGGATAGGTTGGATACATAATTTTTATAGTAGGAGTTGTATGTTGCTTTTATGTTCACAAGGAATGGGCAAGTCAATGACATGGAAGTATTTCATGAGATTTACAAGGCCACGTGGCATATGTTTGTTGATGAATTATATTAGTTCACCTCTCGAAACTTCTACTTTAGGTATAACACAAAGTTCTTTAATGGGAAGCTTATCAAGCTCATTTTGAAGAATGCTTTCGAGTGACTTTATCGGGGGATGAAAACCTATTACTTTTATTATAATTTCTCATAAACTCATGGACAAGGATTTAATTTTGTAGATACATTCAATTGCATAAAGAGTGCATCAAGAGTAGATTGGTTTTGATTAGGGAAGAGTTATCCCAACAAATTATGTGTTTTCAAAATGTACTATTATGGAGTAGCTTGAGAGTTTGACCAATAGTCCCTCTCCTTAAAATTGATTTTAACACAACCCAATATTGATCGACTAGTCATTCACTTTATAAATGTTTACTACACTTGTTCGCATGTGTTGAGTGGCTATGGTGAACATGCTCTTCACTAGTGCCTTCATAATTTCGTTCCGTTTCAACCATGCTGGTTATCCTTATGGATTCTATCACATCATCTATTCGCAAGGACTCGCCCTTTCACAACTCATTTGTATAAAAAATGTACAATTACTTATTTGGGTTACTTTCAGATATTTTTGAGATAATTAATAACCATTTCATCGATCATTCTCTTCTTTTGTGGGGGATGAGTGGTGCTTAGTTGATGGAGCCTTGACTTGTTTAGATACATTTTTTGTGACTACTAGATTTGTGGTTAGTACCACAAAAATTACATTGGTTTGTTAGGACACATATCCCATTGGATTGATCCATACAACTTGGACTCATATTCAACCTCATGTTATTGTGAGGTAGATATGTACCCAATTTGGGGTTGGCTAGCCTATAACAATGGGAGAATGGCGTCTTTAAGGGATTTAGTGCAAGTTTCACTTTGACATCATATGGACCTTATTGGAAATATGACTACTATAGGACACATTGTCATTTAGGATTCTCATGTTTATTATGCATCTTTTTTGATTACTTAGTAGAAGCAATTTCAATGATTAGAGCAAATTTCGACTGCCTTAAAGATACTTCAATTGGTGCCTTGGGATGTTTGTACTATGTGTAAGGATGAAGGGGGACTTGGTTTAACTGATGTCATGACCCAAGGTAGCAAAGCTACTCAGGGCTAAAAAATGAGTGGTGAGGTGTTTGAAATTCCACTATGGTTATTCCATTTTACAATGGTGTGATGAATGAGCACATTTTAGCTCTAGTTAATTAAAAATCAGGGTTATTTGATATTATCACTTCTCCCCACTTGTTTCAAGTGTTTGGTTTCCTTATTTTTGTAAAAAGTGTTTAGTGAGCTTGAAGAGCCATCATATGTCCACTATTAACACTGAGGGAAGCAGGAGTTTTGTGTAGCATCTAGCTACTAGTCCCATTTGGAGATGGTAGGTTTAGGGGTCCCGTGTTGAGAATATGTCATTCAAGCTTGTAGGTTGAGCAAGAAAGGAATTTTTCTCTTGGAGACGTTTGACGATTTTACTTCTTGTTGCTTCGAAAGAATGGGTCTTTCCTCAAGATCTTGGCTTAACGTTCCTACTTCTTCCTTACTAGGGAGTTGAGGATCCCTTTTTCTTATAGAGTGCAAGGTGTCTGGGAACAATACTTAGGATGTCTAGGTCATTTTAGAGATATTAGGCTTGGATTTTTTTTCACCCACTTATTGAGTATGACTCTAAGTGATAATATTTTGTACTTCATCAATTATCTATGTTATCCTCAATTTTTAATACAGGTGTCCACCCATGCAAATGATATATGGGTGCATTGGTTTCAAATTGTGTGGTTTGTTTTATAACTCATAAGTTGCAAGTTTTTTGGCTAGTTGGTGATCTCTTAGGAGATACATTCTAAGTGATCGACTTAGCAAAGTAGGCTTTTAATGGGCTATATTTGGTTTATCATCACTGCATAATTAAGAAGTATAATTTTTGGAAGTGTCCATTTGTCAAGCATTGTCATATTCATGTTAAGGATTAATATTCCGCTCTTCCAAGGCAATTTGTATTTCCATGCAATAGTTTTTGGAGATGTTGTTCTCTTGTTTAGCTTTCTTTCTAGGTGATATGCCGGTGGTTTGTGATCACCACCTTGTTTGTCCTTTTGCGCAACATGTGTAAGTTTGTTTTTTAGAATGACACAGCTCACGGCTCATCTTTGTTATGTGTGATCGGGGATATGTATACAATCAACTCCTTCCTATGAGCCCCCTATTGATCAAGGATACCCAATCTCTTAATCTCACCACCTAGTTAATTTTCTCTTTCCACCTTTTATTGTTCTTCGAAAGAGGTTATGAAGTTCAGTTTGTATGTACCCTTCCACTTTTTGTATATATCTATCCGTAAATAATTTTGTGCAAATATAAGGCATATTTAAAAAAAACAAATTTATTCATTGATATAATTGGTAGTTTGATTACCGATGACCTTCTCTATCAAATTATGACTTGACTCCATATGGCTTAGTTAGAGATTGGAAATGAAACAGGTCAAATTCTTCACCGAGTAAACCCATTGGATAGCTATAGTGGTCAGTGTGTATAAGGATAGACTTAATGGTTGTTTGAACAACTTATAGACACCAACCTATATGCATCTTGGTTGATTATGCCACACAATACAAAAATGCAATCCTAAACCCAACAAATAATTTTTTTTCCATAATCTTTATGGGAGTGTTTTCCTATATATATATATACCTAATTCATCTACATGGGAATCATAATCCTTAATGTCCATAGTGTGAGTGTGCCGAAATACTTAAAGCACATATTCTCAGACTTGACCCTCTTTGCTAATTCTATTTAGGACAGGAAAAATCCATCATGTAGTCTGTTAGTGTCAACATTTTGCATCCTACCATCAATGATCAAAAATCCTTTTTCATATCATTTTAGGGGTCCCAATCGTAATTAGCCTATCATTCCACTAGGTCACATTAGTCACTAATGGTAGCCCTAGTCCAAAAACATCACTTTTCCTCAAAATTTGATTACTTGTTGGCATAGTTTCATACCTTGCGAACCGTACACCATCCATAAAGTCAACATCGCTCATGTCATCTCCGAAATTCAAACATTTCAAGGTCTCATTAGGTCTTTATGGCTTTTTCAAGGTTTCATAGGTCATTAGGGTTTCGAAGTGCCAATAAAAATCCATTTCCACCAACAAGACAAGAAGTGTGGTGATCCAATAAAATCTCTTCATACAATGATATTCTGTGAAGAAAATTTCTTGTTTCAAAAGACAATTTGTTTTCTAAAATGTACTATTAATTTTCAATATGTAATTTTATGTCATCAAAATTCTAATAAGTATCATGATTCCCAAGCTGCTAACTCGCAGTTCCAACATGCCAAAGCATAAAAAAAAGTCAAATCAAAGAGTTCTAAAGTCATCAGATGATCAATTTGTCAAAGAAAAATTCAAGTACAAAGGTAAAAATTCGCAGTTAAAAGTGAAAGTGAAGAAATAAAATTGGGTCCCAAGGCCCAATTCCTTCAAATCATGAAGTATAAAGACCACCAAGACATCACAAGGAAGCTCATTTGTAATTTCATCCATCGATCTTGCACCCCCATAGTGAATCGATTTGCAAGGTCGCAGGCTAAGTTTTTCTACCGCCGCCCTTTCGCAGGGTGGTATCAGGCTTAGAGTAGGCAACGATTCTCCAATAGCGCCGCGCTTTTTCCCCGATGTGCTACGCTTTTGCTCATGACCTCTCCAGGCACCAAAACTCAAAAAACACCTCCAAACTCTTCAAAAACTTTAGCAAGGCCCTTACACATTCTTGCAGGCACACTCAATTTGTTTCCTCCTTGCACTCCTAAAGAATGAGCACACTCAACGGTTTCCTCCTTGCACTCCTAAAGAATGATTTCATGTTGTTTTAGATTCTAAGTGAAATTGGCATTTTTCCTAAGTGAAACCCTACTTATACCCTAATTCCAAAATTTGATGCCCTAATACCCTACATCTCCTTCCATACATCTAAAAACCCTATCCCTACCCTTACACTATCATTCCCTAGTCCCTAAGTCCCTTTCCTTAAAAACCCTAAGTCCTGTGCTTCTACATTCCTGTGCAACCACTTCCCTAAACTTTAACAATTCCTGTTTCCAATTCCCTTGAAATTTTGACCTCCCATCACCTCCCAAAGTTGCCTAACTTTCCCCCATCTCTTTAAATTTTTCCTAAACTTATCCCTTATTCCTAGACACATCTTCTACCCCCATTCCCATCTACCTTATCCATGTAGAAATTTTTAAATCCTTAATTCTTAAGTAAATTATTATCGTTAATCAAGCTGTTTCTTCTTACTTATACAAGTTATTAACCGAATAAATTCAAGTTAACATCAAAGAAAATCACATAACATATCTCTACCAATTCAGATATAGAATAAGCATATACACACATAGACATAGTGACATAGTACTTCGGAAAAACCGTCTCGAAAACCCAATGTGGGAAAACCTATTTCCGGTCATGAGGTTCTATTATTAAGAATATTTTTTAATACACAACTCTCTGTTTCCCGATCTAGAAAACCCACAGAGAAAAAACTCTAGATAAGGGCCCCTAGCTGATCTAAGACCAAAAATACCCACCCCATCCACACCCCGAAACGAGACGACAGAACTCACCCGCATCTAGGCCTAGAAACCCCGGGCCGCTTCGAAAGACACCGCCGGGCGACCGCGCCGCCGTTGCCACCGCCGTTACCTTTCTCTCGCGCTATCCTTGCTGGGATATTTTCTCTCCGCTCTCTCGTATTCTAGACCCCGGACCGCATCATCCCCTTGGTCTAAATTCCCCTCTGAATCGAAAAAATTTCGAGAATTCTAGCAACCCCGCCCTAGAATCTCAAATTTTAGCTTCGTTGTTCTCCCTCCATGTGTGGTTTACAAATGACCCCAAGCCTTTCCTTTATACTCTTCTCGTCGACAAATCAACGACCAAGATTAAATCTTTAATCAATGGCTAAGATTAAAAGAAATCTTGATTCGTGTGACGAAGATAATTTCATCACATGTTTAATTTAATTCACTTAATTATTTTATTTTCCTAAGTTTTTAACTTAGGAAATACATTAAAATAATTAATTAATTTAATATCTTCTAAACCAAACGAGCCTTCAAATCCATTTATGGGTCTTGCAGATCCGTGTACTCTAGTCCCTCCACAAAGTTTGGAAGCTAGAGCACAACCGATGCTACCCCAAATACAAAAAATCCCAACATCCGCCCAACATCAAGGGTGTGCTCTAGAAATACATCACACTCATGCATTACATGATTTTTGGGCATAGGTTCTGGCGTCGTTGAAGCTTGGCCTCTTACCACTCAACTCGCACTACCGCTGCCCATGGCTCGCCATCGCCACCGCAACCATCGCATCGAAGCTCCCTCTTCTTTTTCTCGAAGACCACCCTTTCCTCTAGTGGAAGGGGTTCTCGATCATTCCCATCTTCTCTCTCAAGTAAGTGAACTTAACCCTTATTTATAGCCTTTGTGAGAATGTCTACTACTTGTTCAATCAGGAGAGTGTATCGTAACCATCGCTCCTTCCTCGAACACAGTCCTCGTATAAAGTGACACCGGATGTCAATGTGCTTCGACCAAATATGAACACAGGTGATTCTCGCAGAGCTTGATGCAACTCCGATTATCACACATGATCTTGGTCGACTCTATTCATTTTTGGCAGGTTCAAAATTAATTTGCGTATCCATATGGCCTCACACGGCCGTGATTGCTGCCATGTATTTTTCTCTAACAGCCTGGGCGAAGCTACGAAAATTTGTTTCCCCGTTACACCAGGAGCTCATTCCTAATCCGACATCGAAATAGTACCCGCCGGTACTTTTTCGATCTACCGTGCTTCTAGCCCACCGTATCCGTGAACCCACTTAACCGAATTTTCATTTTCCTTTGTGTACTTTAGCCCATACTCGATCGTCCTCTCAAGTATTTGGGCCATGCTTGTTTTTGCCCGTTGAGCCCTCCTCGGTTCCACCGTTGCAACCCACTAAGGTATTCATCGCATAGTAGATGTCCGTCCCCGAGTTGACCGTACATCAATGACCTTCAAGGATATTTCTATACAAGGTGGGACTTCGTACTCATCATCCTCTCGATGCTCATTCTTCTAGTTAGTGGTCACGTTGGTGTGGCCATGGGTCTACAAAACATTCCACCGGAATCTTTTCGTAATCTCTCTGCCGTGTATCTTCCTTTTCCTTAGAAGATTTCCTTCATGCTACCAAACTTTTTAACCCAAGAAAATAGTGCATCTCATTCTGTGTCCCGTATGTCAAATTCTCGTTGCCGTAATCTCCTTGGCAAACCATGATGAGCTTGGATGACCTACCAAAAACAAGTCATCCACATACAAAACAAGAACAGCACGCTCATCTCCCACTCTCAAGTAGGCACCTGGGGATCCGTGTCACCGACGAACCCCATCTTCCGCAAGTAGCCATCAATCGTACCATACCATGCCCTAGGGGCTTGTTTCCAAGCCATACAAGGCTTTCTTAAGTCCGCAAACATGAGTCTTCCTCGCTCATGTGTCTCGGCCTCTCCGGGTCGCTCTATGTACACTTCTCCTCTATCACATTATTCAATAACGTTAGCCTTGACATCCATTTGGTGAACTTCCCATCCCATCTGTGGCCGCCAAAGAGATGATGGATCTGATAGAAGTGTACCGTGCTACAAGAGAAAAGGTTTCTTCATAGTCAATGCCTTATTTTTTGGCATACCCCTTCGCTACAAATCTTTATTTTCCAATTTCTTGTTGCTACCATCTACAAATATATTTGATCTTGTAGATCCACCCGAATCCTACAATAGATATGTTCTATGGTCTAAGGAATACTTCCCATAAATCATTTGTCATGATGGAGCTATACTCCTCCACCATGGCATCTACCCACACCGATGATGAGTCGCTTCTCGAAAGGTAGAGTGGCCTCCAACCCGGGCGCCACCAGGCTCGATATGTCAGGTTGTTTCCTTATCCTCTTCCCTTCTTTCAGTGTTCCAACAAATCCTTCTACATCTCTCTAAGAATTTGTTGGAGTTCTCTACTCGGTCTCCCATCGTTGGTGGGTCGTATCACTTGTTCTTCCTCCGGCTCTTCACCTGAGAGCTTCTTCAGAACAATTGTGCCTAGGAGAGGCACCGACCTCCTCCGCAGGCTTCGAGGCTAGTGTCGCTGGATCTTCCTCAACTGCGTATCCGTGGCCATCTCTCAAGATTTCCTAAAGGCTCTTTCTTCAAGGAATTTTACATCCCTTCTTACCACGAATTTTCCTCGCTTTCTGAATATAGATGTAGTATGCCTTTGCATTCTCACTATAGCCCATCAGAAATACTTTTCCGTAGTTTGGATTCAGCTTTCTTCCTCTTTTCCCTTCCCAACATGGCAAGATGCTGCCACGCTACCGAATATCCCGATGTGGCTCACATTAGGCTCGTTGTCTTCAGGAACACACTTTTGGGAGTCACCTTCCCCAAAGCCCTATTTGGAACTCTAACCTAAATATAGATTGTTGTGTTGGGCAGTGCCCTTCCCCATAATAATTTGGGCATTTCCTAGTCGTACAACATTGTTCTTTGCAGCTTCTATTATGGTCCGATTCTTCCGTTCGCAACTCCATTTTGTTCCGGATTGTAGGAGTTGTCCACTCTCTCTTGATGCCTTCCTTATGGCCATAAATTTGTGAAGTTCCTTATCGAGTATATTCTTCTTACCATTATTTGACCTTAACTTCTTGATCTTATTTCTTAGAGTTCTCCACCAATGCTTGAAATCTTTAAACCAATTAAAGACTTCATCTTTGGTCTTCGTAAAATAGTTCCAAGTTTTTCCAGAATAATCATCAATGAAGGTGGCAAAATATTTTGCCCCACCGAGAGCTGTTGTAGGCATCAACAGAGTGTATTAACTCTAATACACCTTTGCCTCCGTCGCTTCTTGGAAATGTTGCCTTAGTGTATCATCAGTACGCAGCATCCCTCTCGCAAACATCATCTTTCAGGGCCGAGTTCAGAGCCCCTATGACAGTATTTTTGAGCCCAAGGCTCCATGATGATGCCCCATCCTTCCGTGCCATAACTCATTCAGATCTCTCGTCATCCGTACCGCCGACGTACACCGAGATTCAAGTTGAAGCTTATACAACTTGTGACTCCTTACTCAATTTTTTGCCTTTTTACTCAGCTAGGGATGTTTGACATATACTTTGTCTTGAATAAAGCATACATCATAGCCCTTGTTCGGGTTGAGAGACACAGAGAGTAAGTTCATCCCCAACCTCGTACATGCAGGCACATTCGTGGATCGAATCTCGCGCCATCTTCCTTCCGAAAAGTTACGTGGCTCTCCCGATGGGGGGTACATTTTCCTTTGTTTCCCATATTTATTTGGAAATTCATTTGCTCCTTCGATAGCTTCGAAAAACCATTCTCGAACCTCATCATGTGAGAGGATGCTCCATCGTCAATATACCAAACATCAGATCCGTGTTTACACATATGCAAGATCCTCCTCTAGTTCGGGATGCCAACACTTTCATGTCATGTTTCCTCTCGCATTTCTCGCATGCCTTGGAGGACCGCGTGAGTCCTTTTCG
This sequence comes from Pinus albicaulis, assembly GCA_034641835.2. Lineage (NCBI taxonomy): Eukaryota > Viridiplantae > Streptophyta > Pinopsida > Pinales > Pinaceae > Pinus > Pinus albicaulis. The sequence goes on along the minus strand of CM076569.1, from coordinate 92,569,606 downwards.
TTGCATGAACCCTTCCCTTGGTTCATGTCAGATTTTCCCTTCTTGTCAACTACGATGCCCTTTCATATTTGCAATTGATCTGATACCATGTAGAAATTTATGAATCTTAATTCTTATGCAGAAATTATTATTGTTAATCTGGTTAAGCTTCTCCTACTTATACAAGTTGTTACACAGCAATTTGTCACTGTCCCTGCAATTCCCCATCCCGCACAATTGGAGGGATCATTCTGTGACCTGTGAGCAGTGACATGACTTGAAACCACTTTCATGACACCCCTCTGAACATGAGCTTTCATTGCCCTGAAGACAACTCCTTGTGAAAAACCCTAAAAACACCCCTTTTTGCATTGGCGCGGGAAGCCAGTTCAGTACCCGCGCCAATGGGGGAAATCCTTCAAAGAGGGCGCCCCAATTGGCGCTCTGTCTCAGAGTCGTACTCGCGCCAGCCATTTTAAGGAGTGTTTTTTAAAAATAAATGGCAAAAGTTTTGTCCTAACTAATCCATAAACTGGCATCTAATTTGAGTTGGGAGGTTTGGCTTCGGATCTCCATGTAGAGTAAGTGGTTTTCCACCTCTCATGGAAGCTTCCTTGAGGATAGGGCCAATCCCATGATTATAGGGATCCCAACTCCTCTTCCTCCATCTATAAAAGCTTGCCCATCTCCTTTGCAAGCTAATCTCCAAGTTCCCAAGAGCCATCAGAGCCTTATGCTGCAAGAGCCTTAATTCATTCCCTTAAGGCCAAATCCAAGCAAGGTTATTATCGTCGAATCATCCGAAGAGAGAGGTTTGTCCCATCCCCGACAGGCTTTTTCGAGACGTGTTCTGCTGGCGACCCTCCGAAGGAGAATTCAGCGTCAGAGCCAGGTTGTATCCTCATTTGATTGATTAATGATAAGCGACTATTGGTTATGGTTCCACTCTTGTTGATGATTATGATAATGAGTTATGTCTTCTCTGACTGACATATAGTTGCATATACTGGATTTTACGCTTGCATTTGTTGTGTTTCTTGCGTGTGCAGGTGTCCTGTTACGGAGATCGTGAGGATCGTGATCTGCCAGAGCTAAGGAACGGGAGCGCTACTTTCTCTACAAGCGACAGTGTTGGATTCCAGGTAAGCCTTCATCGCTAGTTGGTTTATTTGCAATTAGGAACCTGCACTATAGCGTGTGACGATTGTTTCTAGACCCAGTCTGGGCTAGTAGGGATCGCCTCTGCCCGTAGAGGGGATTTACTTCCACAACAAATTGGCGACTCCGCTGGGGATCGTCTAGCTTGTTGTTGTTCTGCTTTGTAAGCTACAGACGGAGCCTGAAGTTAGCCAGATAGCCTTCGAAATGCTATTTCTCTGCATTAGCGAAGTAGATCAAAGCTGCTTCAGTCAATCTCTGGTTTAGTTTATGAACTGAACACTTGGAGTATTGTCTTGTCTTTTCGGTTGTTTCTCGATTCTGCTTGCTTGGTTAGCTCTTTCGGTTGGCTCTTTTCGTGAGTTTGGCTTTTGGTTTGAGCCCCAACATCACTGGTCTGCTTCTTGGATTGCTTATTTTTATTTTTTCATAGCAAACTTGACTGGCGCGCTTAATAGCCTGACAGTCGCGCCAATTGGCGCTAGTTGCCAGTTTACTACATGCACCAATCCTGTCATGGCGCTAGTTTCATCCTGACAGTCGCGCCAATGCTGGAAGGTGCTAGGGTTTGCTTGGTTTTGAGCTTTCTAAGCCTGATCTGTGGTTTTGGTTTCATATTTTCGACTGCCTGAGTGTTCTGGAGCCTTGTTTGACTGACTGTGACCTTCATCCTTTGGTTGTTTGCCCGTTTCTATTGATTTTACATTTTAGCCCTAGGGCATCTAGGTGCTATTATGTGTCGAGTCTCCCTTGGGAGTTTTTGGTTTCTGTCTGTTTAGTCAACTTTGTGATTGCTTCTCTGCACTCGTTTGGTGGTTGTCTATCGTTTTATTGCGTTATTTGAGTGATCGGCTTCTTCTTCACTTGAATTCCACTTTGTCTCGCTTTGAGCCTAGATTACATGGTTCATTTGAGTCTTGGAGATTCTGCTTGAAGTGGTGAGTCTGGTCTTGGTTGGGAAAAATTCTTTGTTTTTTCATTTTTAGGCATTGGCGCTTGTTGTCAGTTAGCAACCCACGCAAATTTGCCATTGGCGCTAGTTGTCAGTGAGCAAGTCGCGCCAGTTGGTGCTAATTGTTAATGATAAAGTCGTGCCAATTTCAGGGTGTGTGAAAATTGAGATTTTTTCCCTAAATCCTTCACCATTGTGTCTTTCCCTTCCAGCCTTTCCTCTATATAAGCATAGATTACGTTGCTCATTGTTTGAAATGTCTCCTTTCCATGATTGTTTGATGTAAAAGGGAATGAATGCCTTGTTTTGATCTCTTGCTTTGGAAGTCCTCTTTGTGTTTGACCTCATATGTATTGTCGCCTTTTGAGGGATTTCGTTACAAAGTGTTTGAAACAACGATTGCATTCTTAGTGTTTGTTTGCATCTCTTTTGCATTCATCCTTCATTAAGAAGATTTGCGTTTATTTAGTTTTCGTCTCAAAGTGTTCTTTTTGTTAAAATGCATTAGATCACATTACATTGAAAAGTGTTTTTGAGATCCATCATTGAACTTAGATTACATTGTTTAATGATTGAAAGCTAAAAATCGCTTTGAGTGCATTCTCTTTCATTGAAAGTATGCATCAAGTAGATTCTCATTTCATCGAAAAATGCATTGAGTGCATTCTTATAATTTGAAAAGGAAAAGGAAATTGTGCATAGATTACAATTGCATAGTTTTAAAAAAAGAGAGGATTTTGCATAGATTACATTGCATTATTCGCATCGTTGAATGTTTGAAATTACTTTCGGATAGTGAAAGTCATCTAGTTTGGAAAAAGTTTCGTTTTCAGTTTTGTTGTTTGTTGCATCATTGTTTGAAGCTCTTCCCTTAACTAGATAGCATTCATCGAATTGAAAAGAATTCTTTTCTCATATAGCTGCATATAGGAGATTTTCATATGACACTCGTTAGGGCCTGAAAATCGAGACATAATTGAAGATCAACTATAAAATTTATTCAATCAACCTAAGGAAGCATTGAAACATTAACGAAATATTTAGAGGTCTAGGCTAGAGACGTGTTCCGACGTCTTTAAACCTAGTAGCTATCGTTCGCCTCTCGGATTTAGACAACACTAGTACGGACTTGTGCTCCCCGTACCGTCGCGTATATAAAGGGAGACCCCATTAGGTTTCCATCCTTTATCCATAGGAAGCTGAGTCTACCGCCCTATACCCGTGATACACCAGACACAACATTCGGGGAGATTGCCTGCACGTACGTTAAGTCCTTGGTTGATTTATCTTTCATTTTGAAACCAAGGTGTATATTGCAGTTCACGGTTATTTGGTACACCCTTTGCCTAGAATTCTTGAGCAATCATTTCGATCTTTTCTGACTCATTAAATTTGAAAAGATCATCAAGCTCTTGTCCTTTCACGCTTGTTTCAAAACTGAAAGAGATAGAGTCACCTTTTACTTGTTTCTCGACTCTTAAAATATGAAACAGTGGAGTTTTGTTTCAATGTCATAAAAATTAACTGCCCACGAAATATTCCTGGTTAAAGTTAGTTTCCTTAGGGTGTTGTTCTGAAGATCGTCTCGATGGCAACTTTTCCGGAGTTCGCCAACCAAGGAATCCCCTTCGATGGGAATCCTGGTCCTTTTCCTCCTTTTGGAAATGTTGGCACTCCTTACATGGCAATGTTATCCCTTCCTGGGTTAACTGTTGGGTTGCCTGTTTGGTTGTTTTCAACCTCTGTGATCCCGAATGTCCCAGCTACTGTTCAATCAGTTCCTCCGCCTGAACAACATCATGTTGATTCTAAGGTGGACCTCTCCCCTTCTTTGCCTGTTTCTGCGTCCTTCTCTTCTACTTCGCTTAGTGAAAGTCTGGATTCGAGGAACCAGGTGGCTAAGAAGAAGAAGAAGAAGACAAAGAAGAAGAAGTCTGATAAAGGAGAGGCTAGCTCTGCGGCTATTGCACCTAAGAAGTCTCCTCTTGATGAACCTTCCAACCCTCTGTGGAAAGTCAAGTTCCCTTGCATGTTGTGCACGGGAAACCATCTTCTTCGAGATTGCCCTGAAATTCCTAGGATGCTTGAAGAATGGTCCAACGGTCGTCCACCGTTGCCTTTGGCTTCTGGGGGTCATGTTGGGGGCATGTCTTCAGCTAGTGCTGGTAAGACTCCTAAGAAGCAGGGTAAGCTCACCAATCCCTGTAAGTTGTGTGAAGGGCACCATGCCATTCACCTTTGTCCGTATATGGATGAATCCAAAAGGATTTTGGACAACTCATCTATTTCTAGACCATGCCTTTCAGCTGGTTACAAACAACTTTCTTTGAGTCCTCCACCAGCTGATCCTACAATTGGTCAAGAGTCATCCTTGGTCGATCCCGCTCCCTCGGAAGTTCAGATTCAGGAATCCATCCCTGACCAACCATTGGTCGTGGGATCGGTTGAATTGGCCTCGTCAACGGTGCACCAGGTCTTTTCCATTGAGAGTGGACCTCACACCCCTCATGTTCTGCTGGTTTCTTCAGATTCTTCGGAATTGGAGAAAGATTCTCCTGTCCCTATATCTCAAGAAGTTGCTCCTCCGCCTCCCGTGATGGAGGTCCCAAAGGATATCCCTCCCACCTTTGAGATGGAGATCGTGGAGGATGCTCCTTCTTCCGTAACACCAGGGGAAGACCATCTCAGTTTGATGGTAGCCCCTCCGAGTAGTTTAGTCACTTCCTTTGATTGGAATCGATTTGCAGGATACCGCCTTCCGTTTTATGTGCCTTTCGAGATCACAGTACAAGCTTTTGGTCTGGTCGTACCCAACACCATTATAGACGAAGGTGCATCTGTTAGTTTTCTATCCTCAACTACTTGGAAAGCTTTCGGTTCGCCGCTGCTTGCGCCTGTTACACATAATCTGTTGACGTTTAACAGAAGAACTAGTCAACCGTTAGGGATCCTTCCAAAGTTACTTGTTACTTTGGGAGGTAAAACCGTCCATATGGATGTGATGGTTGTTCCAGGTCCCTTGGATTTCAATTTGATCTTGGGGTGCGATTACACCTATGCCATGGGAGCGCTTGTCTCCTCCCTTTTTCGCGTGGTCTGTTTTCCACATGAAGGACGGGTCGTGACCATTGATCAGCTTTCGTTTTTTGGTCCTGATGTGGCAGCTGGCTTGCCATCATCCATTTATGGTTTTTATCCACCCGTTGTATCCACCCCACCGCAGGTCAACTATGTGGCTACCTACCCCATGCCTGTGCTCAGTGATAGTGCCATTGTGCATCAAGTGCTGGGGGCATTGGGTCCTGACTTCCAGTATGTTTTCCTTCCATCAGGAGTGGAACTCTTGGAAGCGATGACTTCTTGTTCACTATGATGAGGTCGTCAGAGCACAGTTCCTTGTCTTGTGTAAAGCTCCTTAAAAAATGAAACAAGTTGGTCAGAGCATGGTTCTTTTCCTGTGTCAAGCTCCTTAAAAAATGAAACTAGGTCGTCAGAGCATGGTTCCCTTCCTGTGTCAAGCTCTTTAAAAAATGAAACCAGGCTGTCGGAGCACAGTTCGTTTTCTTGTGTCAAGCTCCTTAAAAAATGAAACAAGGTTGTTGGAGCATAGTTCCTTGTCTTGTGTCAAGCTCCTTAAAAAATGAAACAAGGGTGTCTGAGGATAGTTCTTTTAATGTGTCAACCTCATTAAAACAATAAAACACTTTCTCGTTCAATTCGAGTCTTTGATTAGATCTCGTAAAATCCCAGTCGAGTCTTTCTTTTGATCTCGTAACTTGAACCTTCACTCCATCTGCCTTTCATATGGACTGAAGCTTGGGGGGCATGTACCTCGAATTGAGTCACCACGCTGGGGGCATGTTTACTATTTCAAGCATAGTTTGTTTCCGTTTCAAGCTTGTGTAAAAATGAAACCGGTTTCAAGCATAGTTTATCTTTGTTTCAAGCTTGTGTAAAAATGAAACCAACTTCAAGTAGAGTTTCCTAATTTCAAGCTTGTGTAAAAATGAAACCACTCCCACTTTACCTCTTGTGATTGCCATTTTATCAGCTTGTTTTTGCCAGATGAGCCTTGGTTTTCTCACTCCATCGTCAATATCTGCTCGGCTGATCATATGCCTTCACTTGGTTGTTTTACCTGTTCCTGAGGAACCACTACGATGAGTGGTCTTGTTAGCCAGCCTCTCGACCTTTACTTGTTCTGAGCAGTTCCACCATTACCGGAACGAGTTGCTACCCTTTATACCACTCGTTCCTCCAGGAGGAGTCACCTTTCAGCTCTTTTCTGACTCTCTAAACATGAAAAGATTGCCGAGTCACTTGTCGTTTTGATCTCATTAAAGTGGTTACGAAACGACATCTACCTAGTATACGTTTACCCCCTTTTCGGGCCGGGATAGATTATTTACGAAAAAGGAATACCCTAGCCTATCACTACTAGGAGGTTTTCTCAGATTTTGTTTTCTACCTTTTCGGGTCTGAGGAACTATTTACGAAAAGGGACCGTTGGAGTTTACTTTTCTGTTGTCTTTTCAAACTCTCTAAACATGAAAAGACGTCGAGTTCTTCCTTTGTCAGACTCGTTAAACCCTGATGACATTGGATTCAGTCGTAATGACAATATTCGAGTTTCTCCTTCCTAGGGCTCGTTAAATGTACTAGGATGGATTCGTCCGAAGGACAGACTTATATGAAAAGCATATGGTATCCTCTTCAAGCTTGTATAAAAATAAAGAGGTACTCGCCAGAAATGGTGGGGAAAAATGGAACCAAAATCGTTGTCGTGTCAGCAGTATGTCGCTCTTGAACATGGCACTTGTCTGCATTCGTGTCGAGTTGGGGACATCTCACCTCATTATTTGATTGCCTCCGTGGGTTTGGGTGATCCCTTTTGACCTCTCATCTGCTCTTTGCCTTGTCATCATGACCCTTGATCTTTTGATGTCAAATACTGCCAAATCCACTGTCGTGCTGCCGATATGTTCAAGAGAAGTTGACCTCTGCAGATTTCAAACTTCCTCTTATTCTCATCTGATCTTGATTCAAAAATACATTATGTTCCTCTGTCTCGTGTCGATGATGTGGGAAACACTATGGCCCACCTTCGATCAAGGTCACTTCCTGTCGACTTCAGCTCATTATATTGGAAGCTGATCTAGAGACTCCCTTATGGTACCTTGGAGCTTGCATGCCTCAATGGCAGGTTCTTCGCGTTCGACATGAGGTTTTCATCATTGGCCTCCGATCAAGTGATTCTACAAGTGTTCGACGCCAGCTCATTGATTCACATGCCGTAGATTGTACCTATAGTACCTTGAGGGCCATTGTCATTATTGGTGGTACCTCTCACGTCTGTTAACAACTTTCATTATTGGCTGGTAATTAGGCGATGTTCTTGCATGTTCGACTTCAGCTCACATATTCGCATGCTTGAACTTGTACTTTGTTCGGGTCGAGATGGAGCGCAAGACCCTGGATTCCTATCTGTTATAATCCAGGCTGCGATTTTGTGGATTCTTATGATTAGCTACATGACTCACTGATTGTATGGATGCGACCATACCTGAGTCTATTTATTGATCCTCACTGGATGGCTGTGTCCATACCTTGGATCTGGATTATTGCATACTCTGTTATGGATGGCTGTGCCCATACCACATATATATCATGTATCTGAGATATCAGTTGTATTTATCTACGCAGGTTTTCCGACGGCGGTGTTTTCAGTTGGACACGTTCTCGTAAAGCATTTCACCCCTCTCTCTCTTTCGGGCCTCATGCTTTAGGGGGCATCTGTTACATAGCAATTTGTCACCGTCCCTGCAATTCCCCATCCCGCACAATTGGAGGGCTCATTCCGTGACCTGTGAGCAGTGACATGACTTGAAACCACTTTCATGACACCCCTCTGAACATGAGCTTTCATTGCCCTGAAGACAACTCCTTGTGAAAAACCCTAAAAACACCCCTTTTTGCATTGGCGCGGGAAGCCAGTTCCGTACCCACACCAATGGGGGAAATCCTTCATATATGGCATGCCAATTGGCGCTCTGTCTCAGAGTCGCACTCGCGCCAGCCATTTTAAGGAGTGTTTTTAAAAAATAAATGGCGGAAGTTTCGTCCTAACCAATTCATAAACTGGTATCTAATTTGAGTTGGGAGGTTTGGCTTCGGATCTCCATGTAGAGGAAGTGGTTTGCCACCTCTAATGGAAGCTTCCTTGAGGATAGGGCCAATCCCATGATCATAGGGATCCCAACTCCCCTTCCTCCATCTATAAAATCTTGCTCATCTCCTTTGCAAGCTAGTTCCCAAGAGCCATCAGAGCCTTATGCTGCAAGAGCCTTGATTCATTCCCTTAAGGCCAAATCCAAGCAAGGAGATTATTGTCGAGACATCCGAAGAGAGAGGCTTGTCCTATCCCCGATAGGATTTTTCGAGACGTGTTCTGCTGGCGACCCTCTGAAGGAGAATTCAGCGTCAGAGCCAGGTTGTATCCTCCTTTGATTGATTAAGGATAAGCGACTATTGGTTATGGTTCCACTCCTGTTGTTGATTATGATAATGAGTTATGTCTTCTCTGACTGACATATAGTTGCATATACTGGATTTTACGCTTGCGTTTGTTGTGTTTCTTGCGTGTGCAGGTGTCCTGTCACGGAGATCGTGAGGATTGTGATCTGCCAGAGCTAAGGAACGGGAGCACTACTTTCTCTACAAGCGACAGCGTTGGATTCCAGGTAAGCCTTCATCGCTAGTTGGTTTATTTGCAATTAGGAACCTGCACTATAGCGTGTGACGATTGTTGCTAGACCCAGTTTAGGCTAGTAGGGATCGCCTCTGCCCGCAGAGGGGATTTACCTCCACAACACAAGTTATTAACTGA